>CAJVGC010000591.1:235921-626365 GCA_910822075.1 Senecio squalidus | reverse complement strand
ATAATGTTATATACGTTAGTGACACTGATTTTACCCAATTTCTATATAGATTTATATTTTCTATATTTATATATGTGTTTTCTCGTTAAATATCTCCGTGTATACATGAAAAATACTAGTTATTTATTTTAACTAAAAAAGATATTTAAAATTTGAATTTATTGACTAAAAGGAAATTAGTAATTATACTTCAATTAAAATTCAACATTTTTTATAAAAAATTTGAAATTTTTATATATTAATAAAGATGAATAGATAATATTTAATAAGCAAAATTGTTTTGAAAATATTAATAATGACCGTTGGCCGAGTTGGGTAACATTTTATATGTAAGTTTTTGGTTGGTCTATTCTTAGACCACTCCCAACCGTTGTTCCAACTGACACGGTCAGTTTTTGCCAACTTAGCGCTACGTCAACTGACACCAAACTGATAATAAACTGACTAAATTACTGACAACAGTTAGTCGTTAGTCAATTTTTCTGAACCCCACATATTTTATTATTTTTTATACATTTAAGATATTACAAAAATAATTACTCCCAAAAATATATTAAACACACACTATTTTCTCCTTTTATTTAAAACAAAAAAACAAAAAACTAATTTTGTGTAGTTATCTCTCACACCAAAACCCCCCTCACCTGTTCTCAAACCCTCGTTTTCATTCAACGGCGAACACATCAATGGAGCTCCGATCACCTGAAAAACCTCCAGATTCCACCACTCCATTCACCGTCAATGGACGGACCAGTACCGGAAGTCCGAAATGAAGGAGAACCACTTATTGTTGACGGATTAGGTCCAACCCTTGATCGGATCAACGTCAAGGTTAACGAGGTATATAATCACAATTTTTATGTGGGCCCCACCTCCTTCCTTGCCAAAGATCATCGTTACCGGTGATGATTTCATTGGTAAGACTAATGTTGTTAGCTCACTCATTGGCATTCTTTTGCCATATGGTTTAAATGTACCTCTAATCTTCCCGATCGTCGTTTAGCCCGTTTTACTTTGAAACACAATAATTTCTCTACCGCGGTAACTTCAGAAAAATTGAAAAGTAAAATTCTAGATATCTCTACAACTGTTGATTCAGTTATAACTGTTGTTTGTGAGCAACAATATAAGGAAATCAAGGGTACGTATTACTCGTATTATTATTATTATTATAGATAGATTATATACATTTCGTTTTGAGAAAAAATCTTTAAAAAGCTTTCAACACTAGAACTTGATTCTTTGCATAATTGTAGTAAGAGGTGTAGGGATGTGTAATAGGCCTAGATCGACGTTTTAGATATGAAACAAGTCATTTTTATATAGGCCAAAACTCGTTTAACCTGATAACAGTTGTTCATTTTTTAGTTAATGCCTTAATTATTATAACCATTGACATTGAAATAAGACATATACAACGGCTTATGATTCAGAATTCGCTATGTCTCTTAAAGTTGCTCTATGATTGTTGGATTCCTTTGAATAAGGGTGATTTCATTAGGAATAACAATAGAACCCAAATAAGTCCCCATTTTCTAAACGATTTCAAATCGATTTCCCTAATTTTAACCTAATTTCTCAGGTAAACAGCTCTGATAGACGAAGAAGAGAAACTCGTAGTGGCGGTGGTGGTACGTTTATTGAATAAAAGAGAATAAGAAGAAGATGAGTTTCTTAATCCATTACTGGTTTTCAATTGAGGATGGAGGACGGCGGCGGCGACAGCGGTGGTGTTGGCAGCTCCGATCGATGATGATGACATTGGATTGAAAATACAAAACCGATACCAAGAGGTGAAGAAGAAGAAGTAATGATTAGGGTTTATGGGCACCAATTTAATGACGAAATTCTGATTCTGAGGTATAAGCCGACTGTTGTGGTGCTCTTTCACGACATCTTTGCCATCTCACGTGCCACCCACACTATCTACCTGAGAAATTAGGTTAAAATTTAATTAAATTGAAAACGGCGAAAATACTAAAATACCCCTCACGTGTTTAACACGTGGGACAGACTAACGGTACAATTAAACGGACGTTGAAATTAGGGACGAAATAAGTAATTAGTTTGAACAATGGGACGATCCATGCAACTTTTCAAAGTTAGGGACGAAATTCGTAATTGCATATAAACTATAGGGACGATCTATGTAATTTACTCTATTTTTAATTTCCCCCAGAAAGTTTAATACTTTTAATTTAAATAAATGTATTTGGATTAGCTATGAAAGGAAACAGTTTCCAAAAACGAATTTGTATTTATATAATATTCATGGGTCGTAAATTCAAATACTTTTAGTTATAAAACAGGAATAATTAAGTAAATTACTCTTAAAAGTCAACATTAGAAATTTAAGGTAGCATTATAAATAGTATATATAATTAGTGTGAAGATGTGTTGACGATGACATTTTTAATACTTTGTAATTTGCTATGTATTTGGGTCTGTGTATTTAACAAACCGGATTTATAGTATATGCATAAGATATAAGACAAAATCTACGAATATATATATATATTTGTCCCCCTAAACACATGAGACATGATTTAAATATCATATTCTTTTGATTACTTATGAGTTATGATTAACATATATTATTTGTTACATATTTGAAAATTACAAATTTCTTATGCATATATGAAAACTATAATATAGTTTAATGGTCACTTAATTATAAACATAAATAAATATATATTTTTATTAAATATAAATAATATGGAAACAACATTAATATATTATGGTGGCATATTCAAATATGTAATTTAATAGAAATGATCATGGCATATTTTTAATTTTCTTCTTAAAATTCAACTTTAAGAAAATGAGTCTAAATGTTTTATAGATAGTTAGATTAGATGACAAATCTGTTATGCATATATGAAAATTACAAATCTTTCACGGCATCTTTGCCATCTCACGTGCCACCCACACTATATACCTGAGAAATTAGGTTAAAATTTAATTAAATTGTAAACGGCGAAAATACTAAAATACCCCTCACGTGTTTAACACGTGGGACAGACTAACGGTACAATTAAACGGACGTTGAAATTAGGGACGAAATAAGTAATTAGTTTGAACAATGGGACGATCCATGCAACTTTTCAAAGTTAGGGACGAAATTCGTAATTGCATATAAACCATAGGAACGATCTATGTAATTTACTCTATTTTTAATTTCCCCCAGAAAGTTTAATACTTTTAATTTAAATAAATGTATTTGGATTAGCTATGAAAGGAAACAATATTCCAAAAAACGAATTTGTATTTATATAATATTCATGGGTCGTAAATTCAAATACTTTTAGTTATAAAACAAGGAATAATTAAGTAAATTACTCTTAAAAGTCAACATTAGAAAGGTACAAATGCATTATAAATAGTATATATAATTAGTGTGAAGATGGGTTGACGATGACATTTTTAATACTTTGTAATTTGCTATGTATTTGGGTCTGTGTATTTAACAAACCGGATTTATAGTATATGCATAAGATATAAGACAAAATCTAAGAATATATATATTTGTCCCCCTAAACACATGAGACATGATTTAAATATCATATTCTTTTGATTACTTATGAGTTATGATTAACATATATTATTTGTTTCATATTTGAAAATTACAAATTTCTTATGCATATATGAAAACTATAGTATAGTTTAATAGTCACTTAATTATAAACATAAATAAATATATATTTTTATTAAATATAAATAATATGGAAACAACATTTATATATTATGGTGGCATATTCAAATATGTAATTTAATAGAAATGATCATGGCATATTATTAATTTTTTTCTTAAAATTCAACTTTAAGAAAATGAGTCTAAATGTTTTATAGATAGTTAGATTTGAAAATTACAAATATGTTATGCATATATGAAAATTACAAATCTTTCACGGCATCTTTGCCATCTCACGTGCCACCCACACTATATACCTGAGAAATTAGGTTAAAATTTAATTAAATTGTAAACGGCGAAAATACTAAAATACCCCTCACGTGTTTAACACGTGGGACAGACTAACGGTACAATTAAACGGACGTTGAAATTAGGGACGAAATAAGTAATTAGTTTGAACAATGGGACGATCCATGCAACTTTTCAAAGTTAGGGACGAAATCCGTAATTGCATATAAACCATAGGGACGATCTATGTAATTTACTCTATTTTTAATTTCCCCCAGAAAGTTTAATACTTTTAATTTAAATAAATGTATTTGGATTAGCTATGAAAGGAAACAATATTCCAAAAACGAATTTGTATTTATATAATATTCATGGGTCGTAAATTCAAATACTTTTAGTTATAAAACAAGGAATAATTAAGTAAATTACTCTTAAAAGTCATAGAAATTTAAGGTACAAATGCATTATAAATAGTATATATAATTAGTGTGAAGATGGGTTGACGATGACATTTTTAATACTTTGTAATTTGCTATGTATTTGGGTCTGTGTATTTAACAAACCGGATTTATAGTATATGCATAAGATATAAGACAAAATCTAGGAATATATATATTTGTCCCCCTAAACACATGAGACATGATTTGAATATCATATTCTTTTGATTACTTATGAGTTATGATTAACATATATTATTTGTTACATATTTGAAAATTACAAATTTCTTATGCATATATGAAAACTATAGTATAGTTTAATGGTCACTTAATTATAACATAAATAAATATATATTTTTATTAAATATAAATAATATGGAAACAACATTAATATATTATGGTGGCATATTCAAATATGTAATTTAATAGAAATGATCATGGCATATTATTAATTTTCTTCTTAAAATTCAACTTTAAGAAAATGAGTCTAAATGTTTTATAGATAGTTAGATTAGATGAAAATTAGAAATCTGTTATGCATATATGGAAACTATAGCATAATTAATGGTCACTTAATTATAAACATAAATAAATATTTTTTATTTATTAAATATAAATAATATGGAAACATCATTAATTTAATATGGTGATATATTTAAATATGTAATTTAATAGAATTGATAACGGTATATTAGTAATTTCCTTTTTAAAATTCAATTTTAGAAAAATGCGTCTATATGCTTTATAGATAGTTAGATTAGATTAGTAGTGTAAATTTTTTTTCTTATTTAAGAGGTTATTGTATATATTTTAGTTAATTGGCCTCTCAAAAATTTTTATTACCATTAATGGCTCTCTAATAAAAAAAAAGTTGAGATTTCATCATAAATACCAAAATATAAATATGTAATATTTGCTCCTTTAGTTTCAACATAACCATATTACATATACAAACGATTAAACCGGAAATATCATAAGTAATTCACAAACCTAGAATTCAAGCTTAATGATTCATATGGATAAACTTTTACGAGTAAATACAGATAGACTCGTACGATATACGTCTCTTTCTCCTATATTAAAGAAGTTAATCACACGATAATCTCTTTCTTATATAAAAATGTAAAATGTTAAAGATGATTACATGTTTGGTGACTTTTTCTTATTAATTTAAAATTGATTTTAAATCTAGAAATTTATCCGTTAAAATGGATTTCGTAAAGTAATAATTAAACACCAAAACATTATTAATTTGGATGATTTATTGCTTTCAAATTGGCATCTTCCTTCCACATTTCCACCAATAACCCATAACTATATCAACTTGCAATAAAGAAATATAATAATAATAATAATAATAATAATAATAATAATAATAATAATAATAATAATAATAATAAAAATAATAAAAATAATAAATAATCGCTGTAAAATACCCTTTTTTTTATTTCACATGTTTTATATTTTATACTTTATATTTTATATTTATTATTTATTCTTGACCTTGCGCAGCCACACTTTAATACATATTGACTAAACTTGACCATGCAATATTATGTTGTACCGTACAAGTGTATATCACTATAGGCTGCTTCATTATCCATCTATAAATATAGTTTGTTTCAAGGTCACATAACACAACACAAAATGGCAACTTACCTTATAGTTTTGTTATGTTTACATCTATTTTCTTCTGTTTCCGAAGCTATTGTTCCGGCTTCGGACACATTCACTTACGTAAACGAAGGTGATTTCGGTGATTATATCGTTGAATACGATGCAAATTATCGCGCACTTTCTCCTTTTAATAACCCTTTCCAACTTTGTTTCTACAATACCACTCCCAACGCGTTTACCTTAGCTATACGGATGGGTACCGTTAGATCTGAAGCACTAATGCGTTGGGTTTGGGAAGCGAACAGAGGAAACCCTGTTCGCGAAAATGCAACGCTTACATTAGGCACAGACGGGAACCTTGTCCTGGCTAATGATGATGGAAAGGTTGTGTGGCAAACAAATACCCGAACAAAGGTGTTGTTGGTTTTCAGTTGCTTCCAACTGGTAACATGGTTCTTCATGATGGGAAGGGTAATTTCATTTGGCAAAGCTTTGATTCACCAACCGATACTTTGTTGGTGGGTCAATCTCTACGAGCAAGTGGTGTTAGTAAGCTTGTGAGTCGTAGTACGGAAGTGAACAACGTTGATGGAGAGTATAGTTTGGTTATGGAGCCGAAAGGGTTAGCCTTGTATTATAAGAGCGCGAGCTTGCCTCGCCCAATGCTTTATTGGACGTCTAGTGAGTGGTTCACTATCGACAAGGGTAGTTTAACCAATTTAACTCTTATTTCACAACCCGACACTGACGAGGGGTTTCTTTACTACTTAACTTTCATATACTTCGTCACAAACCCATCATCAAACTCAAACCGAAACATGGCTTTAGCAAGATACAATAACACATTATCGTACCTTAGACTAGGAATAGATGGAAACCTTAGATTCTACACCTATAACCCAAACGCAAGGTTCCGCGTGGGAATTGGTGTACACGTTTCTCGACAGGGATTCAATGGAAGGTGAGTGTCAATTACCCGAAAGATGTGGGAAATTCGGGCTATGTGAGGATAACCAGTGTGTGGCATGCCCTACTCCGAGCGGACTAAGTGGATGGAGCAAAGATTGTGACGTAAAAAAGGTGACGTCTTGTAAAGCAGGTGACTTGAGCTATTATAAGCTTCAAGGGGTTGATCATTTTATGATCAAGTACACTAGGGGAGACGGGGCGACCAAACAAAGCGATTGTGAGAGCAAGTGCACGAGGGATTGCAAGTGTATGGGGTATTTTTATCACACGGATGGATCTAGGTGTTGGATCGCTTACGATTTGAAAACATTGACGAGAGTAGGGAACTCGACTCATTTGGCGTACATCAAAACACCGAACAAGTAGTGATGTTTGAATCTTGGTTTTTGTTATGTTGTACGGTTTGTGTGAATCAGGTTTGAATAAATGTTTATGATAGAAACATAAAAGATTGGATGATTGTGTTTGTTAATAAAAGAAATTAATGAAAAATTAAGATTTGAAAGTGACCCAATTGGCCAACTTGTATTTTTATCTGTCGAGAAGCTACACACAAGCTAATTTGGTTCAGTGAATGCAAACAGTGGAAAGGAGTTTTGCACGTGTAAGTTGTAACCGTCTTAAATTCATGTCGGAATTATATTATTATCTATCTGTATCTTCTTTTTCTTTAAAACTACTATATCCGGTTAATATTTATTATCCAGTTTTAACCTTTTAATCTTTTAATATCAAATGTAAAATCAATCATAACCGTTTAGAATATATTTTTTCCCGATAACTAACTTTGTTATAATATTGACTTTGTTTTTTTAACATTTAAAACACATAGTTATATAGTAGGGAATTTAGTTGGGTTTTTTTTTGCTTAACCCTATGAAATCCTTTAATATTTTAACCACTATCAATTTTATTTAAAATTATAAATTATTTCTTTTTTAAAAACTATTAATTTTATTAAAGTGGTTCTCATGAAATATATATATATATATATACGCACCATATATATGTTGTAGATAGTTTGATGTCTTACTATTTGATTGATTAGAGATATGTATATCTTAATTCTTAAGAATGATAGAATTATTTGGAGAAATGATATACAAATCTAAATTACATAAGTCTAAACATGCCTAATCCACATAAAACATGACAAATGTATTTACACTACTTATCTCTAATTTTATCAATCAATTATTTTTTTAATCAACCAATCACATTTTTAGAGCTATTTATAGTCTTATATAGTTAGACATATAAATCATTATCCAATTATTTGTGATCTTTTGTCCTATTTTTCTAATCTATTTGTAGTTTAAGTAAACGTAGATATACTATTTTGATATTTGGCTCATGGTTATAATCTAAGACAGCTTATAAATATGAGTAAACCAGGTTTTCGTTATTAATATTTGTAGCATGTATTTAAGTTACTCTTGAACTAGGTTTGAATAAACAAACGTGTAGATCTAGATCTATCAAAGAAGTTGCAGCGGATCAACACTTTGATATTACAAGATTTTGTGAATAACAATTTATGTATATGAATATGAATAAGAATGAATAATCAAGAACACAAACAGCTTTCCACCAACTCCCCAATTATATTTTGATCAGAAATATAACATATATTTACATCGATATCATGATCAAGGACACCTTGACCTTCGGGCTTAACCTAGTTTTTCTAGGTTTACATCACCATGCATTTTTTATGCATTTACTTTTCTATTTTTCTCCATGAATGTATCAAGGTTTTATAACCTTGTTTCTAACAAACTCCTAAGAATTCGTAGAAATGGTAATTACAAAGATTTGATATCTTTGTAACATTTCCTAAAATATCGATAATTACAAATAGGAATAAAATCTAATCATATCTTATCCCAAATTAATTCTTTATCTTCTCACATGTATTAACTCTTGATAGGGTAGTGTAACTGAGTTGCAGTAGTAACCAAGTATGTAGTAACTCCCACAAGTAGTAACCCCTACAAGTAGTAACTGAGCAGTACTAATTTTATGAGCAGTGGTAACTTGTATGAGCAGTAGTAACTTGTATGAGCAGTAGAAACTTCAATGAGCAGTAGTAACCATCGCTTAGTCTTTTTCAATATAAATCAGCAACTCCAAAACTACTATTTCTTCAGTTTATATTTGTATCATCAAATCATAATATAAATAATTAATTATCCCATTAATTTTTTTCAAAGTTTCGCTAAACCAAAACTAATACTTTTCACTCAGTCAGGGCCGGTACTATCAAGGGAGCGGGGAGGGTCCCGACCCTCCAAAAATATTGGATTCATAGTGTAATTTTAGTGTAACTTTTTCATATTTTAGGGGTAATTGTCTATATTCTAGTTAACAACCTTCCCAAAAAAAAAAATGATAACCTTAATGTTATTATATTAAAAAGATTGAGGTCCACCTTATCAACAAGAACTTACATATAATTGAAAAAGCTCTTTTCTTGTAAACACTTCTTTTATTTTATGTAAATATGGCATATTCTCTGAATTATAATAAAGGTTTTACTAATGATAACCATATATATTGCATTAAACAATGTATAGATTTATTTTCATTAATGTATGAATAATATCGTAAACACATCAATTTGTTTTTATTAAGAGTAAATTACATAGATCGTCCCTAAGGTTTATATTAAATTACGGTTATTGTCCCTAAGTTTAAAAAGTTGCATGGTATGTCCCAAAGTTTGGAGTAATTACGGATTTCGTCCCTATTTTTGACGTCCGTTTAATTTCACCGTTAGGGTTCCCTCACGTGTTAAACACGTGAGGGTATTTTGGTCTTTTCATCGTCTTCTATTTATTTACCCTTTTTCTAATTTATTTCATTTTCTAATTTATTTTGGTCAACACAAATCAAATCAAAACCAAATCTCAGTTCCAACACAAATCAAATCTATTTATTTAACACAAATCATCGTCTTCTATTTATTTACCAACACAAATCAAATCAAAACCAAATCTCAGTTCCACGAATCAGATCAAAAGACTCGCCGGAAACCAAAAGACTCGCCGGAAACAACAGCCGGAAACCCTTATCCCCACAAGCTTTTCGATGTCGAATTCCCTACCCAAAACTGCAAATCAGCGTGTCCCTGATGAACTTCGTGAACTTCGTGAGCAAATCAGCGTGTCCCTGATGAATTCCGACAACCACCATCACCATAAATTCCGGTAACTAACAAACAAAACCTTCGGGACGATAACCCAATTCAGCGTGTCCCTAATCACTTTGCTAGTCTCAAATTCCTGATAACCCAATTCAGGATTCTCATGAATCTTCCTTCTAAGTTCTAACCCCCACCATCCAATCAAAAACCTCTTCTTTCTTAGCAAATTCAAGAAATTCGTCAGAAACCCTAGCTGAAAATACCCATTTCAAAACTGACAAAAATATCGAAATTAAAAATACCCATTTCGAAAAATTCATTTTTTTCAACTGGGTTTGTGAAATTTTTGGAAAAAAATGATGAATTTATGAAAAAAAAATTAGGTGGGGAGTTAGTGAGTGATAACTTGTTTGGTTAATGGAATTTATGAAAAAAATGATGAATTATTGATAACACGAAAATTTCAGTTATTTGATTTTGGGTGAGAGATATTTGATGGTCGGAGTCCATGATTGGATAATGGTGTTGGTTTTGATGTTGTTGTTGTTGTGATAATGGTGTTGGTTTTGATGGTCAGAGTGTTTCTGGTAGGTTAAAAGAGAAGTGTGTGAATGGGTGTTTTTATTTTTTTAGGGTTTATTTGATTTTGGGGGAGAAGAGTGTAAAAAGACCAAAATACCCCTCACGTGTTTAACACGTGAGGGAACCCTAACGGTGAAATTAACGGCCGTCCAAATTAGGGACAAAATCCGTAATTAGTCTAAACTTTGGGACATACCATGCAACTTTACTTAGGGACAATAACCGTAATTTCATATAAACCTTAGGGACGATCTATGTAATTTACTCTTTTATTAATTTACAAAAAATAAAGTTTATATAAATAACTTTTTAAACACAATTTATAATGTTATAATTATCAAAATCATAGTACTTCCATAATAATTGCACAAAGTAATATCATATAATATGATCCAAGTAGCATATCCACTGGCGATTCCCTCAATTAGTCTTCTTTTCTACCTATATTATAAAAAACAAACTCTTTCAATCTATGGATGCCACATAGGACATCTCTTTCATTCCATTGGTGACACCTAAGTTCACAAAACAAGGCCAACTGTCGTCAAAAAAAATTAAAAAAAATAAACATTAGAAAGAAAGAGAAACAAAGAATACCACACCCATACCTCACACCCATGCCCTGTTTCTCTCATTTTTCTTTGTTCTACAGGTTTTGACCCTATTTGTCTGACATAACGTAAATTTTACTCAGATTAGGTTTACATTATTTTCTTCTACCCCTATTCAAGTAAATCTTCATCTTCCATGGCGAATTGCAATTTTTCTCATCAAGGTAAGTAGTGCAAAAAGTCTTTATTTTCTACTTATGATTTGTTGACTCTTTTGTGTACTTTGTATTTGATTTTAACTTGTAATTGATATATTATTTTTCTTTCCTTGCAATTCTATATGTATAGTACAATTGCCTATATTTTCTTCGTTATTTTAATTTGCATGTGTATGATCTTTTTGCTCTCTATTTGATCGCCCCTCATATTTCAGTTCCTAATTGTAGGTGGAACATTTGAACTTTACCATAGTTGTTCATCTTTTACTGCTCTTTTTTTTTTCATGGTTTGCTTCGCTTGGATGCTTCCTGTATTAGTGAATCTTCAAAATTTTCAAGTTTTTAATAATCAAAATGAGCTTTGCTTTTATGATGAGCACCAAGTGTTTGACAAAATCACTCACTAATAGCATCTTTAGTAGTATGTTCCTGTGACCTGGAGAGTATTGATCATCAAAGATTTCATCAATTATAAAAGGTCATCGGTTATCACTTCTTCAAACTATATGATCATTAGATTACATATTAATTTGTTCTTGCCTTTTTTTGATAGTTTAGCTCGAAGATCTCGTCAACAAACAACAAAGCAGGGTACGTCTTTCATAAGTCCATAATTATAAATTGATTTTTATGATCAACCACAATTAGATAGAATGTTCAACTTGTGTTTTTGGGTTGTGTTCGACTTAATTCTTTTGTGACTACTTATTTAAAAATCTTTTAAAAACAATCTTAGTGTTTTTTTATGCTCTTGAGAATCCTTAGGGTTTTATTAGTTGACGGATTTTATATTTTCTGTTTGTTTTTTTTTTTTTTTTTTTTTGTAGTATTGCACTACCTCTCGAGTTTGATAAATATATGGTGTGACTAAATCTTATGTCAAATTATGTGCCATTATGTTTCAATAAATGTTAGACGCGTCTGAACATGATCAAATGGAAATAACACGATATTAATTTTGATATTTGTAAATCGCCTTCTTATAGTATGAAAAGTGCTTTATTTAAGCATTTACAACGATTCTAGAAATTGTAATCATCATTAATATAAATTTATACAACTTTAAGCACGTTTAACCCATTGAGTTGTCCCCACTTTTTAGTTAAATCTTTTAGTTTGACCCATATGAGAATAACATGACTCGAATTAACCCAATTTTATCTATACAATGTTTTACAATCCACTTGTTATTGATTTACTATTATCATGTTTAATTGTACACTAACATACATTTTAGATATTTAGCTACTTATAATCTCTTTTAACGTCTTTATTCCTAGCTTTAAAGGAAAAGAGTAATATTTGGATTTTTTGTATTCAAGAATTTAGTTTATTTCGTTAGCAGGCCATGGGACTCTTTCTAGGTGATCTGATTGGACTTTCTTTCAACCACATGATCACTTGCATGGAAGGTATCTCTTTTTTTTTTCTTTCTTTTTTTTCTCTTTTCTTTTTTTGCTACTAGATATGGCATTTATAACGTATTTGTTGATTGCTTCTCTGACGAGTCAAGCGGTTACAATAAACAACTAATTGAAATGAAAATGGGTTAAAACCCAAATTGAATTCAAATACCTGCTGCACCCATCCCCATTCTTTAATTCTCACTTTACCGGCAAATCACTGACCCATCTCATATTCGTCTCCTCCTGCTTCTTTACCAATCATCGACGGCATAATTTCGACCGCGCTATTTTCACTCTGGTAATTCCGTCTTTCTCTCATTTAATTATTAGCTATGTTAGTGTGAGCCATGTGTGACTCGTGTTTGGATCTTGAACCGCCCATTTTAATACAGTTGCTCCTGGACATAGCAAAGGAAATAGAGAAAAGAAAGACATCATGATTTTATTTTAAGTCCAACTACTCCACTAAGATTTGTATCTAGATTTAGTTTTTTATTTAATCATGACAATATAATTAAATAAAAATGATGTGTCCATTTGAAGATTTAATTAACAGAAGAAAATAAAATGCTTTGCTTTTCTGTGTTACTCCTTTAGTAGATTCATTACTTTTGTTGGTCATGTGCTTAACTACATGTATATGATTCGTGTAGGTTTTTTTTCATCTTGAATGTCCTCAGTTATTGTGATGATGAGCGCTTTTGAGACGTGAAGCAAAAGCGGTATGTCTCCTTTTATATATACGTGTTTCAATTTTTCTTAAAACTCGAGTGTCTTTGTGTTTCGGTGCATTTTTGGGCTTTGTATTATTATGTTTGTGTCATTTGGATGGTGATTTTGCATATGTAATGTGGGTTTTCTTTACTGCAAATGGCCGGTTAACAAGTTATAAGAGAGACTAAAGAGAGTAGTTGTTTTCGTTAGCAAATGGTCATTGGTGGTTTCATTTCGTTAATGTACGTGTTATGGACTTTTAGTGTGGTTGTATATCAACTTTCATGTCAATGACTCAGAGTTCAAAATTAGAACACCAACATGACCAGTCACTTGAGGCAAGGATCTCTTACATTTCATATGACCAACGATAGTGTCTTGGCAGAAAAAAGGAAATATAGGGGAGAGGCTTTTATAAGATGGAAAATAAGCGGCGCAAAACTGATAGTCGCTATGCTTTAAGAGAAACTGGCGCCACATTTACTCTGACCAACGATAGTGTCTTGGCAGAAAAAAAGAAAATATAGGAGAGGATGCTTTTATAAGATGGAAAAACAAGCGGCGCAAAACTGATACTCGCTATGCTCTAAGAGAAACTAGCGCGCCGTTTCCTGTGACGAACGATGATGTCTTAGCAGAAAAAAGAAAATATAGGAGAGAAGCATTTTTAAGATGGAAAAACAAGAGGCGCAAAATTGGTACTCAGTGTGCTGTAAGAGAAACTAGCACGCCGTTACGATCAATGACATTTCCGAACAACCTGGCCCTTCAAATCTGTCTGCATTTGTGGTTAGCGAAACAACAGGTATGTAAAATGACCAAGGCTTGTGGTATACTAAAAAAGTCAGCGCCTCGTCTGCATTACTGATTAACAATCTTAATAAATATCAGATCGGTCACGCACCGGCACAAATAGGCGTAAATCTCGAGCCCAAGGTGTGTGTCAAAAAAATCCCTTCTGCACTTATGTCTAGCAACATATGATTTTCGTTATTTTTATACCCAAATACTTATTATGCACGTTCCTAGGAAACACTCTCTCAACGGGAAGAGGCTTGTTGTCGGTTATCCCTACAGTGGCTGCGATTCTACCTAGGATGCAAGATTGTCCGCACTGTGGTGCTGTCAAGTTTTACTCTGAAACCAAAAATTTTTGTTGCTTAAATGGTCGTGTTGTCTTGAAAAGCAATGAGCTTCCAGATATTCTAAAAGACATGTTAACCTCTACATCAGAAGAGGCAAAAACATTTAAAACATACATTAGAACATATAACAACCTTTTTGCTTTTACTTCACTAGGAGTCAGATGTGATGCTAATTCTTAGCAAGAGGAATAATGGGTGTATACACATTTAGGGTGCAAGGCCAGGTTTACCACTTCATAAATGATTTAGTGCCAAAGGAGGGTAATGCCAAAAACCTTCAGTTGTATTTCCATGACACTGAGCATGAATTAGAAAATCGATTAGCGTCTTGTGAAAGATTGTCTAAATAACTGACTGAACTATGCATGAAAGCCCCTGAAGATAACCCTTATGCTTGTTTCTTTAGAACCTTAAAAGACGTTCCTCAGCTGGAGAACTATAAGATCATTCTTAAAATACTTCCTTCGCAAGATCAAAGACGGTATAATAAGCCTGAGGTTTCGCAAGTTGCAGCAGTTTGTGTTGATGGCAAGGAAAATGGAGAACAAAGTCAGAGGGATATTGAAGTAAAAACTCATAGTAATCAATCTAGAAAGATAGCATATTATTATGGTTGCTATGACGCTTTACAATATCCTTTGATGTTCCCATATGGAGAACTTGGTTGGCATCAAGAATTCTTAAATATGGTGAAAAGGAATATAGTAAAGAGGAGGCCAAAAGCAAGTGCTGCAACCATTATTTCTCCCGAAATGCTGCAACTGTTGAAGATTTGTTGTTCATGGAAGACGAGGGTATAAAAAATTCCAATTTTTATGTATGATGACTCATGCTAATTACGAATTAACGGTAACCGTCTTTTTGCAGTTATGGCCCAAACAGACGTGGAATCCAAATTCGTTTCCGTTAGAGAATATTATGCATATAAGTTACAGGTAAGGAAGAATGACAAGTCATGTTTATTGTATTTTGCTCGATTGTTGCAGCAATATATAGTAGATAATTATGTTAAACTTGAGACACAAAGGTTAGACTTTTTTAGATCATAGCAAGAAGAAATAAGGAAAGAATTTCTTCAAGGAGTGGTAGATGCCATGGCGTCTGGTGAGACCGAGGGTTCAGGTGTAGGTAAGCGAATAATAGTGCTTCCTTCCACCTTTATCGGCGGGCCAAGAAATATGAGACGGAAATACATAGATGCCATGACGTTAGTGCAAAAATTTGGAAAGCCAGACATTTTCTTAACAATGACATGTAATCCTAACTGGCCAGAAATAAAAGAGCATATGATGAGACACGAGGAAGCCCAAAATAGGCCTGATTTGATTGTTAGAGTTTTTAATGCTAACTTGAACAACTAAAGGAGGATCTTTTTAAAAGAAAAATATTCGGGAGGTGGCAGCCTATACTTATGTCATAGAATTTCAGAAGAGGGGTTTACCGCATGCGCATTTCTTGATCATATTAAAACCTCGATGCAAAATGTATAGGCCAGAAGAATATGATGAAGTTGTATCTGCTGAAATACCAGATGAAAAGGAGCATCCTCACTTGCATAGAATGGTGGTCAAACACATGCTTCATGGCCCTTGTGGAAAATTGAACCCCAATAATGTTTGCATGAAAAAAAACCGGCACGTGCAAGAACTCGTACCCAAAAGCTTATTCTAATTGAGACCACGCAAACAACAGATGCATACCCAATTTATCGAAGGCGAGATAATGGGGTTGTCGTTAATGTTAGGAAAGCTAGGCTCGATAATCGATGGGTTATACCATATAATGCCTACTTGCTTGCTAAGTTTGATTGTCATATCAATGTAGAAATTTGTTCGACGATAAAAGCAGTAAAGTATATATATAAGTACATATGTAAAGGTTGTGATAGGATAACCTTTGCAATGTCGTCGAATGATGCTTCTTCATTGATTGACGAAATAGACCAGTACCAGTCAGGTAGGTGGGTATCACCTCCTGAAGGAGCATGGAGAATTTTTAGATTCTTGATGGGCGAGATAAGACCAGCTGTTATACATTTACAGCTGCATTTAGAGAATTATCAACCCTTAACTTTTAGAAAGAAAGATAAATTGGCCAATGTTTTTGCAGAATCCTGTTCAGAGAAAAACCATGCTTACAGAATTCTTTGCTATGAACCGAACCGATAAATTACACAAACCTTAAACCTGACCTATTCTGAATTTCCAGATCATTTTGTATGGGTACCAGATAAAAAATTCTGGAAGCATAGGAAATCAGGTGATTCGGTGGGCCGCATAGTTGCTGCTCATCCAAGTGAAGGGGGAAAGATACTACTTAAGGATACTTTTGTCGAAAGTACGTTGTCCAAAGTCTTTTGGTCACTTAAAAATGTGCAATGGGGTGCGCGTGTCAACTTTTCGAGAGTCAGCGTTGTTGCGTGGTTATTTGGTTGATGATAACAGTCAACAATTATGTTTAGAAGAGGCCTTTGTTTTCCACATGCCATATGAACTAAGAAGGCTTTTTTGCGACTCTTCTTGTTTATTCTTGTCCAAATAACCCTCGAGAATTATGGTTAGCTAATGAGAACGCAATGCTAGAGGACCTTTTAAGATTTAATCAAATGACACGCAGAGAGGCTACAAAAAGTGCGCTGCAACAGATAAATGGATTCTTGCAATCCATGGGTCATTCAAGACTTTGGTATCGTGCCCGATGATTTCTCGTGCGCCGACCTAGAAGACCAGACAAGAGAAATTAGAGCTGAAAAGGACATAATTGTTTCTCAAGAAGATCTAGATGCGATTTTCAAACTCAACGAAGGACAAAAGATCGCATTTGAGACAATAATTCAGAAAGCATATTCGACTGAAAGTGGAGCCTTTTTTGTTGATGGCCCCGGAGGCACTGGAAAAACCTTTTTGTACAGAGCCTTGTTAGCTAAAGTCAGATCAGAAGGCCATATTGCTCTTGCCACAGCGACATCAGGCATAGCTGCATCAATACTCCCGGGAGGTAGAACCGCTCATTCGAGGTTCAAAATTCCATTAGACTCGATAGAAGGATCAGGATGCAGAGTTAGCAAACAAAGTTCTTTAGCAACTTTGATCAAAGATTCTAAACTGATCATTTGGGACGAGGCCCCCATGGCCAAAAGAAGTGCTGTCGAGGCTTTAAATGATCTTCTGCAAGATATTATGAACTCAACAGAACTTTTTGGTGGTAAGGTTGTTGTACTTGGTGGAGATTTTAGGCAGACACTTCCAGTTGTACGCAAAGGAACCAAATCAGAAACAATGGATGCATGTCTAACTAATTCTCCGTTATGGCCATCGCTTGAGAAATTACAGTTACAAGAAAACATGCGAGCTTTGTTAGATCCTAGCTTCACTGAATTCCTTCTCAAGATTGGTAATGGAACAGAAGCTTCGCAGAATAATGACCTTGTAAACATTCCACACTCGATGCTCGTTCAGACACATTCTGATAAAGATCCTTTAGATTCCCTCATAGACTCTGTTTACCCGAGCATTCAACTCGAATCAATAACCACCTATTCTTTAAATCGTGCCATTTTGACAACAAAGAATTGTTTTGTTGATGAGATAAATGAAATTTTGATAACACGGTTCCCAGGTGAAGAAACTGAATATGTTAGCTCTGATGAAACCTTAGATCCTAATGACCAACCAATACGAAGACTTCTTGCATTCACTTACACCAATGGTATGCCACCTCACAGACTTGTTTTGAAGCCAAATTCACCGATCATTTTGCTAAGAAACTTGAATCCTACCGAAGGACTATGCAATGGGACTAGATTAATTTGCAAAGATCTGAAAAGAAACGTCATTCATGCGCAGATTGCTTTTGGAGACTTTGCTGGAAAACAATTCTTTATTCATAGAATTCCCTTGCAGCCTCCAAGTGATGAAGATTATACAGTCCCGTTCAAACGGGTACAGTTCCCAATCAGGCTATGCTTTGCAATGACTATTAATAAAGCACAAGGTCAAACACTTGATTTTGTCGGTGTTTACCTCAAGGAACCGGTTTTTTCGCATGGGCAGTTGTATGTTGCACTGTCACGTGCAAGAACAGCGAAGCATGCTAAAGTTCTTATCAGGCCAGCTTCTTTTGATTCTCCTAACATCAGAGAAACAAAAAACATTGTTTACCAAGAGGTTTTGCAAGTCTCTAAGTATATCGATAAGTATGTACCGCCATCTTAACTTTATCTTAAAGTTATGTTTTCTTCTAAATCCCTATAACATTCACATGTAAACTGTGATTGCAGGTAAATGTCGATGCATATCCTCTGTAAATGTTGATACTCAGTTTGTACCGTGTCCCTTAACTTGGTCATTAGGTTTGTCTTCCGATATCGAAGTGCGTATCTCGTATTAAAAGCTTGAAAGTTTTACACTTGTTCTGTTCTTGAGTTTTTAAATGACGGGAGACCTTTCCAAGTTTTATGAAAAACTGTTTGCTCCTGAAGGACCATGTAACACCTTAATCGAGGAAGCCTAAACTGGTGCTGCTCTCAATTCTTAGAAAATTAGAAGCTAAGTCTCATTTTCGATTTTCAACCGAAGATGTATGCAATGAAAGTCCAAGTACATAGAATTCGGACGAAGTGTAGGATCTTCTCCTAAGACATTCCTTTTGCCCACTTATGCATTGGATGATGTTTGTATATGATATAACTTTCTTTTGTCACTTATCTTGTACTGAATGATGCATGTATCATATTAGTGTTCCTTTTAATGAGTTTCTTCTCTTTTGGTCAATAATCTTATATGATATGACTATACATTCTCATAAGTTATATACCGATGATGCATTATGTGTAGAGATGTATAATAAGGCTTATGCCTAATTTTGATCTTTTAGTTCTCAAGAGACCAGATGCTCACATGCATAGAGATACATTATAATTAACACCACACTATCAGCACACACAGTCAACTGAAGATATGGACTTAGCAATTCAACACATTGTGACCCCAACATTATCTGAACATAAAAATCAAGCCACCTGTGTACACAAACTATATATATTAAAATATAAAAATCAAGCGACCTTAAAGTGTACACAAACTATATATATTGAGAAACAAAAAAAGTACATGCAAATACAAAGAGTGTTTGACTTGCCTTCTTATTTTCCCCCTATTATCATGTCATCCCATTCCCTTAACCTTATCACATGTGTGCCTACTTATTTTTATAGATATTTTGGTCTTTTGCAGGACAATTAAGTATGGTCATGCCTCTCCAAATCCAAAGTGAAGTACCATCAAGATTTTCCTCAACTTCTCAATCAATTCACTATATCGCCCTTACCCCTTACCGTGTTTCCATTAATTAACCTAAAGTGACACTCTATGTAACAAATTTTCTTGATTTGACAATGGGCAATATCATCATGTACCTGATTTTCTGGGACTTAAGTCTATATATATAATTTATAGATGGGTCGTTCTTCAAATATTCATATTCCAGCTTCCTATCAGGTTAGCTTTACCTTGGTCACACAAGTCATAAGTGTATGTTTCTATTTGTTGTGTTTTCCTTTGTTGTATGCTTGTTAATGATTATCTCTTCCCTTTTTTTCCTAAATAAGTTGCCTCCTTGATTATCTGAAAATAAATCTTCACAAACTCTTATTTTAAGCCAAAAAATCAAACATTTATGTTCTCGTGATTTAATACAAGGATATTATACTTTTTATTTTTAACTTGAAATATCTCACATGTAAATTTTCAAATGAAGGTAAAATGTCCAGAACCATCTCAAATGTTTTAGATATCACTCCTCAGCTAAACAAAAGATGGACAGTTATCATTCAAGTTTTGGAAAGTGGCCATGTTCAGCGAAGCCAAAATGATGTCGCCTACAAGAGATTGATCTTCACGGATTCTCATGTACTATGTTTCTTACATTTCTTGATTTAAATCTTATGTTCATTTACATTATACTTATGTATTGAGGTCTTTAAACTAGGGAACCAAGGTGGGTGCAGTTATGTATGACAACAGCATAAAGTATTTTTCCAAACTCCTGACCCAATATAAGAGGTATCATATCTCAAATGCGTTGGTCAGAAGAACTGATGCGGTGTACCGTGTTAGCTCGTACATCTACTCTTGGGTTTTAAATAACAAAACCCTTGTCGAGGAATTGGTTGAGTCTATTCCCACTTCACTACCTTGCCAATTTGATTTCACAAACTTCAGTGACCTATACAAATATGCTGACTCAGATTCTCCACAAAGTAAGTTCTCTATATATCTACTTAACAAAATTATGTATTCTTCACTTAAACAAAATATTGATTTCTTTCCAATTCAAACTAGATGTCAGAGGTGTTGTTTTGCATTGCTTTCCCAGTGAAGAACAAGGAACACCAATTATCACAAAAAGGGATGTTGTCATTGTGAATGAAGAGTAAGATGACTAAAACCTTTGTTTTCGTTGCTAATATTTTAATCTTAACTTCTACAATCATTACTTTGAAGGAAAAAATTGTTGCTGCTGTCATTATGGAATCAATTTGATGAGAAAGAAGGAAACGACCTTGTTGGAATGATTGGATCAGGAGTTATGATGTTTGGCATGAGGCTGAAAGTGACCACATTTAACTGTAAGTATCATATGCATTAAACCTGAGATATATCTCGATTGTGATTTCTTGAAAAAATGAAAATTTTGTAACTGCGCCAAACTTTATTTAGGTCTCTCGCTGAGTACAAGAGGAACTTCAGGCTTTATGATCAACCCGCCCGTTTCTCGTGAATTACAAATGCATGAATGGTAAGCTATTCAAAATATTCTATAGCAGTTTTCCCAAAAGTAAACTTCAGTTTACCACTTTTACATATGCACATTTAAATATTAGGTACAATGAAAACAAAACAGAGCTCCAACAATTACTCGAAATGAAAAGTTACAAGAACAGTGACATCTTGCTCCCCTATCCAAAAGATGAAGATATCATTCCAATTGCTACGGTCGTCGCTTCTTTGAGAACTGTAAGTGATTGTGATACTTTCGTCATGGTGCCTAAATATATTGAATATATGAACATCTATATATACTTAAACATGCAATCTTGCTTTGACAAAAGTTAAAGGCGAGTTGGATCAAAGGGAAGACAAGCTTTCCTAAGCAAGATAGGAGCATATGGTTTACGGCGTGCGCAAACTGTAAAAAATCTTTGGAAGCCGATCTTACTTGGATTGTCACATGTCCATCATGTCACCAAGAATCTGAGGTGGAACCATTGTAAGCATCGTCTTAACCTTCTAACCTATTCCAAATTTAAATATATAATCCATAGTTACTTATTATGCCTAATGATATTTTGTGAATGTATTGCACAGATCTCGAATGACCATTCAAATCGATGATGGAACAGCAACTTTGAGTGCCACTATATGCACACCTGATGTTGAGAAAATTGTCCCATATACTGCAGTTAAGCTAAAAGAAGCTGATGAACACGTAAAGCTAAACTTTATTTTATTTAGTATACTTTATAAAGATGTTTATGATAGTGCATCACCGTTTTTAGAGAGTTAAATTGAGAAACGCCTATATATACCGTTTTCTAGAGAGTTAAAATGACAAACCTGAATGAAAATGATTCAGGCTGCTAAGAAAAATGGCATGATCGTTACCGTTAATCATTAAGATGCTACTTCTTGTACTTAAATACCTATTAATATGCTTAACGTTTTGGGTGATGTTACATTTAGTTGCTTATAAATATCAACAACATTGCATTTACCGACTCACTTGCTTATACATATTTTTTGTTGCAGGGTATTGATCTTCATGATGCTATCGTTAAATCAGTTCAACAACATACAATTGTTGCGTTTATTCGCTCCTACGAGTCAACCTTTCGTGGACAGTCTGATATGAAGGTTAATGTGGTCAAAGCTTACACATTAGATGAGCAAGTTTCTCCACTCAAACTCATCGTGCATCAACCCGATAAACTAGACTCCGCAACCACTTCTGATGTTGCTAATCCATCCACCACCACCCTTCCAACGAACCAAGCATCTGAAACCACTCAAGGTGGATCTCTGGTAAAAGCACCTGTTGACACGGGGATACAACTGTTTACCCCAACTACAAAACAGGTGCTGGAGGAAATCAGCTCCACAATTGGTTCAAAAGCTGCGAAAAGATCCCTACCGTTTTCTAACAAAGAACTCGATGGTGAAACAGTTGCTCACATCGTTGCTATAAAAAAGGAAGTGGGAGATCAGGGTGTGAAAGGAAGTCCAGCTAAGAAAACAAAAGACTCAAATGCCTCATGAATGTATTATGTAGAACATCTTATTGCAGCCATGTCATGGAGTTTGACTTCACCAATCAACTCGTCGTCGTTTACTTTCGATAACTAATGTAATGTATGATGTTTTTATTATATGCTTTTGTAACAACATTTTTATTGTGCTCATTAGCTTTTGCAGCCAATGAGCAGTCAAAATGTTGGTAGAATGTAGATGTACTCTTATGTTATCTAGATGTGTATGTTGGTATCATGTATGTGTACTTTTATGCAGCTCATGAGAGCAATGCAGACGTTGGTAATGTAATCTTTATGTTATGCTATGTGAATGATATGTATGTTTTATTAATATCAAGCTTCGTATTTTGAAACATAATGTTGCACCGGATGAAATATATTGCTTTCTTTTTGTTTAGGCTCATAACACACAAAACAAATGCCGAATAATCTTTTCACTCTAAAACATAATTACTATCACACAGGGCCGTGCGTAGCACGGCAAAAAACCATTCCTAGTTATGAATAAAAAGAAGATGAGAGATTTACATGAATAAATGAGATGACCCCAAAGTCCAAGCTTGCTTCCGCTGGGAAATAATTCTGGTTTGGTAGCAAATACTTCCAAAACCGTCTGAGAGCGCGAACTGTATTCTAGTACAATGTCTGGGTGCATTGCGACTATTTCTAACGCTAGATCTGTATATTGTTGAATTAGTAACTAATTTCAAAATGAACTCTGCATACTGTTTTCAAACTTTCCACCATAAAGTTGAATATTCATTGTTTTCAGAAACGTTGCGCTGTATCAGGAAAATCTATCTTTATGTACAAGGAAGAATTAATTAGTGAACATTTGAATATGTAATTACGATGTAAATATTTGGACCTGCATACTTAAAAACGGGACATTTCAGTTTTCTGTTCTGTTTTATTTATTTATTTTACTTTAACAGATCAAATATAGGCCAAATCATTTTCACATTAAACATATTTGAATTCGAGATTAGGTAAAAGAGTTTGAGATCGAGTCTATGTACACTGGCTGGGATCACCAATACCGGCTCCAACCCTGACCCAATAACATCAGTATTTTTGTTTTTTACCATAGACTTCGGTTTCTTTTGCCATCCTTATGTATAGTAAAGAGGTTTCTCAAAAAATGAAATTAAACAAATGGTTCAAAAATCATCCGAAATTGTATTTTTAACGCATACACCCTTTTAAATCATTTGATTTTATAATATAGATTTTGAAAACATTTGTACACATTAACTATTTAAAAGATATCAACTAGTCCATTTTATTGCATATATAGTATCTACATACCAAGGAATCCAGCCTGAACTGTGAGAGAAATGAGATCACCACCCGGAACTCCAGTGAACACATTTATCCCAACTACCCCCGGTGCCCGAGTCACCGACAACAAGTATTTAAGTGTCTCCTTATTTCCATGCCAAGCAGCCAATTTCAAGGGTGTATTACCATATGGATTTGGTACTCTTGTCATGTATGGATTCTGCTCCACCAAAATCCTTGCATCAATCGTATTCCCAACCTTAGCAGCATAATGAAGCGGGTTGTTTCCATCAAAATGCGTTAGAAACAGTTTATGTCCATCACCAACACTAACGATACGTTCCACTAGCTTCTTGACAAAACGATGTGAGCGGTTTGTTCCCACGGCTATAATTAGTGGTGTCTCCGAATAGTAAGTGATACGTTTGGTCATTAAGTCTGGATCTTGCTCAAATATCCGACTTACGGATTCCCAATCATCACGTAATGCAGCTTTGTAAATTGGGAGATTGGTGATTACTTGATCGTAATTCATCTGGGATGAGTTTGAATGAGCATAGTCAAAGGAATGTGAATTAGACTTTTGTACATATCCTTTTCAGGATATTTCAAGGCAAGTGTATTCTAAGTAACAATTTCAGTTCACAAATTTCCCACCAATTTCTACTAAATAAATATTACTAACCGATAATAATAATAATCAAGGGGTTTTGTATCGTATCAGAGCGGGTTTGATCCCGTCTCTTGACTACGTTCCAAACCCTAAAAAAAAAAAAAAAATATCGGATTTGTACACCACCGGTAACTGTTTCGGTCATAACTTCTAAACCGCCCGGAGTTAGATGATGAGGTCAGCGCCAGTGGCTTCGTAATCAGATTCCGAAGAAGCGCATACCGGAATCGCAAAAGAAGACCACTAGACGCGCCCGTACGCTCCGAAACAATAACCGGGTTCAGATCTGGAAGAAAAAAAAAAGTTTAGTGTTTTGCTATTAACTCTCAAACAGTTTGGAGTTAGATGACGCCGTCAGCGGCAGTGGATTCCTAATTAAATTCCGAAGAAAAATGCATCCGGAAAAGCAGCGACCACATCATTAACGCGCGGTCACGTTCCGCCCAAGCAACGAGTTTTATCAGCAACTATCTATCTGTTTTAATTTTATTTTTTTTTTACTTTTCATAATTAGGTTTTCTTTTGTAATTTGATTCTCCAGTTCGAGCTTTCGCGATTTCGGCGCTCGACTGTCGGGGAGTATCAGATAATAAGCTCAAACCCGATATGTGGGTTTGAGTCCATTAGAGTTTTATTAGGGTTTATGTATTCTTATATATAGGTTTATCAATAATAATAATAATCAAGGAATTTTTTTATCATTCTTCACTAACAACTAAGCAAATATTGTATTCTAATTCAAAATTATTAGAATAATATCAGTTAAAGTCCTTCATTCTTCTAATTGTTTAACAACATATTTAAAATAAGGGCGTATTACACAAAAGTTACCTATTTATTTACTTGATTTGACAAAAACATATAACTTAGGATGACTAAATTGAGAAAAAAAACTTGAGTATCTAAAATGTAAATGCGCTAGTTTATTGACCGACTTTTGTGCAATTCGACATTAAAATAAAATTTTAGTACATTTTATATGAGAAATGATCAATTAAAACCTATAAATTTTTTTGAGACCAAAAGACATCATCTTGATCCTTCATCAATTTTAATCTAATTGCTAAGATTAAAACCAAAACTACATTTATTTTATTTTTTTAAATTAAATTATCTCACAAACCGTCAATCATTAGACGAAACAAAATATACCGTTGCGATCGCCTCGCTTTTATCTTTAATTAGAGCAGTAGTGTTATATATACTTTCGACGATTTTTTTATTTATTTTTTTTATGGGTATTGAAATTGTAACGATAATATCACATTTGATATTACATCAATATGTACATATTTATAAAAGAGAATTACTATAAAATGTATAAACTACCTAAATTTAAAAAAAAATCGAATTTTAACTAGTTTAATTTTTTCTCGTTGTTGACATAAAATATGATATACTAAAATCACATATGATAATACTATATCATATGTGATATTACTGTAAATCATATGTGATATGAATACAAATCATATGTGATATTATGTATGTAAAATTTCAAAAACTCAAAGGACAATAACACACATAATTTCAACTCCAAATATCATATATGATTTGTATTCATATCGCATATGATTTACAGTAATATCAAATATGATATGTTATTATCATACGTGATTTTAGTATATCATATTTTACAGTAATATCACATATGATATAGTATTATCATATGATATATCACATATGAAATTGTAACGATAATATCACATGTGATATTACATCAATATTTACATATTTTTAAAAGAGAATTACTATAAAATGTATAAATTACATAAATTTAGAAAAAATCGAACTTTAACTAGTTTTATTTTTTTCCTCGTTTTTGACATAAAATATGATATACTAAAATCACATATGATAATACTATATCATATGTGATATTACTCTAAATCATATGTGATATGAATACAAATCATATATTCATATGTAATATTATGTATTTAAAATTTCAAAAACTCAAAATACAATAACACACGTGATTTTAACTCCAAATATGAATTTTAATACACAACAATGTCATACAATGTATAACCTATATGGACCCGGAAAAAAGTTTGAATTTTGACGACTTTTTATATTTTCGTTTATGACCAAATTTTGAAATTCGTAAGACAATATCACATGTGATTTGAACACTAAATGCGAATTTCAAAACATAGATTTGTTATATTACGTACATTCAACTATAATCAAAAAGAATAACAAAAATATAATATGTCAAACTACTGATATCACATGTGATAAAACAGTGATTTATAATTTCAAAATCCGAAAATAAATTTCGTCAAAAGTATATCGAGTGGGCTCTATAGAAATAAAAGAAAATACTCATTTTAATGGTGCAATTTATTCGTTTAATAAATTTATCGTTTATGAAATAATTAATTTTTAAACAAAATTAAATTATGATGAATTTTTATAATAAAGGGATGTAATTCGTCTATTGGGTCTCAAATTTTCTTATTGTACACAAACATTAGTTGTATAGAAAAAACAAAGATGTCCATTAAATGTAGGGTAGCTAAAAACACATGGAAATTGTATCAACAAACTTTCTCATCCACATATAGTTTATAGAAAGTCGCAGGACAATGAATAATAGCATTTTTGTTTGGAAGTGAAAGTCGACGACTTCAGAGGGTCGACGTCTTTTATAACAAACTCTTAAAAATGTGTATATGTCTTTTTCTTTTTTTAAAACAAAGAAATATATACAAGCTTTTCTGATTTTGTATTGTATATGTCTTTTTCTTTTTTTAAAACAAAGAAATATATACAACCAAAGGTCCAAAGCCGAAAAAGGGACCCTAAACATACAATACAAAATCAGAAAAGCTCGTATATATTTCTTTGTTTTAAAAAAAGAAAAAGACATATACACAAACCTAAGAAGAGAAGGTTTACTATTCTTTTAATATTTATATATGTCTTATAATCCAAAAGATTAACTGTTCAGACCAAAAGATGAGATTTTTACCGAATCCTAGTTTGCCCCAAGTCCGTGTGATTGTGGAGAGTACACAAAAGATATTTTCAAAGAACATTTTGATTCACTCGGCTCAAGTAGTATAAACGGGATCATAAACTAGTATTAATATAATTACAAAATAAAAACAAAGTAATACTTAGATAACTTGTAATTTTATTTTGATATTATACTTTTTCTAGCAAATCATACGATTTTTTGAGTTAATAATTGAGTTTCAAATCGAATACTTATTTTATTACACAACCATGGTCATAATTGTCTTTTGTGAATTACACATGGGTGTTCGGATTTAATTGGATAACTAGAGGATTTCCCGTGCGTTGCACGGGTTCGTCGGTTTTTTCAAAACGTGTACGGTAGATGCTACTTATACGTAATATACAGTGTTTACAAAAGCTGTTGGAAATACATACATAAAGTGTTAGCCTATTACATCATCAGAAACTTGAATTTTACTTGTAACAAACCATCAAAAAGAAAACACTTACAGTTTCTAGTATAATCAAGAGCCTTATGATGGGTAAAAAACGTACTTAGCCAAGAAGTATTTCATTTAGTTCACTCATTGATGGAGTTCTTTCAATAGCGTAAACCTGCAATCAAAAGTAGCACAATTTAAGTCATCAATGTTTGATAAGATCAATATCGCAAAGTCTTTAGAATAGACTGCAGATAACGCAAAACCTCCAGTCCACCAGGAAAGCAAAATGAAATGTGATCCCCGTACTTCAACGATTTGAAAACTTGGTTTTGAGGCTTTTGAAGATGACCGCCATTGTCCCCTTTTGATGAGTATACAAGTGATGGTCGTGAGGCTGCTGCAGCCAGAGCAGCTCGTGCAACATCTTCAGTAGTCTGCATGAACTATGAAGCACCCCAACCAGGACTACCCGATTCTTCATTCTTTGGAAAACCTGTCAATATTACAAAACCCAACAAATAAAAGTTTAAATGTGCGGACTTGAAATAAAACACAGCCCAAACCAACCCATTAATTACTAAACGGGTATAATTTGCCACCACTATAATTGTTGAGAGGTGCAGAGTAATAAACCTGAACATGCCAGTTTTCGGGATCTCCTTCTTTATTAACCCGAACTCTCATTCGGAAGAGTTGATGTAGGACTAAGTATCCAGGAAATACGCTGTAACTTGATTAACGAATCTTCATGCCAATGAGATATTTTTTTTAAACGGCGTCCAAATTCAGACCATTTTGAGGCTTTTCTCCGCCTTTGCTCAAAGTTTTTGAGCACATCATATGCAACAGGGCCATCAAGTTTATATGCAAAGGAAAGATTCAAAGAGACCGAGCAGTTACCTAAATGCACGGTAGAGGGGGGGGCGATACCACAATACATAGGCAAGTGGGACGCCCGAGAATTGGTGTATTTGCATTGACAGCTTGTATGGTTACGCCTCTCATAACATGAAACCCAAACTTCAAACCCATGTCGTGAACTTTCTTGGCTACTTCCGAAAACCCTTTTCCGCCTTTAGATGAAGGCCACCTGCCTGGGTCCGGAATCAATCTCCCCCATTTATCAATCACATCAAACCCAAGGGAATCAACATAAGCACCCGGGACCAATTTTCTATACGAAAGGTAACCCACCACCGCATACTGATAAAAAGAATCAAGAATCAAAAAAATGTGTATAGTTTATTGAAGAAGTGTTTAATTATTTACCAAATACCTAAACTACCTTTTGCTAATTACGATGAATGAAGCTTATATTAACATCATCCATAATTTTAAAACTATTGCTGTGGGCAAATAAGTATTTGTAGCTTCTGAACTTTACAAAAATTAAATATGTTTCTATTTTTTATATGACGTATGGAGTAATGATTACGACCTCATAGCCATAAGCATGTAACTTCTGTGAAATGAGTTGGACATTTTGAAGGAATTCTTCTTCGGAAATCGTCCAACAAAAGGACTCATAGGAATCCCAACCTCTTGGTGGTAAGCTAGCATGGGTTTCAGACGACACCCTGAAATAAAAAGTATTAACTTCATTAATAATACATTCGAACATCTCAAAAACGCGTAAAGTTCCGAAATGCACAATTCAAAATCGTAAAAAACCATCGCCTTTAGAGAAAAGTTAGTGTACCAACTTTATAGATTATTCACAAACGTTTACAACCAAATCAATGTAATATCGAAAACTGAGATTTGAAGTAATTATGAAAAAAAGCAATAACCAAAAATTGACTATCCTAACAACAAACCAAATTCCACAATCGCAATGCAATAAAGCAAACGGCAAACCACATACCTCAAAAACACAAACAGCAATACGTTTAGCCTGCACACAAACGAAGACAGCAAGCAGAGCCAGCAAGCGTAATCACTCTAAAACTAACAGATTTAACACAAAAACAATAACCAAAATTTGACTATCCAAACAATAACCCAAATTACACTACGACAATGCAATAAAGCAAATGTCAAAAACCATACCTCAAAAATCGAAAACACAAAAGGATTAACCTACAAAAAAATAGCAAAAAAATATTAGTAAGTACAATCGGTCCGCAGAAAAACGAATATAGCAAAAAGGAATTATTAGGCACAATCACTTGAAAGGAAGAAGATGAGGTCGAGAAAAAGCAGAAATACAATCGGTGTCAAAGAAGCAAGAAAAACAACAACTTCTTTACCTTTGAATCGATGTGAATCGAGTTTGGGAGAAAGAGCAACAGGTTATTAATCTTAATTCAAAGTAACATTATTAGATCAAATCAGAGCTGGAAACAAATAAGATGCAGATATTTACATTGACACCATAAAACAGTGAAAGAGCCAGTCGTTGTGCTTCAATACAGTCGCCTGGCCCGGACGTGTTTAATGAACCTTGTCCAAAAGCCTGCAAATATATATCAATCAAAAATATAAAAGAAAAACATATAAAATTACCAAGGGTTTCGGTGTAAGTTAACCTTGTGATCATACTCGGAAGCGAAGACCGGTGAGGAGATCAGGAGAAATGACGCGATTAAGAGAGCGGTAGATCGGACGGCGGGCCACATCGCGGTCGCAGGCGAATGGATTTGGATCTAACGGCTATTGATCGGAAAAAAAAAAAGCGGAATCAAGGAACGCAACCAACGACCCAAAAATCGACACATGCAGCAATCGAAAAACACGAAGAAACCTTAGCACTGAAGCAACAATGGAGGAGAAAAAGAGAGAATTACAGGAGAAAATGGAAGAATTACGGAGCAAACGACAGGTGGCAGAGCAGCTGGCAATAGAGTCAGCAAAGCGGACGACAAAACGGAAACGCAAGCCCAACGCAGACAATAAGCCCAGTATATGCAACCCAACCCAAATGAATAAAAAACTAATATTTGGCACACATTCATAGAAGGTTTGCTACTTTAATAAGAGGATAGAATGTTGTGCTAAGGATAAAGTATAATAATGAGAAATCATATTATAATAGAAAGTGTCAAGTACTTATCATTATTCAGTTGTCACGTAGCTAGTGTATCTTTATAGTTTTTACAAAAAATTGATAAAACCAGGTCGAAATAGATTGTCTACATGATTCACTATTTCTAGTTTCGGTTTCACATTTTCTGAAAATGTATATATAATAAATTAAAATTGGAAATGCAATTAATACTATAGTTGTAAGGATTAAGCCCATATAAGGTTTTGAAATAAAATCCAGTTTGGGTTTGGAGCCCACTAAATCATTATTTGGAAAATAAGCCCTTCAAATCAAGTTAGGATGTAAGCCCACATTTACTAAATTAAATTGAATTGAATTGAACCTATGAACATTTATCATTGCAAAATAAATAAATCAATAATGCATAACATTATACTTTTGCTAGAACACATATCAGATGGTGAGGTCAGACTCTCGATATATTCGATGGCTTGTCTTGCCCGTGTTGTATACCTCTTTATACGAATCTGTCAACACGTCGTAGTATATGATTACTCGGTTTGCCTTATTGTACACAAACATTAGTTGTATAGAAAAAATAAAGATGTCCATTAAATGTATCAAAACAAGGGTAGCTAAAAACACATGGAAATTGTATCTTCGATAAGCATTTGGGCCGGACACCAGACAACAATGGAAAGTGAAAAAAGAAACTCATACACAAATAAAAACAATAATCTAAAATTTCCATTGATCTTTCTTCTGCTTAAAAATGCTTGTTCCATACGTCGAAAACACCAGCTCAATGAGTAAGGGAAATTGCAACCAACAAAACAAGACGACAGGAATACATGTCGCTACAGCAAGTGGAGCCGCGATCCATGTCACTTTATCTTTAAGCACAAGTGCAAGAGTCGCGCTAAATGCAATCATAGTAGCTGCTAACGATAAAAACATGGAGAAAAGTCCTATTGTCATTCTCTTTGGTAGGGCGTAAAGGAAATCATCTTCTGAATAACGAGCAGTAAGTATTCCTAAGAACATTAACACTGAAGCAGTCGAAGAAAATAAAGCAATCGCATCTGATATGATAAAAAGCATAAATGTTCTATTGTTTAAGAACAAAGGATTCCCATCGTCTTGGTTTCCACCTGGGACCGTAAAAGCTCCTGCAAATGCCATTGTGATTATAAGTGCTGCTACTACGGTACATGAAGCTGCTACATCTTTCATCCATAGTTGTGCTTCGTTAAGTAAGTCCTTATGTTCCTCAATGAAAACCATTTTGGGGGTTTTCTTGTTATTGTTCCGAGCTTCTTTCATTGAGGGCTCTACAAAATTCTCGACTTCCTGCACAATGATACATGCTAGTGTTAACAGCAAAAGCGAAGAAGTTACACAAGGTGTATTACAGTAATTACCTTGAACCATTGAAGCTCTCGTTGCATCTGCAAAGCAGCACCGGTCACAACATTTAATCGATGGGGAGGGGCCAACTTAGCCGCCTTATGTAACGAGTTCTCTTTTTCCTCCTTATCAGTAAGCAGTGCTTGAGATACCTTATGAACAGATGATTGAAATATAACATTGTACACTTGTTCTTGTCGTTGCGTAATGGCTTCAAGAGACAAGTGAAACCCTTTATCCGTGTACCAAATTATGTCGGGGTAAATAAAAATGCACTCCTGGATAACCTCTGGAGTCCCGCATTGTACTGCTACAGATGTCGCGGATCCTAATATCTTCCAACTTAGATCATGATCAACCTTTCCCATAACGCTTGCACATATACGTTTTGTGAGAAGCATGCTCTGGAAATGTGTTACCTTCATATCATGGATATTCTTGATTGTTGGAGCTAGTGTAATAACGATTATATAATTCAATGTTAGAGATTATTATTAACGAAAAACAAGTATTAATGTGATGAAACTCTTTTCATACCTACGAACCGAAGGACACTCCAAATTCCAGTTGTAAACTGTTCAAAGAAGAGTTACATGTTAGGCCAATGGGTACTCCATCTATTTCCATATGGTTTTAGATAAAACCACATATGGATTTATTATGAGATTTGAGTTTATAAATGATAATATCAAGTAATATGAGAACTAGGTGCCACTCATTAGTTGCACCAAGTTCTGATAGTATGTAATGAACAGCCGTGTGGTAACTCAATATTGTGGTTATCGAAAACTCACAATTCACTATTAAAACCTTGTTTCGACAATATCGGATTCTTGTATTCCTTGCATGAAAGTGTTTCACGATACAAGATAACCTCAAGACTTTCATATAAGGGCCTGAATATACTTTTTAAGGATTTTCATCAATATTTTGGTAGGTACCTCATGTAACTAGAGATGAAAAAACCGGGTTTGATCGGAAACCGAACAGGGTTTGAAAACCGAACCGATTTTTGGTCAAACCATCCAAACTCGGTTTGGACCGGTTTTTCAAACGTGAAACACTAACCCGCTCAAACCGGTTTCATACCGGTTCTAAAAACCGGTTTTATTTAATAAAAAAAAACGTAACTTGCAAAAACGTGTTTATATGTTTAATATGTCACTCTAATACAGGTTAAAGTCATTACAATTACTTTTGGACAGGTACGTGAAATATCGAGCTTAAGGATACGTTTTCAGGACCTGATCTCAGTTACGTAGCGTAACTGTAGTTACGCCAACGGAATCGTGCGTAACTATAGTTACGTTGGTGAAACTGAGATTAGTTCCTCTATTTTTGTCAAAAAACGGTCAAATAACGCCTATAAACACTTTTCCAACGGCTAGATGCTTAAATCGGTTTTAAGTTTGGGTTGGGGATAAACTGGTCTCAACCCGGTCCCTTTGCTAAATATCCAAACCGTCGGTTTAGGTCAAAACCGAATCGATTGTGATCAAACCCGGTTTGAACCGATTTCGGTTTCGATTTCTTTCGACACGACCACATGTAACATGCATGATATGATGGGGAGAAGTTGTAGTGTAGTCATAGTTTAGGGTTTTGAAATATATATATATAAAACTAGAGAGCGATACCTTTTTGAACACCTTTGAGAAAATGTTGACTTGAGCAACTTCTATACTCCTCTTATTCAAAGGTATAACTTGGACCAAATAAACACAAATTAAAATAAGAAAATAAATAAATAAATAATAAAGAGACAAAATATTAAAATAGTTCATTTAGTTAAATTGATTGGTAGTGCTATACAAAAAAACCTAACATTATATAAAAATGTTTCACCATCTTCAAGTTTAATCAAATAATTACGTGATTATAATACTTGAACTCTCAATAATAAGGTTCTCTGGGAAAGAATGAAGAGATTTACGCAAGTAAACTAGACGACTCCAAAATCCAAGCGTGCTTCCGCTACGAAAAAACTCTGGTTTGCTACTTAATACTTCCAAAGCCGATCTAGATTTCCAATCGTCTTCTAGCACAATGTTTGGGTGTTTAGCAATTATTTGTAAAGCGACATCTGCATAACATACCGGCAACTATATATAAAAAAAACTATAACTTATATTTACCATAAGAAAATTGACGTGTTAAAAGTATGAGTATCATTAAACATACGTTGATTTCATAATAAATAATTGTATAATAATTAATCTCAAGTTTCTTATTAAATGTTTTTAGATATTTTTACGCTAAAAAACGTCTTTGTTAGATATTTTACATACCAAGAAATCCTGCCTGGATTGTGAGATTTATAAGATTGCCTCCAGCAACTCCAGTATACGGACTACTCCCTTCCTCATCTTCGGGGACTAAATCGTTTGTCACCTTCAACAAATATCGAAGTGTATCTTTGTTTCGATGCCATGCAGCCAAAGTCATCGGTGTATAACCATCTACATCCGGAACTTGAGTCATTTCCGGCTTTTGTTCAATCAAAATCCTTGCGTCGGTTGTATTTCCAATCTTAGCAGCTCGGTGGAGTGGGTTATCACCTCTAGAACTCGTTACAAAGAGCTGATCAACATTACCAGTTGCAACTATACGGTTCACTAACTGTTGGACGAAATTATGGGATTGATTCGTTCCCATGGCTATCATTAACGGGGTTTCTCCTAAGTAGTTTACGGGCTTTGTCATTAGTTCTGGCTCTTTTTCGAAGATTTGAGCTACGGATTCCCATTCGTCGGTTAATGCAGCTTTGTGAATTGATAGATGTGTGGTTACATGGTTGTAAGTACTCATTTTGGTTCGAGTGTTTATGAGCGGAAAAAAAATGTTTGTTGGTCGTGTTGTGATTTTAACATTCAAGTATTATAGATACTCGACGATATGAAATGTCAATGTTAATAGGTCATGATACTTGTTTAACCATTAAGAGACGGCTATTATTTTCCTTATGAAATCACGGTATTTTAATTATAACGGAAAGAAAAAAACAAAAAAAAACCCTTACCTACCTCTCGTGTGGTCCAAAGGATGTCGACGTCATAATGACACTTAAATTCACGTTCGTACTCATATTCATTGGATGAAACGTACAAATTATGATCTAGTCTCTAAATACAAACTTTCTAAAAAAAATTGATATATGTCAATTATCGTATTAATTAGATGCTACATGTAATATCGTTTTTATCGACGATATATATTACTCCATCCGGCCCATAACTAGGGTCCATAATCTTGAATTTTTTTTTCTTCGTAATTTTGATTTTAAATATATTTTTTTATGTTATATAAAAATTGATGTAAAATATATGAATGAATTGAGTTTATTAAAATCAAAATTGTGAAGATATAATTAAAATCAAAATTATGTAAAATATATAATATAAAAAGATATAATTAAAATCAAAATTATGAAGAAAAAAATAAAATCTAATTTTAGACATTTATTGTGTACTCATGAGTCATTAGTCTTTACTTAGATTTTTAGACAATATAACTTTCAATTATCATGACGTGCGCAAAGAGACAAAGATACACATTTCATTTATAATCAATAATTCTTATCTTTATTTATTTATAGTATTCTTTAGATCCATATATATATTGACAATTTTAAAATATTTATTTATAGATTTATATTATATTTTTTGGTAATTTATTAAATAACTTGTCGCGTAGTGAACAGAAAATATGATTGAAGAGAAGAAAAAATTCATTTTTTTTCACTATTGTTAAGATGTGATCAAAAAATCTAATTGACGTCGAGAGAATATGATAATTTTGGTTGAAACTAAATAATATGGAATAATAGGAAATAATTAAATTGTGTTTTAAAAATTAGAAAGTTAAAAATGTATTTAGCTATCTTTGGGGAAAAATGAAAAAGAAACGATTGTTATTATCTAAACTTGTGAAATGAAAATAGTATTATTAATTTTAAAAATAGCTTTTAGTTAGATGGTGAATATACATAATTTCTATAATTGATAAAAAAAAAAGTAAGTTTTGATATTTATTTGAAAAAAAAGATTATTATTATCGTCATTGATTAATGATAATAAAGTGTTTATTAGAACTATATGGAGATATTTTACTTAAATTGTGAAATTTTTGTTTAAAAAATATAAAAGACTAAATTGAATAAAATATTAAAAATAAATGATTAAATTGATTTTATAAACTATTTGAAATTAATCTTCTTATTGGTCAATAGAAACTAATTTCTCAAAATATATATATATATATATATATATATATATATATATATATATATATATATATATATATATATATATATATATATATCTTTAATATATAATAAAAGAGAGGCCTTAAATGCCATATGGCGAAGTAAGGACCCTTAGATGGGTTAACTTATTTGATTTCAACCGTTAGATCAAATTGATGATGTCATCAAACACTATTTTCATTTTAGTTGTCCCACATCGCTTCAGGTATGAAACTTTTTCATACTTCTAGCCTATATATATCATATGCCTTTAGTTTTTCCTACTTTGTCCCACATCGTTTCATGTATGAAACTCTTTCAGACTTCTAGCTTATATATATCATATGCCTTTGGATTAAAATATAGTTCGACGGTAGTTTTCAGGTCAATCGGGTCAAACCCGAAACCCGACAAACTGGAACTATTCTATCCGAAACCCGACCCTATTTATGAATCGGGTGTTGCCTTAAATGCCACATGGCGAAGTAACGACCCTTAGATGGGTTAACTTATTTGATTTCAACCGTTAGATCAAATTGATGATGTCATCAAACACTATTTTCATTTTACACTCTTTTACAAAACATAATTACATTATCTCTTTAATTCCAATCTCTACTTAAATAAAAACAAAATTCCAATTTACTTAAAAAAATTTCACTCAATTTGAACTATGATTTACATAATTTTTATTTAAAATCTCCTAATAAAAAATATTAAAACATGTGTATAAACGTAAAAGTGTTTATGTTATTATAACTAACATGTGTATAAACGTAAAGGTATATATATGTTATTATATGTATAACATTGTCTTTTTATAATAACCTAAAATCTACATAAACATAAAGTTTACAATTCAATTTTTATTTTTTTCCGCACTATCGCGGGACAATAATCTAGTATATATATATATAGAGGTTGGTTCTTTTAAAAAAAACTTTAAGGTAAAATAAGTAAAAAAAAAATTAAAAAATATTTTATAACGTTAGATATTTTGGATTATCGTTCATTTTAACCATATATCAAACTTAAAAAAACGAAGTTTTGTTGTACATCAAAAAATTGGTAGTTTTATTGTTGTGCATCAAATTTGAATATTTACTACACAAAAACAATGAATTTGATGCACAACCCCTAAACGACATATATTTTGATGCATATCAAAACTTGCTTTTTTAAAGTTTGTTATAATTGAATAAATAAACATAATACAAAATTACACATATTATAAATTATTTTTTCATATTTTTTTACTTAATTTACTTTAAATATTGGTTTATAAGAACCTCTTCCTATATATATATATATATATATATATATATATATATATATATATATATATATATATATATATATATATATATATATATATGTATATATATATATAGGGGAGGGTTCAAAAAGGATCTCTTTTTTGCTAGAGATCCAGAGATCACCCTTTTAGCCACACAAAATCACTTAAGGATCAAAACCACAGAGGGGCATTTTAGTCAATATCAAAAAATTAATTAAAAACCTCACGCGCCTTCAATTTTGATTCCACCGCCTCTCTTTATCCCCTTTTTGATTTACCTATCTGCTGCCACTGCTTTTTCCTTTTAATTCCGATTTTTTTGTGTAGTTGTTGGAGAATTATTCCATGGCGAATTTTTGCATCGTGGCTCAAAATTAATCACTCCATTTTACTTAATTTTGACTTTTCTAATTCAAACATGGCAGGTGAAAATCTAATTTGATTTTGTAATTAATGAGATGTTTTTTTTGTGTTTTTAATTAATTTTTTGAAGAACAGGACGCGAAGGCAAAGGTGGAGAAGGAATATTGGTAATCGCACCGTGGGAAGATTATTTTCTCCGGGAACTTAAAGATCTGCCTATTCATGAATCCTCTTCACCGCATTTAGATCCCGACATGAAAGTAAAGGTCTGTTTCCATCTAAATCTCCCATGAAATTATAAAATTATTTGAGATATTAATATAGGGATGAATGGGTTGTTAGGACGATGATAAATAGATCGATTATTATTGTGATTTCTTGTTTGGCAAGAATGTGATAGTGGCGTTCGTTGATTCGCTGTCCAAAGATTATAGTAATCACCTGTGATTTTTTTAATTTAGTGCCTTAGTATGTTGATGTAAAATGTCACCAAAATGTTTAGTAATCACCTGTGATTCTATAGTTTTTACATTAAGAACTGTTTTATAATTTAGTGCCTTAGTACCTTGATGTAAATTGTCACAAAATCTATAGTAATCACCTGTGATTGTATTAATTTAGTGCCTTAAATGTCATAAAAAATGTTTAGTAATCACTTGTGATTCTAAAGTTTTTACATTAAGAACTGTTTATAATTTAGTGGCTTAGTACCTTGATGTAAAATGTCACCAAAATGTTTAGTAATCACCTAGTAATCACCTGTGATTTTATTAATAATGTGCCTTAGTATGTTGATGTAAAATGTAACAAAAATGTTTAGTAATCACCTGTGATTTTATTAATAATGTGTCTTAGTATGTTGATGTAAAATGTCACAAAAATGTTTAGTAATCACCTGTGATTTTATTAATAATGTTCCTTAGTATGTTGATGTAAAATGTCACAAAATGTTTAGTAATCACTTGTGATTTTATTAATAATGTGCCTTAGATTGTAATATTAACAATCAATTGAAGGTTTGACACAAATATTAACAATCGATTGAAGGATATTTTAGCAATCGATTCTTAGATCCGATTTTTTTTAATTGGAGATGATGACGCTAATTTCAAAAGAAACTATTGAAGAAAGAGGGGATTCAACAACCAACAATAATTTAATATGTTACTTTACTAGTTGAATTTTATTTGAAATGAGTAGACAAATATTTTGTTTGAGAATACTTTCGGTTTGGTGTATTTTTTCTTTGAACAATAACTATGTCACATGTGATTTTATTAAATTAAGTCACTAAATATCTTAAATGTAATTTTGTAGTCAACAAATTGTAAAGGAAAATCACCTGTGATTTAGTGCCTTAATACCTTAATACATTTAAGATTCTTAATTTAGTGCCTTAGTACCTTGATGTAGAATTTCATCAAATGTCTAGTAATCACCTGTGATTGTATTAATTTAGTGTCTTATATGTTGATGTAAAATGTCATCAAAATGTTTAGTAATCACATGTGATTTTACTAATAATTTTCTTTAGTATGTTGATGTAAAATGTCACCAAATGCTTATTTAATCACCTGTGATTATATAGTTTTTACATTAACAAACTGTTTATTATTTAATGTCTTAGTATGTTGATGTAAAATGTCACCAAATGTTTAGTAATCACCTGTGATTTTTTTAATAATGTGCCTTAATTAGTATGTTGATGTAAAATATCACCAAATGTTTAGTAATCACCTCTGATTTTATTAATAATGTGACTTAGTATGTTGATGTAAAATGTGACTTAGTATGTTGATGTAAAATGTCACCAAATATTTAGTAATCACCTGTGATTCCATAGTTTTTACATTAAGAACTGTTTATAATTTAGTGCCTTAGTTCTTTGATGTAAAATGTCACAAAACGTTTAGTAATCACTTGTGATTTTATTAATAATGTGTCTTAGTATGTTGATGTAAAATGTCACCAAATGTTTAGTAATCACCTATGATTCTATAGTTTTTACATATAATTTTGTTTAATGCATTATGTATGTGAAAGAACCGTTATAAACAACCGCGAAAAAGCTTTTCTCTTCAAGCAGCTAGGTATACATTTATCGTCATTTATTAGTTATATATTTGATAATTTTTTTAAAATTAAGTTACAGTAATATTTTGTATAAATTTGGACTGTACCGATTTTTAAAAGATAGTTTCAACTTTTTTGACTTTTTACCAGCAAATTTGCTATTAATGGAGCCTACTGTAATAAAATATCAAATCGAAGTTACCGGATCAAGGATAATTTTTATTGATATTCGAGCTAATTGATTTGATTATTGATTATTGATTTGATTTTGATAATCCAGGTTTTATGCAGCTGAGGTTTTGGTAGCTTTAGAGTATTTACATATGCGTGTGAGTAAAAAAAAAAAAAAAAGGTAAAAAGACTAAACTGCCCCTCCTTGTCTTTTCCTTATAATTCATTTAAATCCAACTTTTAATCTCAACCACAAAATTTAGGTGATCTTGTGGTTAAAAAGTGGATCCCTAGATCTCTAGCAAATTAGGGATCCCTTTTGAACCTCAATCTATATATATATATATATATATATATATATATATATATATATATATATATATATATATATATTAAGATTAATGTTACACTCGCTTTTTGAGGTACTAATTCGGTGTTCCCCTTTTTCTTTTATTTTCCGTTTTGACCCTATTATTGTTTGTTATTTCGTTTTATCAAGAATTATCTACTTAGTCGGGTTTATATTATTTATTGTTTTTGTCCTTCGTGAAGAAAACGTTTAGTATCTAAGTGTCTAGTAGATATAAGTATGATCGTAAGATAACTATGAGTGAGTTATGTCTTCGATTATACAATTAAGATTGACGTTAAAAATATTTTAAAAAGTTAGTCCTTTAACGAGGTTAATTTTAAATTCCTTACAAATTCAGTCCTTTTAACGGACAGTTAACGAAAGTTAACTGAGCGAAGGACTGTACCGCAACCAAAACCGTTTTTTCACCTTTCGCGAGATTCCACAAACTTACAACCACGTGAAATCTTGTTGGAAACTTCTCAAAATGATGTTAGATTAGCAAATTGTGTATCCATGACCATTCCACATCATTTCTCATTCCTTATTTTAATCTTAACACTTTCCATCTATTTTCATCTTCATTCTATCACTTATCTCCCTTCATTATCTCTCTTTCTCTCTTTTTTTTTAGAAAAATGAGAGTAATGAACACCAAATTTGAGTGAGATTTTACAATACAAAAAGTCCTACATCATATACATATTTTTCTACTTGATTCTTCTCCATTTTGTGAGTAAATTTCCAGCAAAATCTCATCTTTTCCGTCTCTTCTTTTCTTCTTGTTATAATAACTACCTCATCAGGGGTTAGATTGGCTCGAACACGAGACCCACAGTATAAGAAGGTCACTGTTCTGTAATCAACATTTCTTTTCTTGCAAAATGTATCTAAAAGTTTGCGTATGGGAATGTCTCTCTTCACCTTGAATAACAACTTTTCGTTATGCTATAAACACGAAAACAAATAAGCTAAATAAGCGTTTTATCGTATTATAAAAGTTCATTTTTGCTGACATGGCCTAATATGAACTTTTAAAATGTTAAGATACACATAGAGTTGTAATTTGTATAATATTTCTAAGAAAAAATCCTACAAATCTCAAATATTTATTAAATAATTTAAAACTTACTCACAATTGGTAAAAAAAAAAATGTTACAAAAAAAGTGACCATGAGAATCTCTCTTTTTTATTCCATTTATCTGTTCGGTTAAACTTTAAGAAACCCGCATTTAGGAGAGTATGTAAGAAACTTAACTTGATCTATGACGATAATAATAATAGAACCGGCTTTTTCTTCGTCTAAGATGCTTGGCATTTTTTGTTGAAAGAGAAAAATTGTGTTTCGATATTAGATTTTGGAATTATTAATAGAAGAAATAAAAAAAATGTAAGATGTTTTTAGGTAGCAAAAACATGATAAAAGAAAATATTGAAAGTTATTCAGTAAATTAAATGAAATTAGGTAGTAAAAGAAGAAAGCGAGAGAGGTGACCTTTCGTCGTTTTGTTTCTTTTCTTTTCAATTCACGTTTTCCTCATTTTGTTTCTTTTCTTTTCAATTCACGTTTTCCTAAATTCTATTTTTTTTTCTTTCTAAATTAATTATTATCAGTTTTGTGATTATTTTTGTTCACAGAAAATTGCTCAAAGCCTCCATTCTTTTTTCGTATCACGAAAATAGTTATATTACATTAATATATCAAAAATAATATCAAATCGTGAAAAGTTTGTGTGTTCATAATTTTTGTTGCGAAAAATAAATTTGCATTATAAACTTTCTAGCGACCCAATTAAAAAGACACGAATACAAGGCGCAAAAATGTGGTAAAAGTTAAATACATGGATCAAGAACTTACAATTTTGACACAAATATATGACGTGACAACGTGACATAATTCACACCACTTATTTCAAAAATTTATCCTAGCGGAAATAATAAAATGACAGATTTTTTTTTATTTTTTTTATATTTTTTTTTAAGTTTTAGCTGAGATCCAGTTTTTATTTATTTATTTTTAAAAGAAAAAAAAATGAGACGCTTAAGAAACCAACAAAATGACTAAAAGGACCACTTATTGGTGGTAGACCTCGTTAATCATCCATTAGAACAAATCGTTCACATCATTTAGTCGAAAAGTTTGTGAAAACAACCCAGTTTTTGATAAAGTTACAAACCCGCTCTTGAAATTGGTTAATAAGGAGACGAGCTATGCGTGTAAGGTTTGAACATCTTGTTATCTCTATGCTACACAATAACACGGAGGAGTTGTTTGATATGTACAAAATAATTTTGGTACGATTTATTTTAATTCTTTTGAACTCAAACTTTTTAAACAGTTAACGGTTAGACTTTGGAGTGCCGTTCAGTTTATGGGTATCCTAAAGCCATTTATCATTAGTGTTATACGGTCAAGAATATCCATATGATATTAAAGTAAACAATAATCAAAACAGAAATTTATATGCAAAATTGTTATAGAAATAGTTGATCACGACATAAGTTGAACGGTTTTAGGATCTGCAATATGGGGTTACTGAGCGTAATGAGGAATGTATATTACTTACCCGGTTATAATATTGTACGATGTTGGGAAGTTTGTAACCCAACTTTGGTCACGAGGACTTTGAGAGAAAACTTACTAACTAACAGCTAGAAATACATCTGTTGTAGAATAGATGACCGAATGTTAGCAAATGTAGAGGTCGAGAAATACATCTTCGCTGTTGTGCAACAAAATTAAAAGAAAAAAAAAACTTGCCACACCGATCTAATATCTCTCCTACGAGTAGCCTCCTCCTAACATTGGCAACATTACATCAATTTCTTCCTTGTTTTCCATCTTAAGCTACAAACCAATCGATTAACGAGTTAGGATCACAAATCATAGTAAAATGAGAAATAACCCACCAATATCGTGTTTTAAATCATGTTCAAAATATGTACTTGTAAGACAATGTTGTGTTATAAATGTCTACCTGGTCCGGGGTTAGATTGGGGCGAAAACGAGACCCATCGAATAAGAAAGTCACGCTTCTATAATCAACATTTCTTCTCTTGCAAAATGCATCTAACAGTTTTCGTATGGGAATGTCTCTCTTCACCTTGAAGAATAACTTTTCGTTATGCTATCGACACAAAAACAAAACAAAGTTATATAAGCGAAACTATTTTTTATTTTGAGTTTTATTACTTTTGTATGTATCGTATTTCAAAGAAACTTCGGACTAATATATCTTTGCAAGAGAAAAATAGTTACCAACGTGACCGAACGGCGGATTTTAAAAGTTTAATACATATGATATAAACTTTTAATATACGATACAAATAATAATTATTTAAATATAGGCTAACCTTATGAATAAGTTAACCTATTATTTATTAAATAACCAAAATAACAAAAAAAAACGCTTCATAACTTTTTTCAATATTCTAAAAAATATAAGGAGCGGCATTTCTTGGTCGTCTAAATTGAAGGGTCGAAAACATGATAAAAGACGGAATAAAAGAAATGTCACCTGATCTTTGATAGTAATAAGAACATCAGTAGCTGGTTCAGAAGAAGTAGACATATTTGAAATTCAAATTTGAAAATGGAAACTGGAAAAAACGAGTGAGACCGATGATAGGTTAAAGTAAAGGCAATAATTGATATGTGCTAAATAATGTCCCCGCGCATTTTCCAATGCTCTAACAATTGGTAAAGTTTTGAATTATTATTTATTGCATAAATAAATGTCCTTTCCCTCTACTTTAGCTATATTACATTTTTCGTCCAAAGTATACCTACGCAATTATAAGTCTAATGTTCTTTTAAATAAGGGACGATATCCACACAAATGTTTTCTACATAGACAATGTTTGTACTTTTAAAAGTATGAAAATGAAAGACCATAATTTTTGTCAGACTAAATGAACATTTTATGCAATTATCTCGTATATAAATTAGAGGTATAAATAATATTTACTGTAGCTATCAATCTTCAAAAAATTGTCAACGAAATACATGTTTATCACTCGTATTTTAACTATTTTTAAACATAGTCCGAAATATTAGGTTTACAATTTTCTTACATTAAAAACCATGAACTATTGGAGTAGACATGAAATGAAAGGCTATTTTGAGTGTAACCGGATTTTTAGGATATATGTTTATGAATTTCGGATATTATAAGCTTTCATGACGGATTTTCAGATCGGACGTTCGGGTAGATGTATTAATCACTCTCATATTAGTTAATTAACACGACTTCATTATATAGCGATAAAGAGAAAATGTATTAAGATGAAACAAAATTATTCAAAAGTTTATAAAGTTGAAACGAGTCATGTCTAATTGAATATGATGTAAAAACATTTTTATCGCTCGTACAACTAGTCAAATAGGTATGTTAACAAAAAGTAATAAATAAAAATAATTCAACTAATTGTAGTCCCAAATATTGGAAAGGTACCACCATATTGTTATCATCAATATATTAACTAGTGTAATACCCGGGCCGTTGCCCGGGACGATTTATTGGGTTTTTTAAAACATTGAATTTTAGAAAATATGAGTAATAACAAATAATACATAAGAACAAAGTAAATCATGATGTTTTTGGATACTATAATACAACAATCCTTAACGGTTGTATTTAATATATTATTACAAGTATCATAAACTTATATTTTTGATTAATAAAAAGATAAAATTATAAATTCATAGAACTTTATAAAAAATATCCTAACCTTTGTCATGGTTATCACTTTTCAAATGAAACTCTTATTTTTTTAATTATAAATTAATAAAATTCTAATTCCATATAATATAAATATTGATAACAAAAAAAACTCACTAATGAACTTTATTGAGTTTAATAGATTGCTTAAAACAAAATCTTATTTTCTATAGTATCTTTATCTTTAACTTTTCGTACTATATTCTCTATTATATTACTTTTATATATTTAAGATAATAATATCTATACTCATAATTTTAGTATTTAACTTTAATAATTTCAAGTTTATATTTTATGAATGTAGGTAAAACTTGGAAAACAATAGTTTATATATTTAAGTAACTTCAAGTCTTAAATTATTAATTTTAAAAGACATAATTTTTATATTTTTATATAAAAAGAACAAATTTTTAAATGACATAATTTTTTGTTATTCAATCATTGTATATCATAATTTGTTGTTTATTATATAGGGATTATAAAAAGCAAAACATATAGTTAGTTAACATATATATATATATATATATGACAATTTCAAAGATAATAGATTTACTATCTATAAAGCATTTAAACCCATTTTCTTAAAATTGAATTTTAAGAAGGATATTACAATATACCCCTAACTTGTAGTTTAAATATACTTTTAAATTTGATAACTAATTTAAAATATCATTAATTGTCAAACATATTTTTCCTCAATAAATATAACTTTAAATGCATTAATTAAAATTTATATTAAAAATTAATTTAAATCATAAAAAACTTATTGTCAAATGTCTTATACTATAAATGATATGATAGTATATTTATATCGAAAATAAAATTTTCACCCCGCAGCATCGCGCGGGTTTCAGGCTAGTAGATTTATAAAGTTTTTTAAAAATATATAGTAGTATATAATAAAAATAGTACCGTGGGGATAGGATCGTCACACTTGAATGTTGCTAACTTGATGCATTTGACATTAAAAAATAACACGTTTATCCTTATTTCTTTCCTTTCGATTGTTTGACGATGCGTGTTTTGAAATATTTTATGAATCTTTATGTTTGATATGAAGTAATGAAAAATGGAATAGAAAAGATTAATACGAAAGAGTAAAAGTACATATTTATTTACGAATTTAGAATGAAATAAACTATTACACAAAAAAAAAATATTATTGAAACCGTCATTTTTATTCTTTGAGATATCCTTGTTTCAATTTTAATCCATGTTAAATAGAAGCACAATATATATACGTCTCTCAATTCCTCACATTGTCCCAAAAATTAACTACTCAAATCTTAATATCTTAATAGTAAAAGGAATTAAGAAATGGGCTAAAGGGTTGTGTATGATTCCAACTTGACACCGAATTCTATTGTGTACACCCGATTCAGAGCTGTTCTATTGAGTACCACCACGTGACTTTTTTGTTCTTTTGAAGACACAAGGTCACCGGTTACCTACAAAAATCTACGTGTAACAAGTTACCATCCACCTCAGATGCCACGTAGGTAATTTTGTCCACCTAAGCTTCCACCTAAGCTTCCACGTACCCAAATTCAACCCGGATCTTAACCCATTTTTTCAACCCGTTTTACCTATCCCCATTGTTATAAACCCTAATTTTAACAAATTGTTACCCGTTTTTACCCAAAAAACCTAAATGGCGATTCCCGTTTTTTGTGACTGTGATTTCAATATATTAGAATTTATGTTATTATTGGATCCAAATCCACTTTGTTATAATTTGATCCAAATCCACGTATCGGGTTTAAGATTATTATCTAATACTCGTTCGTAGTTCGAGTGGTGAAATTGATAAAGCTTGAACTGGATAACAAACTCTAACTAGGAAAATAAATATAAAGAAATAAAAGTAAAATAAATAAAGACACTAGGAGCTTGAGATGTTGCTTTAGCATATCTGTTGCACATTTAAGATCCGGCTTTGACATATCCGTCTTCATAAACATACGCTTGAATTATATTTTTTTTTTCTTTGTCTTGATTCTTATAACTTTGAACTTCATATTTGACTTGCTGATGATTTTAGCCGGCTGTAGAAGAAAAGAAAAACGAATTTCCGGCTTTAGACGGCTGTAGAATAAACTAAAAGGTTAATTTAACCGGCTCTAGGCGGTTGTAGAAGTAAAACAAAAGAATTTTTTTTTTTTTTTTCTTTTTTTAGGGTTTGTAACCTAGTTAATGCCGATTAGGAGTTGAAGGCTGGCATAGAAGCTAGGTATAGATTACAATGTTAACCTGATCTTTATAAACGACTCAAACCCACATATCGGGTTTAGACTTATTATCTAATACAATATTAGGAAGGCTCAACAAGGTTAACAAACTAATAATGATAACAATATAATACTCAAAGAAGAATTATAGCTTCTAATATGTTTATATAAACGGATTGAGATTGCAAATATTTCGATCATAAACAGGATGCCAAAAGTTACATAATTAGGAGATAGAAATACATTAGCCGTAGAGTAATAGTTAGCATAAACCAAAGATCGTGAAAGACATTTAACGTGTTGTTAGATAAAACTAGACGACACTACTAGTAGCCTCCTCCTAACATGGGCAACATAGCTTCGATAACGTCCTTATTCTCCATGTTAAGCTACACAAAAGAAATCAATTTACGTGTTAGCATGACGAATTAAACGATAATAACTTAATTAAACAACAAATAAAGTATTATGTAATTAAAAAAAAAAAAGTAAATTACATTAAAGAGAAAAAAGTATAACTACTTACCTCACTCGGGGTCTTATTGGGGCGCAAACGAGAACCGTCATATAAGAAGGTCACGGTTCTGTAACGGATATTTTTTCTCTTGCAAAATGCATCCAAGACCCTCCTTATCGGATCACTTCTCCTCACCAAGAAAAACAGCTTAGTGTCATGCTTCAAAAACACAAATAAAAACGTAAATGAGCAAAAACACATATTGTTTCATTTATGTTCGTTTATTTATCAAACAAACGTAAACCAAAAACCGAACCTGATCTTTGATGATGATGATTACTTTATCAGCCGGATGTTCTGAGATCTTACTCATTTTTTATCAAATTTTGAAATGAAAAAACAAAGTGAGGGTTTTTTAAGATAGAATTTGTGATACATTTAGATGTAAATATTGGAATTTAAGAAAGTAAATTACTAAAAATATGATAAGAAATAATGGCAACAAGTATAAAGGTGCTTCAATAAAAGTGATTGATTTGATTGTGACGTTTTTGTTTCTTGCTTCATATTTAAATTCATATACTTTTATTATCTAAAATTGGTAAAATTTAATTGGTCCATATTCTTTTTTATAGTTTGTTTTTTGTCCATAAAGAGTAGTATTTCACTATATTGAATCACATGGACACTATTCCTTTTTTCCACTGCTTTTTTTTTTCTCAAAATAAATGTTAATTTTGAAAAATAGGTTATCATTTTACATATAATCATTAAATTTATAGATTACAAATTCTAAAACTATTGGTTTTTACTAAGGGTAAAATGAGTGACGAAACTTGATCATTGGGACTGATTCATTCATCCTTAATTTGGGGTCGGTATCCTTCAACATAAGATGAGTCTACGGAGAAAGTATAATTAAAATACGGACTTGTTATGAAATAATGATGAAAGTAACTTCTTTTACTAGCGATTACTGTGTATATCTATTTTGGACTATTCTTCGTCTAAAGTCTTTTTAAAAGTATCTACCCATTGAATAAATGTGTAATTGTCTATATCTCACCTTCTCATTCCTCCTCTTAAATTATTGGATATCCTTGTTGTAGTTCACGAAATACATAGACCCATTTATTAATGTACAACTGATTAATTCATAAACTATAGTCCTACTAATTAAGATGCATTAATCCGGTATACATCAATAAAGCAAATGCATTTTGAGAATCAAAATAATGCATGTTTTAACACAGTATAAAAGGTGAAATTATTCAAAACAAAGATTCTGGTAAAGATTTGAAATCAGCCTTGTACCCTAAATAAATGCTGACACAGACAATACTAAATATCAAACCTGTCGGTCTAAAACCCGGTTCAGTTCAAACCGTTCAATATCGATAAACTGAACCGAAAACATATCCGGTTTGATTTTCGATCAATGATATTAAAGAGGTTTACATCATAATAACATCTGGCTTGATCCAAGTCGACATTTTCTTATATTCTAATATTAAAGAGGTTTATTTCATGATAACATCTGGCTTGATCCAAGTCGATATTTTCTTATATTCTAATGAAACAACATCATTTACGCAAAGAATTAAGATTGAACACCGATGTGAATACAGTCGTTGAAAGAAAATGAAGTATAATTGACATAGCCTCTAGTCTTATTAAATTTGACATGCATTCCTAACTATAATGTTTGTCAACCAAGTTAACTATAACAACGATTAAACAGGTGATTCATGTCTCTGCAATTACATCATTTATGTCCATCCAAAGGTGCTTCATGGCGAAAAAAGAAGCACGTGTAATTAAGCTTACAAAGAGACACATGTACAACAAACTTACAAAAATTGAAGCTCTCGTTATGAATTGATATACTCTGGAGAGAGAATGTTATTTAGCAGCTCTTTCAGATTAGCTAGCACGTGTCTCGGCCCTAAACTTTCAATACCAATGAAGTTCAAGAGTTGCTCCAAATCCTAAAGGTCATGTGAGATGAATTCATAAACACGATATAGCTAAATTAAAGAAAACTTTGATATCCCTACATACATCAGCCATAAATTTGTATGAATGAAACAAGAAAAAAAACGCACAAAAAAGGATGGAGCTACTGTTTTCTCAAACCATTGTACTTGGCTTTTAATCACAAAGAAACCGTCGCATTTTTGGCCATACAAGTGTATAATTTGCTTTCAATTTCTTGCACTTGCAAATTGTAGTGTTAGACTTTAACATTTTTCAAAAAGAAAGATGGTTGGTTAGCTATTGGATGACAATTTCGACCCGTTTACTTATAAATGGATCGTTTCGGGTGATGTTTTATTTCTCTCTAGTAAAGTAAGTAAATAGCTAAAAAGGTAATTGGTAGAAAGTAGCCGAAATTATATTTTAAATGCATATCCTCCTAAATAAGTTTAAAAAATATTGGATTATTTAAGAAATAATAGAATTTGTAAAAAAATTTATAGGAAAAAAGTGATTTGAATCCACCTAGCCACGCCCGTAACAAAATTACTGCTTTGACCCGTTAATCAACCCACCCATTTCACCACTGTTTGCAACTAAAAACTACATACAATGTTTAGAAAAGTCAGTAGCCGCTTTAAACAGCATGCTACATATAAGCGTTAAATCGCTACTCACAAAAAGAGCAGAAAAAACTACTGAATGTGCAAAGATTGTCAAGTAAAAATATACGACTTTATATCAGCATGTGTAGAGGGAAAGGTATGCTCAGAGCTATTTTTGCAGTTTCTGATTATAGTATTTATATAAATTAGAACAGTGACCATCGGCAATTATGGAGAATAATAGATAAATAAATAAATAATTTGTTTTTCAGAATCCATGTAAAGCAATGTTTATTCTTAAAAAAAAGGAAAATGAGTAAACAAACCTTATTAAGTAGAAATACGGCATAAGCTGATCTTGTTGTGTCCTGCCCTTCCAAGAACAGGGGAAATTCCATAGGCTTTGAACTTGAGGAAGGTAACGAAATTGACGTAAAATCAGATGATGAGGCCTCCACTGATGGAGCATAATCACATATATATGTACGAGAGCCTCCTAATCTTAATGGGTAACGTAAAGGAATTTCTAGATAGAAAGCAATCAATGAAACCGCCTGCAAAATATGGATATTACTCTCTGTATTTCTCTATTTATTCGATAATATGGAGTGTTACCAAGAAAACTATGCTAAGTGAAGGTTAAAAACATACATGGGCAACATAACCGAGCGCAGTTGCTGAGCTCTGTACTTCCTTTTTATCAGTGAAAAAACTTATCTTCTTAAAAGGTAGCACGGTGAGATGAAGACCTGAAATAGTTAAAGATCCTGCATCCACGGGTTTCGATCCAGAAGGATTCCCTGCAGATCCATAAACTTGTTTAAATTAATACATTAGTCCAACAATCTAATACATGTTACAAGAAACCATTGTATACATATCTATATGTATATATACAGTTGTCTGTGTTTGGGCGGATGGTTTTTTTCTGGATCACTTATTTCATACGTAACATGGAACACTAATACATAATGAGAGTAACATAAACTATAAATATATGATGTACATGGTTCATATCATTTACGCGAAATGAAATTTCAAAGTCAAGATAAAACCGTGAACCAGCCCTTTAAATAACTTCAACTATATTTCTCAACTGTCCTTGGTTATAGTCGAAGAAAAGGCTACAAAATATTTAGTTACTACCTAATGAGAACTATTACCTGATTTACTACTGCTGGAAAACGAATCAAGTTCTTGCTCAAATGTATGTCCACTCACAACCTTCACAGGATACAGCAACGAAATTTGAGACACCATAAATTGCTGCCTCGCTCTCAGCAACTTCTGCAATTTCTTTAGATTACCATACCCTCTTTCTCCGCCTAATGAAGTATTTGCTTCCTGCATCAGATAAGCATCTCTATAACCACATCATTTACGTATATATATAGAGAGAGAGAGATATAGATACAGATAAACATCTCCATAACTAACCTGCAAGCTTCTACTAGCAACAGAAAGCGAACTACCAGCCATGAGAAGCGATCTAATCTCTGAGTTAAGTTGATCTTCCTGCTTCTTAGCTTTCTCTTGCACAACTTTCGATTGCATCGACATGTTTCCCATAACTAATTTCCGAGCTTCCAATTTTTCTCGCATTTCATCCAACTTATTTAACCGACTTAACGACTCTTCTTCTAACTACAAAACATTTACACATTACAATTACTCAACAAATTCCGCATAATCGCAAACATATAACGATCAATTACATAAACAAATTAAGGCCTAAATAGAGAAAAAGTAAAATGCTATACCTGTAAATGTGAATTAAGTTTCTGTTGAATTATGACCTTCTTCTGATTAGCTTCGTTAATCGCAGACGATAAACTCGAAAGACAAGCGAGTTCATGTTGAAAATCCTCCCATTTAACAACCTTTACTTTCTCTTCCTGAATTTTCTTCTGTTGTTCTACAGTTTTCTTCTTGGATTCCATTACAAATTGAAACAAATGATGATGATGATAATGATGATGATGATTTGAATTGTATGGAATTGATCAATAGTAGTAGATCATCGTGAACACACCTCACCATCGTCGTGAAGAAATCGCAGGTGAATTTTAGGGTTTCAAGAACATTGTGAAGATTTAGGGTTTGTAATTGTATCTGATTTAAGTTTTAGATTTGAGAATTGAATTGAATCGAATCTGTTTGTGTTCTTCGATTTGGGGATTTAGGGCAAAACAAGGGGAATGATCTTTTAGTTAAAATAAATATTGTGTTAGCATAATATTGTTCTTAAAACGTTGATAATCGATAATATTAAAATAAATACGTTTAGTTAAGCATTTTACTAAATTTATAAGAATATTTTTAGAAAATTAATTATGTCATGATTTGTTTTGTGGTTTGATAAATGTTCATATATATGTCGATTGTCGTATTGTGTTGTTTTGGGTTTCACCTAATCGTTAAAAATGGTTCGGATTCTTTACTTTCAGACTATTTGACGACCCTGGTAATCATTTTCTCACCGTTATGATTCATGTCATTTTACATGTACTATCGTTTATTTTTTGTCCCACATAGGAGCAATGGTGAACATTTATAGTTGATATTGAGATTATTTAGAATAAATCTAAATTATCTTAAGCTTTATAAGACGATATCAATCATATATGGTTTAATCATATATGGTTTGACTCTTTTTAAATCACAATTCTTTTTGTTAAACGTGTCTTGGTTTTGTTTAACTCTTACCGCTTAGTATGATGATCACTCATACCAACCTCACTTTTTCGTAATTTTTGTATCTTTAGAGATGGTTGCCATCAGAGTCAAGCATATTACTTCTCCTAAATCTTAATAACTATTTCATTGCCATCGTTTTAAAGATTGAGTATGAGCCATTTTAATCAGGTCTATTGTCTAAAACCAATCAAATAACAAAACTTTTGATAGGTTGAACATTGACCATTTGGTTAATCTATAATCGATATGTTTCACTACTACAAGCTTATAAGCCCAATAAATAACCTTATAAATTGAAATATGATTTGTGAATTTTTCAAAAGTTATATAAGTTTTATTTGAACATTGGAGATCATTTGTTATGTTGTATTGGTTTTAGCTTTTACATAGTGTTCCAAGTATTTTACTTTTACGTTACGGACCCATTAGTTTATGTTTCTCACTATCATGGTTCATTTCATTAGTTACTTTTTGTCCCATATAGAAGCAAGGTTAAACATTTAATCTCTTTATAAACTCAAAACACAAAACACTCATCAACTTAGTTAAGAACCTTGACTTGGGTTTGATACTTTAGCAATGATGGACTGGTAAGTTAAAAAGCAATCCAACATCGTAGGGTAGAGTACCCCAATCACAAACCCTTGGCTAATTTTTGTAAGTGTTTGATGTTTGGTTTCTTAAGAATATTTGTTTTATATTTAATTTTTGTAAGTGTTTGATGTTTGAGTTCTTAAGAATATAAAATGTTTAATCTTTCTCTTATGTGGGAATATGTCTAAACAATTAGGTTTTGTAGTCATGGATTGTTTTACCATGATAGATTTTATCAATTTTTCATAAGTAGGTTCATCATTGTTTAGCTTGATACTCGCTAAAACCAAATAACTTTTTTATCAATTTGGTGTTTGAGATAATTTTTTTATTTTTTATTATTGACGGTCTTATCAACTATGCTAACAATTGTCTATTGTCATCATATGATATATCACTATTAAGATCGAGTATCACGTTGGATATTCTGTAAATCTAGTATTCGTTCATTTGTTAAAACTTATTTTAATCGGTTAGGATATTATGCTTTAATTGTTTAGACACTCAATACCAAAACATATATTCGGTTATGTACAAGAAGTTTATCAAAGATAGCTTTCGAAACCATAGATAAAAAATTTCAGACATGAAAAATAATCATTAATTCATATGCAATAATCCATTATTTACGAACAATTATTTAAATGAATTTATGGTTAAATCATATTTATAATCCTAACACCAAATAATAAGTTACTAGCTTAGTGCCCGTATGATATACGGTTTTGAATTAGAAGCGTAACTAAAATTGTTAGGACAAAATTAATATAAGCAATAGCTTTTAAATGACTTATTTAAAAAAAATATTAGTCTACAGTGATAAGTTTTAAAAAATAATTCCTGCTCCTCTATTATTTAAAAGAAAAATTAATAAAAGCAATGCTACTCTGATTGGCAAAATAAACATAAAAAGAAAGTTGCAGAAAAAGACTTGAGTGTTGCATTGAAAAAATCATTTTGAGTTTACCAAGAAAATGAATAAAATATGGATTAAAGACTTGATTCAAAATGACATCTCATTTACCTAAAAAGAATCGGGAAAAGCAAAAAGCCTGTTGGCTTTCTTATAGATAAACACAATATATATATATATTAAATATATCTTATTTAATAAATTGAATTATGACATCACTAAACTTCTCTGTATCCTAGGTGGACGACCTAATATCATGCCAACTCAGCCTTATGACATAATCAAATACCCCGTTTATTAGATTAGAAGAAGAAGATTAGAAGATGTGATTATGTCGATTAATTCGAATCCGATTCCATTATAAATCATTAAACCCTCGTAATCCTTTCATTCTATTCATACCAAAAAAATGAAAGCCCTTCGTCTTCTATTCCAAAACACCAAAACCCCCATTCCCGCCAAAAAACCTGTCATTCAAATCTCCATAACCGAACCCGAATTCATCAAACTAATCCACTCTTCAAAATCCATCAAACACCTTCAACAAATCCACGCCCAAATCATCCTCCGAAACCGGTTTTCGAACACCCGAATCGTCACCCAACTCATTTCCTCCTCATCTTTTCAACCCAACTTCTTAAACTACGCTCTTTCGATCTTTCGTCACTCGAAAAACCCAAACTTGTATCTTTTTAACTCGTTAATCCGTGCTCTTGCTGATAACTGTTATTATATGAGCTCCATTTCGTATTTTGTTGTTATGTTGAGGTCGAATGTTAGACCGAATAGTTTGACTTTACCGTTTGTTCTGAAATCGAGTGGGGCGTTGCAAGAAGGATGGTTTGGTATGGAGGTTCATTGTGAGGGTTTGAAGATGGGTTTATTGTTTGATCGATTTGTTTCGATTAGTTTTGTTGATATGTATGCAAAAGTTGGGTTGTTGGAGTATGCGCACCAGGTGTTTGATGAAAGTCCCGAGAGAAGTACGTTGTTATGGAATGTTTTGATTAATGGGTATTGTAAAGATGGGAGATGGGGTAAAGCTATGGAGTTGTTTAATGTAATGCCGGAGAAGTATAATTCGACTTGGAGTAGTTTGATTAACGGATTAATGAAAGCTGGAGAAATCGATAGAGCGATGGAGATTTGGTATTCTGTAGAGGAAAAAGATGTGGTTTCTTGGACTACAATGATACACGGGTTTTTAACAAATGGGGAGCATGAAAAGGCATTATCAATGTTTTTTGAAATGGTTGAGGAAGGTGTGAAACCGAATGATCATACTATTGTTTGTGCGCTTTTGGCTTGTGCGAAAGCGGGAGCTCTTGAGACTGGAGTGAAAATACATGATTATATTTCGAGCAATGGATTTACTTTGAATAAAGGAATTACGGCTGCTTTAGTTGATATGTATGCGAAATGTGGTTCCATTGAGAAGGCGAATAGTGTGTTTGATATTGCAGAAGAGAAGGATCTGCGGACTTGGAGCGTTATGATATGGGGTTGTGCGATTAACGGTTATCTTGATAAAGCACTTCAATGTTTCAACAAAATGAAATCAACAGGTTCGAAATTCATTTGAGTATACTACATTAATCATGTTTGTGGTTTATTGAGTATTATAGATTTGGTCACTCGTGCAAACCTTTTACAAGTCACTCCTTACTATGTCTCACTAGCGATATAGTCCCTCGTCCACGTAATGAAGCTATTATGTAGGGACCAAACCCTCAGAAGGTTTGCAAGAGGACAAGATCAGTAGTACCTTCTATAACAACATTGACATTATTAATTATAATTTCCAAATTTTCCGAAACATGTTATAATGCATCTATTTATTTGCAGGAATAAATCCTGATGGGGTAGTCTTCCTTGCTATTATAACCGCGTGTTCACATGCTGGAAACGTGGACCAAGGTCTTCATTTCTTTGATAAAATGAAACACGACTTCTATATCGAACCAACTATGAAACATTACGCAGTAATGGTTGATCTTTACGGAAGAGCTGGTCGTTTAAACGATGCTTTACAATTCATCAAAAACATGTCAATAGATCCTGATTTCATCATTTGGGGGGCGTTATTCAGTGCTTGTCGGGCCCACAAAAACATTCAAATGGCAGAGTATGTATCCGAGAAGCTTCTAGAGCTGGAGCCTAAGCATCCTGGTGGCTACGTGTTTTTATCGAATGTTTATGCTGGGGTAGGCAGATGGCAAGATGTCGAAAGAGTAAGGACCAAAATGAAAACTAAGGGTGTAGCAAAAGATCCGGGCTGGAGTTATATTGAACTACACGGTCAAATCACTAGTTTTGTAGCTGGTGATCATGTTCACGATCGTTCAGATGAAATTCACTTAAAACTTGATGAAATTACTAAAAGTGCACGAGAACAGGGTTACATGCCTGAAACCGAGTGGGTGCTTCATAATATTGAAGAAGAAGAAAAAGAAGATGCTTTGGGAAGTCATAGTGAAAAATTAGCACTCGCATTTGCTCTCATTTCGGGTAACGGTTCTGACGTTATTAGGATTGTGAAAAACTTGGAGATTTGTGGTGATTGTCATTCTTTAATGAAGTATGCTAGCAAAATGACACAAAGGGATATCATAGTACGAGATATCAAGCGATTCCATCATTTTAAGAACGGGAGTTGCTCGTGTCAAGATTATTGGTAAATATGTAAGTATTAATAGCCGTAAAAGCTAATTATTGCAAAATATTAAATCATTCAATTATCAGTTTAGAAGCACATTTTAACACCACCTAAATTACTTCTCGTAAATGTATATGTTTTTCAGGTGATCAATCAGAAGTCAAATACATCTTCGTCAAGGCACCTTCGAAAGAAATCTTTGTTCTATTGAAGTTTGTTTTCGAAAAAACCAGATAAAGAACTCAGGTGATCGAGCGGAAGTCAAATACATATTCTTTAAACGCCTCTTCAAAAGAAATCATCTGTTTTATTAAAAACTGTTTTCCAAAACTAAGATAACCAAGATTCGTCTTCTTGCAGCAACAAAAATGTGAACCAATTTTTTTATTTTATTAACATTAGATATAGAAAGGAAGATGTGACACAACATATCGGTCCAACAAAATGTTCGGTTACTTGACGATAACTGAATTATTTGAGACTTTTTGTTAAGGTCGATTTTGGTTTACGTTTTGTATATACTTTTATTCTTTATGTTCGAATAAGAGGTGTCTTGTTTTTGCTCATGATCGTTAGTTCATCATCCCGTGCAGTTTTTTTGGGTCAATGAATGATTTATCTGTATCGTGCACATTAAACAAGACAACATCTGAAAGTAATCTATGTTATAGAATACCTAAACGTTCATTTGTGGATTTACTTTTATCATATTTTTATCTTATTGTTTCTAACATAATTACAAATATTACTTATATAAGCGTTGAAGATATATTTACTAGATAACGATGGAAGCTTGTAAACGAGTTGCGCTTTTATTGATCAACTTGAGCTTAAGTCTTACAAACGATCCTTATTTGAGCATGTATGGACTTGATTCGACTCTTCGAGAGCCTTATGTAAATGTGCTATTCAAGCCAACATCGAGTCTAATATGTGTTTCAATATATTTAGAGTGCGCTTGGTTGGGGTATTAAATGGTGTGGAATGGTAATGATAATGATTGATGGAGGTTGGTTTGTTGTATTGTAATTAATCATTGCACAATAATAAGTAATACTATATTATACTCTAAATTGAAATAATGATATTAATCGTTCATTACCCACTTATTACATTCCATAGTATTCCTTTTTCTATTTCCGTTCCTTTTTCTTACTTTTTCTTACTTTGAACCTTACTAATCAGAATATAACTTTAGCTATTGGGTGATTACAATTTGATGTAGCCCAAATAAACCCAAAAAAGCCCATAAAAAATCATCAAAACGTATACTCATTCATTCATTGTAGCCCTAATTTCCTCCCAATCTTCCCCAAATCGAAAAACCAATCAATCAGCAGGCATGGTAGCCGAGCCACAAAGACCTCGATGGGGCGAACTTGAAGAAGAAGATGACGGCAACGATTACGACTTCCTCCTCCCACCTAAACAAGTCCTCGGTCCAGACGAACACGGTATAAAAAAAGTCATCGAGTACAAGTTTAACGACGAGGGAAACCGCGTCAAAATCACCACCACTACTCGCGTCCGGAAACTGGCAAATGCGCGCCTCAGTAAACGAGCTGTGGAACGAAGGTCGTGGCCCAAGTTTGGTGATGCGGTTCATGAAGATGTAGGTGCCAGGTTGACTATGGTCTCTACTGAGGAGATTATTTTTGAAAGGCCTAGGGCTCCAGGTTGTTTTTTCTTTCTAGATCTCATTCAGTTGTTTTATTTTATGTCCTTGATTAATCTCTACAGGTTATAGTCTACAATTGTTTGATATATGTTGTATTTATATAAGTTGTCACTCGCGATTACATCGTTTTTAGTTTTTAATTGGTTTGATACATGCGAAAGTTTTCGTGCCAACTTTATGTTGGAATTAAATGAGTGGTTTTAAATTGGACATGTTCTCGAGCCGTCCTTGTAAATGAGTGGAAATGAGTGGTTTTATTTGATAATGATTATTTAGGTTATGTGATAATTTAATTTGTACAATCTAGTCTATTTAAATGGTCATGTGTGATGTTATACAATAGACTTATATACAATACAATAGGAATAGAATTTGAAGTAAAGCTGGATAATTTTTTTTTCTGAAGTAGGTCTATTCAACGCTTTTTTTTATGGTATCATTGAGTTAAGTTTGGTGAACTGTAATTGGTAGCGTGCTTTGTTAAATCCAACAAAGCATCTTTGTTTGAAATAATTTTGTAAGTGTTTGGATATGGGGTGTTTGTTTTAGCTTGTTTTTTGGGTAATGAGCTTATTTCTTTAAGATGTAATAAGCTTATAATCCCAAGAAAAAGATAAAACAAACGCATCTTTGTACAGATTGTGACTTGATGTTGGTAAGTAACGGGTGATTTTTAGCTAGTTAAATAGTTGGCCGTATTTTAAACTGGATTTTGAAGTGATGGGTACTGGCTAGTCGTAGTATTAGGGGGAATGCAAAATACTGAATTATAAATTATATAGTGTCACTGTTGGCATTCTAGCGTGCACTTTTATGTTATTTACATTTTTGTTACATGTTTTGGCTATCTATGGGATGTAATTTCTTTACTGTTTCGGTGCATGTTTGAGCTGTACTTTTGAATGGCAGTAGATATGATATTCACTTGTAGTCAAATGTACTTTTTGTCTACTTATTAAATTATACTGAATTGCAACAGGTACGAAAGCTGAAGACTCAAATGCATCTGGCGACCCATTGTCTCAAATATCAAAAGGAGGTGCAGTTCTCATGGTATGTAGGACTTGTGGAAAGAAAGGTGATCATTGGACTTCAAAGTGTCCCTACAAGGATCTTGCTCAGCCAACTGAAAGCTTTGTCGAGAACCCAAATGCTGCAGATTCATCTGCTACTGGTGCATCTGGTGCAACCAAGGGAGCATATGTGCCACCCACTATGCGTGCTGGTGCAGTTAGACCTACTGCTGGTGCTGACATGAGGCGTAGGAATGATGAGAACTCTGTTCGGGTGAATAACCTTTCAGAGGATACAAGAGAGCCTGACTTGATGGAGCTGTTCCGCCCGTTTGGAAATGTGTCTCGTGTTTATGTTGCTATGGATCAGAAGACTGGAATGAGCCGAGGGTTTGGGTTTGTTAATTTTGTTAGGAGGGATGAGGGTGAGAAAGCTATTGCTAAACTTAACGGGTATGGTTATGATAACCTCATCTTGAGTGTTGAATGGGCCGCCCCGAGGGCAACTTAGTCTGTCTGTTATTTTTGTTTGTTTTGAAATTTCAGAAATTGTTGGATTCTAAGATTTTGTATTAAAAGTTTGATGACGTGGAAACATAAAACCGTACACTTTTGGCTTATATTTAGTTTATTTTAGTAAGATCTTTATGATTGATACTGCAGTCATTATATGTCCTGTTTTGTTTGATAACTATACAAATCATTATGCTTTCTGTTATTTATTGTTAAACCCACGGAGGTGTAGAGATTGCAAACAGAACCTGAGAGGGACTATCTAAACCTCAGGGTCAATGCCAAAGCAGACACGTTTTTTTGTTTTGTTGAATATTAAGTAGATTTCGAGAAATATTAACTCCAAAACTTGATAATAGTGCCGCTGCGATCTGTTCAACAATCTCAAAGCTGTCACTTCTCTAGTTCTCCAATATCAAGCTACTCCAAAATTATTAGAGGTATTTTGCGGGCAAAGCGATTTGTAGCCTGCAGCTTGTGGGAACATTGTTTTATTACAACCTCGTTACTTTAAGAAGAAATAATAGTTCTACAATTTATGAGAAATGCACACGGGTTGTCCTTACGGTTAGTATAAATTAGGGGATAGGTTGATGTCCGAATTTGAAGCCATCTTACCACTTTAAAGTAAGTCGTTTAAACGGAATGGATTATTTTAAATATAGATAGTTAAACTATGATAACTTTTTATTTTGTCATTAAACAGTTTTAACTTTACAAATTATAGAATCTAACTAATGTGCTTAATGTACGGATAAAGTGGGTAATTTAATGAAAATATACGTTCATCACATATTTTATTTCAGCAGTTTTTTATTTCTAAAGACTCTTATTTTGAAACGTGGCGGAATACAAGTTTCATTCTTAATTTTAGTATAATAAATTTCATCGGAATTAGAAAATCACATCCGACCTTAGCTCAGTTGGTAGAGCGGAGGACTGTAGTGGGTAATATCTCGAAGCCATCCTTAGGTCACTGGTTCGAATCCGGTAGGTCGGAAGTTTTTTTTGATTGATTTTCTTTACTTTGAGAAGATTTCAAATGCATGCCACTTGCTCGTTGGGTTTGATTCGGTCATATTTTTATTCGATTCACGTTGTTTTTATAGAAACGAATTGTTACGGGAATATATAAAGCAGAGAAATTTAAGTGACAAACATCATAACAGAAAAGCTTATATATCAATGTGATGGCTTTTGTTTCCTACACAATTTCATTACAAATGGGGATGTTTGAAAAAATGGGTTTTTCGAAATTTGACCAAAAAGACAGTAGGAATGTTTTAGCTTACATAATCATTAAAGATGAACTTCCCTTTAGTTTTGTGGGAAATAAAGGCTAAAGGCGTTTTATGTCGTTTGCTTGTCCATATCTTATAGTTCCGGGAATTTATAAAAAGAAACGTTGCTACTTAGTATGACTACTATGGGTTGGGACTTCTTCGGCCCAAGAGAGATATAGGTGTCTCACCCCCGTTTTATAGACAATGACTGGATTTTGAGAAAAAAAGGTGTTGAACTTTTGTATTCTTTAAAATCACGGGGGACCGGGGGTTGATATATTGGAAAAATAATAGAACAAATATTCGAATGAGTGGGAAATTGAAAATGTAACGGAGTCAACTCATGAAGCGAACTTTGCAGTGAAATGGGTCGATAGTTGTGAAACATGTCTAGAGGAGGGTAAGAAGTTGTGCAAATGTGATACTAGCAACGACGAGTTGAGGTTTGAGGTTAATAACGAGTCAAATGAAAGGGATACACATGTCGTTGAAGCCAATAGTTCCATCCGTATTTAATATGATTGGAATGCTCATAGGTATGCATTTACAATTCCATTTTTCTTTTCGGTATCAAGTTTAAAAAATAAGGATTGAATAAATAAATCTTAATGTCAAAGGTCTTGGCCAACTCTCAACACCATATGCACTCGAAAACAGAGGATGGGCATCTTCATTCCTACTCATATCCCTCGGAATCGCAGCAGCATACACCTCCCACCTACTCGGAAAATGAATCGACAACAACAAAAAAGCATGAAACTGCACTGATATCAGACACCACACAACACGAAAATATAGCAGACTGGGAAAGTGAGGATGTTTGGCAGTCCAACTGGTTTCTAATGGTCAACGGTATCCAGCAGAGGTTCTGGTATCAGGCGATTAACATTGTACAAGTGGAGTAGAGCGGGCTGGTTTTCGGTTTTGGACTTTGGTCTTTATTTTATTTACTAAACTTTTCAAAGTACACTTACAAACTAAGAACCATTCAATCAACTAAAACTAAACTAAATTTACCATAAAATATTATATATAGGCATAAGATCAACATAAATCATCAACGACAGAAAAGCCGAACATTTAATTATCCATCCATCCATCCAATATGTAAATACTGCAATATATAGTTAGATCGTTCACCAGTGACCATAAGTAGAGACTGAAACAAAGGGATGATTCCTATTCCTTTTCCTCTTGCTATGAGAAAAACTACTAAAAGTTCATACCTTCTTTGAACAAAAACATTGATGCTACTAATAGTAACGAATAGACTAAGCCCTGGGTTTATAAGAAGATATTAACTTTATTAAATAAGTTGAAAGAACCCATAAGCAGCTAATTGTTTGTATTTGAACTCGTCAAATAAAATGTGTGTGTATAAATATGTGAGACTACGAGGTTGCCCACATTGAAATTTAGAAATGACTATATGTTTATATATTTATTATATATTACTTAATATGTTAAGCGTAATATTTAATAAAGGAGGATGTATTATGTAACTATGGAGGTTTCCTAATTATAATAACTTGTACTCCAAGGTATTGTTTTGCTATATAAGGAACTTCAAAGTTCATTATTCATTACACCATAATCGATCTTAACCTAAATCGATTTCCTCCTTGTTCCTAGCCAATCGATTCATCAAACCCAAAGAGGGTTTCAGTATGTTTGAGGTTCGAGCTTAGAGGGTTTCGACACCAAGAAGGTGAGTTGCGAATACAAGGTTTAAAGCAAGCAAGTTACTAGAAGCTATACAAAGGTTGTGGGAGCTAGACAAGAGTTGTAGAATCAGTAAACGTGTACTAACATACAAGTCTGTTGCTAAAGAAGGTGTCGTGTACAAGCTTGTAGTAGGATTTCACTATAAATTTCTAAACGAGGTAAATCAACAACAAATGTACAATTCTTAACTTTGTTAATATTGATTATTTGTTTGATTCTACTTGCTTTTGCTGCATGTTGTTTGGCAATCTCATTAGATATATACTCATACTAATAAACCAGAATAAAGGGAATATTAAAATCGAACTACATAGTCAAAAGCTCATAATTGTAAAGGTTATAACTTACCATGGAAATGACATTTCCTAGATGTTTACAGCTCTTTTTTTTCAGCAAGATTACTAGTACTAGTACCCTACCTCCTACTCCTTCCTTGGAGCAAAAATTATGTCAACAATTTGAGTAGGGTTCACATCACCGGTCCAAGAGAAATTCAGCCATATATAATCTTCTTTCCAAAATCTGTAAAATTCAAAGGAAAGGGTCAATATAGATATAGATAGATACTCTAATAACTATTTTTGTTAAGCAATTCCTTAGATATTATGTTATACTTATATAAAATACATTTTATTCATACAAATAATTAAGGGTTTAAATGTATATGATTATTTTTAATTTTCATTTTCCTATCTCATGAACGAATATGATGTGGGGAAAAAGATACAAATATATATTTGAAATATAAATTTCTATAGCATTCAGATATTTCTATTCTTATCTTAAGACTTTGTTGTTTTTAAGTGAAGTAATTGAAGTTGTAAACGATAAACAAAAGAAGGAGAATAAGAAAACATTTGTGCTTGTTCATTTAATTTTGATAATTTGTTCTTGAATGTTTAATAATTTATATGTAAACGTTTATTCATTTAAGTTCATGTATTTGTATCCGTATGACATTAAAGATCCTTTTGGTTGACCAAAGTTAGATGAATTGGTTCGACTATGAACCGACCTTACATAAGTTTTTAAAAGAGTTAATTACATAATTGGTCACTGTGTTTGTTCCAAAACAACGGGTCCTGTCTCTGGGTCACAATTCGTTCGGGTCCAGTCCCTGGAGCCTATCTTTGGTTGCACGTTTGGTCCCTCTTCCTAACGTTCGTTTATTTTGGTCGTTAAGTGAGTCACGTGCTTCTCACGTGAGGGGTATTATAGACATTCTCTTTTTTTACAGGAACCAGTTATGTACCTTAGGAATTTTATATTTTAATTTATTACTTTTCCACCCCAAACCACCACCACCCATTTCATCTCTCTCTCTCCTTTATTCACACCAAACCAACCATTTTTGAGATTAAATTCTTGATGGGTTTATTAAAAAGAGGAAATTAAGATAAATCCCATATAGTAAAACTAAAAAAAATCCAAAAAATTTAAATTAAAAATACCATTTTTGAGGCAAAAATGAGATGAATTAAGCTTAAATTCTTGATGGGTTTTATTAAAAATCACATCTTTGATAAATAAATAAAAAACCATGAAATTATTTTAAGATTTGAGCTAAATTAATCTCAAATTCTTTATGGGGTTTAATTAAAAACACCCATTAAATCAAATTTAAAAAAAAAAAAAAAAAAAAGCAAGATTAGAGTGGGTTTAATCAAAAAACCAAAATTTTCTCATAAAAATCAAGAATTGAAGAAAAGAATGAACTGAAATGGGTTTTTTGTGGTATAAATAAAGGTTTGATTTTTAGGAAAGAAAAAGGATTTAAAAATGCAAAAAATAAAATAAAAAGTGAAACTTTAACTGAAAAATGAAGCTTTTTTGGTGGGAAATCCACCACCACCATAGTCGCCGGAAAAGGAGAAGCAGGAGACATGTGAGACTTCACGTTTTCAATTTTCAATACTTTTGACTTTCCAATTTTAACTTTGAGTAAATTACAATATAAAGGAGAGAGAGAGATGAAATGGGTGGTGGTGGTTTGGTGTGAAAAAGTAACAAATTAAAAATATAAAATTCCTAGTGTACATAACTGGTCCCTATAAAAAAAAGAGAATGTCTATAATACCCCTCACGTGAGAAGCATGTGACTCACTTAACGACCAAAATAAACGAACGTTAGGAAGAGGGACCAAACGTGCAACCAAAGATAGGCTCCAGGGACTGGACCCGAACGAATTGTGACTCAGGGACTGGACCCGTTGTTTTGGAACAAACACAGGGACCAATTATGTAATTAACTCTTTTTAAAAGTAGAAATTCATCGAAAAAACCAAACTGACCCACCTGATAATCTAGAATGTATAAGGACTAGTAATGTAAGTAAAAGAAAGTATTCAAATAAAGTTTTTGTTTGAGAACATTTTACCCAACCATTCAAACAAGAAACACTAACGACGAGAAATGATAAATGAGCCTAAAACATAAACCTAAAAATAAGCCTAATCCATACAACAAACACCACATAGATTCCATTTATTCTCTCTCTTTTTATCAACCAACCATTTTCTTAAATAAACCAATCATATCTTTAGGTCAATCTTTAGGCTTGTTTAGTTAGATCTATATATCATTTTTCTACTAGTGACTTTAGAAGTAAGGTCTTTTTCTGATCTTGGATGTACCGAAACAATCAAATAAGAACAGGGAACCCATGTAATAAAATCATTAACACTCTCAACTAGGTGAACCGTGAACCACACCATGAACCAACACATATACATTTATACGTTCTTATACAACCTACACTATATACATATTTATATGTTCGTATACGTAAACGTTTTGAAAGTTTGTTCATACAATACATCAAATAATAACGGTTTATATGCTTTTGAAAATTCGGTCAATGTTCATTTAGATGTCATTACTCCTGGGGCTATAAATGAACCTAACTTGACACAAATAAAACTTTGTTTATGTTTGTTCGTTAACTTAGTGAACAGTTCATAAACAAATAGCATAACAAAAGATTGTGTTTATGCTTGTTCATTCAACTAAAAGCTTTACGATATAAATTAAACATTAAAAATATTCAATTCTTAGAAAAAATTATAAATAGTTGGAAAAAAAGAGTAAATATCATACGGATATAAATAGTTAAAAAGAAAAAAAAAGCCTAAATATCAAACAGATACAACATGAACATAAACGAATAAACATTTACTAACAAACTAGATATTTGTGGTATAACATATAATTTTGTGTTTTTTTTATTCTAGTTTAATATACATCATATAACGTATATACGTTTTGAAATTCACATTTAATGTAACAATCATATGTGATATTACCTTACGAATTGAAACATTTTGCCATAAACGAAAAAATAAAAAGTCGTAAATATTCGAACTTTTTTCCGGGTCTATATATGTTATACATCATAACATTGTTGTGTTTTAAAATTTATTATTTAGAGTTAAAATAATGTGTTTTATCGACTTACAAGTTTTTGAGGTTTTACAAACACATTAATATTACATATGATTTACTGTACAATCACATTTGATTTTAGTATTATCACATTTGATTTTAGTACTTTCACATTTATGTCAAAAAACAAAGGAAAGATAAAGTTATAAAAGTTCGATTTTTTTCTAAATTTATGTAATTTATAAGTTTTATAGTAATTCTCTTTTATAAAATTTTACGTATTGGTACCAATATCATATGTGATTTTATCGTTACAATTTCAATACTCACAAAAAAGAAGAAAAAAAAGTAGTCGAAAGTATAACACCAATGATATAATTAAAGATAAAAACAAAACAATCACAGTAACGTAATTTATTTCGTCAAACGATTAATGATTTATAAGATAATTTAATTTTGAAAAAGAAAAATAAATGAGTTTTGATTTTATTGAATTAATTTAATGATTTTTCATACTTAAATTGCAGTTAAATATTAAATTAGCTTAAACCCTACCGGAGATATTTAGTTGTCCATCATGTACGAACGACCACCGCGCTTCCACAGTCGCGGCCGCGGCCGGAAACATCCGTGGCAACAACCAGCTCAGCGATCATTTCACGATGATCGCCAAATCACTCCGATTCCCCATTTCGATCTCCGTAACCCGATATCCACTTCAACTGTCGATGAAGCAGTTAATATAGCTCGCCGTAACATCATCGGAGCTGGAGAAAATGTGTCCACGTGGAAGGTATTACTCTCACTATTTGAAGTGGATTCCTGGCATTCAATAAAAGTTCCGTCTCTATATCGCCTTAAACTTATGGAAGATAAGGTACTCTCTGTGTTTATGTATTAGGTTAACAGAAAATGTATTAAACTATACTCGAATTATTATGTATTTCATAAGTTTTCCGCTGTGTGTACCAAACCTTCAATCCATTACTATTATTGAAAGTGTAATACATTTTCAGTATGATATATACATATTAATTTGGATATTGTTTGATAGATAACCTAACACGTAAGGGTTAACTTATTCAAAATATATCTAACTATTCCCAAATTATTATTGTTCGCATCAAACTTCAGAAGTTCCAACTGTTTGCCACGTCAGCAAAAAATATGCGATAGCAATGAATTGAAAGTTTGGTACACACAAATGCAACTTTCCAAGTACGATACACACAATAGTAATATGAGTATTGTTTGAAACATTTTTAATAAGTTTACCGTTGTGTATTAATCCGTATTTTTGTTATTCAGATCAATGCATACATTAATTGCTTTGTTGAGGCGTGGAAGATTACCACATTATATGATTTGGAGACAGAAATCTGCAAAGACTTGGGGATTCAGAAGTTTGAAGAGCTTGAGTTAGGGCCTCTGATTCGGCATCCGCTTATAGTTCGTTATTTTTTTGTGAGTTCTGATTCAACTCGAGTGTTTAAAATATCTGGTCAAGAGATACTTAATTATCTTGGAGAATATTTGGACACTTATAACTGCAAGGAAGTTAAGGTTGATGAATTATTGGATTTCATTGCAAAAGGGCGATCGGTTGATAGCAAGAACAAGCTTCATGTACGCATTAAAAGCTTGGGGTATGTTTGCAAGCACTATACATATCATATTTTTTGAGTTTGTATAATGTTCATTCATTGGTTTAGTAGTTATTATTTTGTATCTTTGCTTTTTGTATATCAAATTATTATGATATTGCGTCAACTTTGTTTTTTATCGATGTATCAAGCTTGTGATTCAATGTTGTGATCATATATTGTATCTAACAGGCCAATGATATCTCACTCTGATTTAGCTCTACTTTTTGGCCTACACTGATAGAAAATTATTTATCATCCGTTAGTGGCATTTGATGTAGTCTGATTTTGATGGATACTAAATTATCGTAACTGTTTTCTGTAGGTTGTATATTGGTCGTATTCTGGAAGCAAAGTCATTGGAAAATGCCAAATATAAGAAATGGCTTTTGGAGGCGGGTAAAAAAAGGTGGAAACCTCCTATTCTCATGTCACAGAAGAATACGGAACATACTTTTATGAAGTTATTTTCAGAAGACGTTGACAATGAGGATAAAACTTCTTTGACTAGTCAAAGAAAAAGTTTATCTCAGGTTATGCAAAGTTGTGATCAGATGAACGAGGGCATGTCACTTGTTAGGTTAAATTGCAATGAAGGCGTAAATATATCAGTTAAAAAGAGGAAGTCAGATGCAATAGACTGCACATTTTTTGCCCATAACAAATTTCCTAAAAGTGATGGTGTTGGAAAGAATTCCAAGGGAAAAGAAATCAAGAACACATTTAATCATGAACTTATAGCCGACGTGTCTATAAACAATGATTCTATGATGGCATTTGTCACATTGTGGAAGGATAAATGCAAAAAAACTGTACCTAAGGTTTGTGGTTTCTTAGCTCTTTATGTGTAGTTCAATTTTTGACATGGTTTTTGTTTTACCTCTTCTTTTAATCCTTGTGTGTAAGCATCTGACTTTAGATCGATTTTAGTTTTGTATATTTTTATATTCAAATAACTGACTAACATCTTTTGTTGATGTCCATGGTAGGCTATGAAGCAGATGCTCAAGTTCTACCAATCTGATAATCCTGTAATTGTAAACGATGCGGCTCAACAGTTGTACAAGTCCTACCCTTTAGTTGGATTGATAAACGTTGCGGTTAGTCAATCATCAATAGTATTCATGTCATCTTTTATTTCTTGTTATTCCTCTTGGAAACTACGAAGACTTACTCCATGTGTCCCAAAATAAATATCCACCTATCCATTTCAAAAGTGATGCATCTGTTTTACCAATTTACCCTTAATTTATCCCCCCCTCCCCCCTAACTAGATTCTTAAAGTTTCGTGCAAAAAGCAAGGGTAAAAATTTGTAATTGGGTATAATATGAGTGAAATATTCACTGTAACAAACAGCAGGATGATTATCTTCTGCAAAGAATAAATGAGGGACCATTTATGTTAAGTACAATAGTTGAGGACATAAACTGAATTTTTTATTTTTTATTTTCACATTGCTGCAGATATGACCCCTGCAGTTTGCTGTAGGATTTATTTCCCCTGTTATATATCATGCAGTAATTATATATTTGTCAGACTATTTATATTTTTTCTGGTGGACATTAATTTTGTGACGGGGAGTAATAAATCTGCAATTTTATTTATGATTAAACTGTATTAGACAATATTTATTTAACGTTCAATGAATGGCTTCATTCTCTTTCTTTCAGATAAGATCTATTAAATATGGAATGTGGGATAGCAGGCATGATTTCGAGCAACAAGAAAAAACAATAACGACTTCAGATAGTTTATGTGCTGTAACCGTAGAGACAGAACAAGCGTTAACTTCGTCATCCCAAAAGTACTTCGTGACTGATGAGACCCACAATAAGTCTTCTTTAAATGCTTACATGTCTCATCAGCTATTGGACTTGCTAGTAGCACAAGCTTCACATAACCTATCAGAAACTGAAAATTTAAGCATTCAGAATGTTTTGGAGTTGCTTACAAGACAATTTCCTATAATACCTTTTCAATTTGATATAAAAGGATCTCTGAATGCCCTTGAGGATGTTGTGAAGACCAACAAAAGCAATCCTGTTTCTAGAAGTGTTTTATTTTCAGCTGCTTTATTACCTCCTCGTATTGCAAACAGTTTCTCAGAAACACATTTTTCGTCAAAGGATGCAATTGAAGTCTTAGTTAGGGCTCCAATGTTGGCAGATTTAAATATATGGTCACATTGGGATGTTTTATTCGCTCCTTCTCTTGGCCCTCTTACCCCATGGTTATTAAATGACACGAATGTTAAGGATTTACTTTGCTTAATTACGAAGAGCGGAAATGTGATACGTATTGATCATACTGCCACAGTGGATTCATTTCTAAAAGCTTCCATTCTGGGGTCTGCTTTCCAAACAGCAGTTAGTCTGCTCTCCCTGTTTGCATTATATGGTGGTGAAAAAAATGTTCCCTCATCTCTTTTAAAGTGCCATGCGGAAAAAGCTTTTAACGTCAAAAGTCAACTCAGTAACGGGATATCCACTTCGTCAGTATTTATCCTAGATTGTTTGACTTATCTACCAGTAGAATTCCGTTCATTTGCCATTGATGTGATGCTTTCGGGATTTCGACCTGTTGTCAAAGATGCTCCTTCAGCCATTTTAAGCGAATGCAGAAACTCGGAACAACGCCTAATGATTCATGAATTAGGATTGTCTCTTGGTATAATGGAATGGATTAATGATTCCGCTACCTTTTCTTTCTCTGAATCCAAGAACTCGTATGAGTTTGATCAAGTTACATTGTCTAGGTACTCCTGTGAAGAAAGGAAAGAAATATTAGTGCAAAGGGAGGAACGTAAAGTGGTTGGAAGAATGGATTTAACACAACATTCATGTACACGTAATAATGAAGAAGAATCAGCTAAGATTATTGAGTCTATTAGGCGAGAAGAATTTGGGTTGGATTCTGATCTTTCAGCTAAAGATGATAGCATTATGAAAAAGCAACATGCTCGGTTAGGTAGAGCGCTACATTGTCTTTCTCAAGAGTTATATTCTCAAGACTCTCATTTTCTACTTGAACTCGTAGGTGCATCATTTTCATTTTCTTCAATGTTTTTTCCGGTTTATTATGTTTATATAACACACTTTTTCCCTGTAATCTCTAGGTTCAAAATGCAGATGACAATGTGTACCCATGTGACGTGGAGCCCACTTTGACCTTTATTCTTCAAGAAGCAGGCATTGTAGTCCTGAATAATGAGCAAGGCTTTTCTGCTGAAAACATCAAAGCAGTTTGTGATGTTGGTAATTCAACAAAGAAGGAACCTAATGCTGGATATATAGGTAAAAAGGGAATTGGGTTCAAATCTGTATTCCGGGTTACTAATGCTCCGGAAATTCATTCTAATGGGTTCCATCTTAAGTTTGACATTAGCGATGGTCAAATTGGTTTTGTGTTGCCAACGGTCGTTCCACCCTGTGATATTGATTTGTTTAGTAAGTTGGTTTCTGTGGATAACGATACAACAAATGAGAAACGTTGGAATACGTGCATTGTGCTTCCTTTTAAATCAAATAAAAGTGAAGCCAAGAGTCTCATTTCCATGTTTTCTGATCTCCATCCATCCTTGTTACTATTCCTTCATCGCCTTGAATGTATCAAGTTTAGAAATCTTTTAAATGATACATTCGTTGTAATGAAGAAGGAAGTAGTTGGAGACGGTATTGTAAATGTTTTTCATGGAAACAAAAAAATAACTTGGTTTGTTAAATCTCGTAAACTACAGACAGATCATATCCGTCAAGAAATTAGCTCATCTGAAATCTCAATGGCACTTATGTTGGAGGATCTAAATGACGGAAACTACATCGCGAAACTCGACCACCAACCAGTTTTTGCTTTTCTTCCGTTACGGGATTATGGTCTAAAATTTATAATCCAAGCTGATTTTATTCTTCCTTCCTCACGAGAGGAAGTTGATGGAGATAGTCCATGGAATCAATGGTTGTTATCCGAGTTTCCAAATCTGTTTGTTGGTGCTGAGCTGTCATTTTGTAGCCTTCCTTGTTTTAGGGAGAATCCCACTAAGGGTATTTCACTCTTTATGAACTTTGTTCCTCAAGTAGGGGAAGTTCATGGGTTTTTCTCTTGTCTTCCACGCATGATTATTTCTAAGTTACGTACGTCTAAGTGTCTGCTTCTAGAAGGGGACAACAATGAATGGGTCCCACCGTGTAAAGTATTACGAAACTGGACAGAAAAAACTCGTTTGTTGTTGCCTGATAGTTTGATAAAAGAGCATCTCGGTGTTGGGTACTTGAATAAACATATTATTTTAACGGATTCGTTGGCACGGGCCTTAGGCATTGAAGAGTGTGGACCCAAAATTCTTGTCCAAATTATGACATGTTTATATCGTTCTGGCTCTTTAAAATCAATGGGCCTCAATTGGCTATCCTCTTGGCTAAATGTTTTATATTCAATGATGGTAAATGAAACTCAGTCTGATGTCATAAGTTCCCTTAGACAGTTATCGTTTATTCCTCTTTCGGATGGTGGTTATGCATCAATTAATGACGGGGCAATTTGGCTGCACACTGATCATGACCACCGTCTTGAATCTTTCGGGAAGTTATATCCGAAACTTCGAATTGTTAACCCCTCTTTTCTTAAGGATTCGTCTGCTGAAAACGTAACCCACATGCTTTACAAAGTTGGGGTCCAGCAATTATCTGCACATGAAGTTTTAAAAGTGCATATATTACCAGCTATTTCTGATGCCAAAGTTACGACTGAAGGTACGGAATTGATGAGCGAATACCTTTCGTTTATAATGTTTCATTTCGAATCACCTTGTCCTAAGTGTCTTACAGACAAGAAAAATATACTCTCACAGTTATGTAACAATGCATTTGTTTCCACAAATCATGGGTATAAACGACTTGTTGACGTGCCAATTCACTTCAGTAAAGAATTTGGGAATCCAATTGATATGAACATGTTGGTTGCTGGCACTGATATGAAATGGTCTGAGATCGATAATTGCTATCTGAAACACCCGTTTTACAAGTCGTCACCTGAAGGAACATTGAAATGGAGAAAGTTTTTGCAGGAATTAGGAGTTACTGATTTTGTGCAAATAGTTAAAGTCGAAAAGCGTATTGAGGATATATCTCATTCTGTTCTTAAGAATATGATGTTAGATGATGATTGTATATCATCAGGAACCACTATCAAAGATTATGATTCTCGAGAGCTTATGGAATTGTTGTCACATGTTTCGTCAAATGGTGATAGGGAAAAGAGCAAGTACCTCTTAATGGTACTTAATACACTGTGGGACAATTATTTTGGTGATAAGATTACCGGTTTCTGTAGCATCAATGGACTGTACAAGCCTTTTAAATCTTCTGTTTTAAGAATCCTACATGGTGTTCGATGGTTAGTTTCTAGTAAGGATGATCAACTTCACTTTCCTAAAGAATTGTTTCATAACTGTGAAACGGTGCATGCGGTTCTTGGTGATATGGCACCATATGCTGTTCCAAAGGTCAGTTATTATTTATATTTTCTTTTGTAGGCATGGATAAAATGATGTATTAATATTCCTGTTGTTTTTGTTGTTAATTAGGTTAAGAATGTGAAATTTTTAAATGATATTGGCTTGAAGAATTCAGTCACTCTTGATGATGCTTTCTCAGTTCTCGAAGTTTGGAGAAGATCCGGAAAACCCTTCAAGGCCAGGTATCACTGGTTCAGTTCTTTAGGAGTATTTTTATGTTTATGGCCTGTCAATGGGCTGTGCCTTGATTTATCTGATCGGTTCGTTGTGATCTAGGTGATCAAAAAACTTGATCCACTGGCCCAATAGATAATCTGACAGCTAGACCCAATTAATCTGATCAATACTTAGGTCGATCAGTATCCTGTTTGGGTCGATCAATTTTAATTTTACAAACAACCCCTCTTCTACATTACTTTAAAATTGCTGTTTTTTAAATTACCAAATTCTTTGTTGTAAGTTATCATTATTGTTTAAGCAAAGTCTGTATAGGTAGATCCATTTAATCTGGCCCATTGACAGGTGTAGTGTGAATGAACAATACTTTGTATTATTAATTTTTTCATTTGCACTATACATACTTTAACATGTTTGTTAATCGTTTATGACCTCCCCTCCTTTTCCTTAACATGTTTGTTAATCATTTATGATCTCCATTTACCAGCATATCTCAAATGTCTAAGTTCTACACGTACATATGGAATGAGATGAGCATCTCAAAGCAGAAGATAGTGGAGAGTTTGTGTTCTCAAGCTTTTATATTTGTTCCTTACTCGGTTGGTTCTAAACATGAAGCTGTATCTGGTTTATTCTTATCTCCCAATGAAGTATATTGGCATGATTCTACTGGTTCAATGGAACAATCAAAGTTGACCCATCCTGTGTTTTACCGACATAGGACTCATCGTTTTTTCAGCAAGATGCTGTGTAATGTTTATCCTGACCTCCATTGTTTCTTTGTGAAAGAGTTTGGAGTAACTGAGAATCCTCCTCTTCTTTGCTATCTTCAGTCTTTGCGACAGTTATCAACCGAGAGTTTGCCATCACAGGCTGCGAAAGCAGTGAGTACATATATATATTTATACTTTTTTTTTCTCATCACTTTTTCTATATACATCTTATAACAAATACGATTGTGAAAATAGGCCTCCACTGGAGGCTGTAAACACTTCCTATACTTTCGGCGACTTCCCCCGTTCAACACGTTTCTACTTTCCATTCTGTTAGTACTAAAACATAATCCAGATTGACCCGTTTTCGTATACATGGGTTGAAATTCCCCTATCTATTTTATTCCAGTAGACTTGTTCATAACTATTATGTTTCATGCGTAGGTTTTCCAAGTTTTCCAAAAATGGAGTGATGGATTAGAGTCGGGAGTTCTCTGTTCTGGTGATATTGATTACCTGAAGAAATGTATGGAAGAAAAAGAAATGAGGATCCTTCCAACCGTTCAAGATAAATGGGTTTCCTTGCATCAATCCTTTGGTCTCATATGTTGGTGCGATGATGAGCAGATAAGAAAAGAATTCAAGAACTTGAACGATATTGATTTTCTATTTTTGGGGGAGCTTACTACTCAAGAAAAACAGATGCTTCAAGATAAGATTTCTAATTTGTTCTGGAGACTTGGACTCCAAAAAATTGAAGAGTGTGGGCCTAAATTTCTTGTTCAAGTAATGACATCTGTATGTCGTGAGGGTTCTCTAAAATCAAGGGGTAGCAATTGGCTATCCTCTTGGCTAAATGTTTTGTATTTGTTGTCGGTTAATGGAACTCAGTCTGATATCATTAGTCCCCTTTGCCAATTTCCGTTTATTCCCCTTTTAGACGGTAAGTATGCATCAGTTAATGACGGTGCAATTTGGTTGCATACTGATCGTGAACATTGTTTTGAATCTTTTGGGAAGTTGTACTCTAAACTTCGAATTGTTAGTCCTACTCTTTTTAATGATTCACCTGTTGAAAACATTACTCAAATGCTTTATAAATTTGGGGTACGTCATTTATCAGCACATGAAGCTGTTAAAGGTCACATCTTACCAGCCATGTCAGATGAAAAAGGTGAACAATTGGAATTGGTGAGGGAGTACCTTTCGTTTATAATGTTTCACCTAGAATCATCTTGTTCAGAGTGTCGTGAAGACAAGGAGCACATTCTCTCACAGTTACGTGACAATGCTCTTATTTCCACAAATCATGGGTACAAACGACTTGTTGATGTGCCAATTCATTTCAGTAAAGAATTCGGAAATCCAGTTGATATGAACAAGTTGGTTGGTGACACTGATATGAAATGGTTCGAGATTGATATCAGCTATCTGAAACATCCGGTCTACAAATCCTCTCCTAAAGGAACATTGAAATGGAGAAAATTCTTACAGGAGTTGGGAGTTACCGATTTCGTGAAAGTAGTTACGGTTGAAAAGCGTATTGATGATATATCTGATACCGATCCTAAAAATATGATGTTAGATGCTGATTGTTTGTCTTCAGGATCCATTGTCAAAGATTATGATTCCCAAGAATTAATAGAATTGTTGTCTCGTGTTTCATCCAACGATGATAGGGAAAAGAGTAAGTACCTCTTGGAGGTACTTGATACAATCTGGGATGATTATTTTATGTATCAGCCATTTAAATCTGCAGTTGTAAGAATCTTATGTAGTATTCAATGGTTAGCTTCTAGTATGGATGATCAACTTCACTTTCCTAAAGATTTGTTCCATAGTTGTGATACTGTGCGTGCAGTTCTTGGTGACAATGCACCATATTCGGTTCCAAAGGTTAGTTTACTTTATTTCTTCTGGCTTTCATCGATCCATAGTTATTGTCAGTATTTCATTAGTAACGAATGTCAGTGATAATATTTACTTCGACGTAATAATTGGCTATATATTTAGACAAGTTACATCAGATGCCTTATAGTACCGCAATATGAGCATGTCATATGTAATGAACATGCAAACTAAATACTAATTTCCTTACAGTCAAGAGACTGTAAAAGTGTTACCAAATTGATATCTTTGACTGGAAAAAGTTGCTGATTCAACACCCATGTCTACATGCATGAGTGTATGGTCATCGTTAATTCGTTATTATATTCTTTCTTGGGATTAAGTTTTTTATACTTTGTTAGAAAAAACGAAATACAATTATACAGAACTATTATCCTGGACAAATATAGTGCTGTACTTATATAGCTGAAATGATGCTTTTAAATAGGTTAACAATCTGAAGCTATCAAAGGATATTGGCTTGAAGAATATAATCACTCTTGATGATGCTTTATCAGTTCTCAATGTATGGAAAACATGCGAAAAAACTTTCACGGCCAGGTAATACATATTTCTGCTTTGCTCCTTGGGGGTATGTGCGTGTGTGTGTGTGAATGGAGTGAGAACTTTGTACTCTACTTTTATTAGATTAAAAGAGTGTTTCACATATGAACTTGAACTTGGCAATACTCGAGTCATTAATTTTTAGCGTTCTCTCCTTTATCTATCTTGTATTTGTGTTACTTCATTTATACTATATAAATTTGTTTTGTTCTTTTTCTGAGGTGCTTTCTTAACCATTTCTGATTTTCGTTCATCAGCATATCTCAAATGTCCAAGTTCTACACGTACATATGGAATGAGATGAGCATCTCAAAGCAGAAGATAGTGGAGAGTTTGCATTCTCAAGCTTTTATATTCGTTCCTTACTTGATTGGTTCTACACATGAAGTTGTATCTGGTTTATTCTTATCTCCCAGTGAAGTATATTGGCATGATTCTACTGGGTCAATGGAACTAATCAAGTCAACCCATTCTCAGTTTGACGGACATATGACTCTTCATCCTTTTAGTAAGATGTTATGCAACGTTTATCCTGGTCTCCGTTACTTATTTGTGAATGAGTTTGGAGTAGCTGAGAATCCTCCTCTCCAAAGCTATCTTCAGTCTTTGATGGAGTTATCAAGTCGGAGTCTGCCATCACAAGCAGCTAAAACAGTGAGTGCATCCATGTAGCCTTATTTATTTATGCATATATACTCTAGGTGGCAAACGCTTTTCTTGCTCCTTCTTCCAGTTTTATAAATGATTAGTAATATCAGGATAGTGTAAACACTCAAATATTCTTTTTAATTTAGTGTGTTTCTAATACTTGCCAAATAATAAAAAAAATGCTGTCATATAAATTTCATGAAAATGCTCCACTTAAGTAATACCAGTAGATTTGTCCATGATATTTTGTCAAATGTGTTAGGTTTTCCAAGTTTTCCGAAAATGGAGTGATGGACTAGAGTCTGGGGTTCTTAGTTGTGATGATATTGACTACTTGAAGAAGAGTGTGGATGAAAAGAATATGAGGATCCTTCCAACTATTCAGGATAAATGGGTTTCGTTGCATCAATCATTTGGTCTCATATGTTGGTGTGATGATGAGCAGCTAAAAATGGAATTTAAGAACTTGAACAATGTTGATTTTATATGTTTCGGGGAGCTTACTACTCAAGAAAAGCAAATGCTTCAAGATAAGGTTTCTGTTTTATTTCGGAGACTGGGATTCCCTTCTCTTTCTGAGGTACCCTCTCTCGCACGAACACACACACACACACACACACACACACACACACACACACACATCTTACACCAAAACTTATTGCTAGTTAGGCGACACCAGGTTAAATTAAATATGATGATGCAAACAACTTGACTGTGTTGGGAAATTTCTTTGGTTCTAGCTGAGACACAATTTAATAAAATAAGTTTTTATAGTTGAAACAAAAATAAAGAGAACTTATTTACCAACATTAGCTTTCAGTTGCCCATGATTCTAGGACCAATGCTAGGGGGTGGAAATTTCAATTTTCTTTTAAATGGGTCTATTTGAGCTATAATTTACCACTAACGAGTCAAATGGGTCAAATAAAAAGTATAAGCTAAAAGGGAAACAGGTCCAATGGGACGTTTAAACACTAGATCATTTTGTAATTAAAAATATTTTATATCGTTTTTAGCTCATTAGCTGTTCATGTCAAAAAACAATTGTGGGTCAACCCATCTTGACTTGCATTGAAAATAACCAGTTTTTGCCCGGACCATTTTGTAACCCGTTTCCAAACCTGCCCATTCTCACTTCTAACCCAACAGTCTATATAGGGTTGTGCCACTAGTAACTAGTTTTAACATGGACCAGTGTTGTATGCCTGTATCACCATCTATTTATCACCTTGTGCAGGTTGTGACTCGTAAAGTAATATACGATGGCCCGACAGATAGTTGTTTTAAAACTGCATTAGTAAGCTGGGCTCTCCCATATGCTCAACGGTATATTTATAGCATCCATCCAAAAAAATACTCTGAATTCAAGCTGCTGGGATTCAAGAACCTAAATTGTCTACAAGTTGTTGAGGTGAAGAAGCTTTTCTACAAGAATGTCATTAAAAGATTCGAAATAGAATCGAATCAGCTGTGTGAATGCAGCTGTCTTCTACAAGACAACATCTTATATGCTACCATCGAATCTGATACCCACTCTCTTTATATGGAGCTTTCTCGTTTTCTACTTACTGGAATTCCTGAATTGCCTTTAGCTAATTTCCTTCACATAATTACTGTCATGGCAGAATCAGGTTCCACAGAGGAACAAATGGAGTCCTTTATTACAAATAGCCAAAAGCTATTGAATCTTTCAAGTGAAGAATCAAAGTGGTTTATAACAAAGTCCGGTATTCCATTATCTGATTTAAATCCTTTTAAGTCTAATGCTCAAATGAGACAAAATGTTTCAAAAGAATTGATCGAGAGTAATAGGGATGAATCAGCCAAGATTATTGAGTCTATTAGGCGAGAAGAATTTGGGTTGGATCCAGATATTTCGGCAATTGAGGATAGCTTTATGAAGAAGCAAAATGCTCGGTTAGGTCGAGCACTACAATGTCTTTCTCAAGAGTTATATTCCCAAGACTCGCATTTTCTACTCGAACTCGTAAGTTCGTCCTTCTCATGCTCTTCAATGTTTTTTTTGGTTACCTTCTTTATGCCGTTCTTATATATCTTCTATCATCTTTTAGGTTCAAAATGCGGATGATAATATGTATTCATGTGATGTGGAGCCAACATTGTCATTCATTCTTCAAGAATCAGGAGTAATTGTCCTGAATAATGAGCAAGGTTTTTCTGTGGAAAACATCAAGGCACTTTGTGATGTTGGTAATTCAACAAAGAAGGGTACTAGGGCTGGATATATTGGTAAAAAGGGCATTGGCTTCAAATCAGTATTTCGGGTATGTTTGACTATTCTTTAACTACTAAACGTATGTGTTCCATTATTTTATGCAGACAAAAAAAACATGCGTTCAATGAAACGTTTTATTTTTTAATGATACCTAATCATAGGATACAATGTTGTTATTTATTAGCAGTTACATATGTATGATATATATACTTTCTTAGTTTAGCTTTTTATTACTTAAATAAGTACCAATGATTTATTCAGTAGATGATAGTAGGATACAGTGTTTTCCTAAAATCTATTCGTCTCACATCTAACCTTTTGCTCTATCACCTCTCATTACTGTTGAATATTTTGCCCATTTGTAAGTTTTAGGCATTGACCATTCAAATATTTTCATACCAGCATCTTGATTTAGTTATATATTTTATGTGATTTACTTTCAGGTTACTGATGCTCCAGAAATTCATTCAAATGGGTTCCATATCAAATTTGACATAAGCGAGGGTCAAATTGGTTTCGTTTTGCCAACAGTTGTTCCACCTTGTGATGTTAATTTGTTTAGCAAGTTGGTGTCTATTGATAACGATCCAACAGATGAGAAACATTGGAATACATGCATCTTGATTCCTTTCAGATCAAAGAAAAACGACAATTATTCAGTCGAAAATCTCATTTCCATGTTCTCTCATCTCCAACCATCCCTTTTACTATTCCTTCACCACCTTGAATGTATCAAGTTTAAAAATCTGATAAATGATTCACTTGTTGTCATGAGGAAAGAAGTTGTTGGAAATGGTATTGTAAATGTTTCTCTTGGTAACGAGAAAATGACTTGGTTTGTCGAATCATGTACACTAAAAGCGGGTCATATCCGTCAAGATGTCAATTCAACTGAAATCTCCATGGCACTTATGTTGGAAGATTTAGATGATGGAAACTACATCCCGAAGCTTGGCCACCAACCGGTTTTTGCTTTTCTTCCTTTACGGAATTATGGTTTAAAGTTTATAATCCAAGCGGATTTTATACTTCCTTCATCCCGAGAAGAAGTCGATGGAGATAGCCCATGGAACAGATGGTTGTTGTCGGAGTTCCCAGATTTGTTTGTTAATGCTGAGATGCCATTCTGTAACCTTCCTTGTTTTAGGAAAAATCCTGCAAAGGGTATTTCTGTCTTTATGAGCTTTGTTCCTCTTGGAGGGGAAGTGCAGGGCTTTTTTTCTCGCCTACCACGTTTGATTATTGCTAAGTTACGAACAACTAATTGTCTGCTTCTAGAAGGAAATGACAAGGAATGGGTCCCGCCGTCTAAAGTACTACGAAACTGGACAGAAGAAACTCGTTCTCTGTTACCTGATAGTTTTATAAAAAAGCATGTTGGTTTTGGGTACCTGAATAAAAACACGGTTTTAACAGATTCATTGGCACGGGCTTTACGCATCGAAGAATGTGGACCCAAGATTCTTCTTCAAGTTATGTCATCTTTATGTCGTGGTGATTCTTTAAAATCATTAGGTTTCAATTGGCTTTCATCTTTTCTAAATATTTTATATTTTATGTCGGTTAATGGAACTCAGTCTGATGTCATAAGTATCCTTGGGAAATTGCGATTTATTCCTCTTTTGGACGGTAAATATGCATCTATTAAACAAGGTGCAATTTGGTTACATTGTGATGAGGATGGTCTTGAAGCTTTTGGGAAGTTATATTCGAAACTTCGAGTTGTTAATCCAGCTCTTTTTAGTGACTCTCCAGTTGAAAACATCGAAAATATAACCCAGATGCTTTACAAAGTTGGGGTCCAACGATTATCAAGCCACGAAATTTTAAAAGTCCATATCATACCAGGGATTCTGGATAAAAAAGCTATGGCGGAAAATACGGAATTGATGGCAGAATACCTTTCTTTTATTATGTTTCACCTAGAATCTCTTTGTGATAAGTGTCTTCGAGAGAAAGAACACATTCTCTCACAGTTACGTGATAATGCTTTTATTTCCACAAATCATGGTTACAAACGACTTGTTGATGTACCAATTCATTTCAGTAAAGAATTCGGGAATCCTGTTGATATGAACAAGTTGGTTGGTGGCACTGCTATGAAATGGTTTGAGGTCGATATCAGTTATTTGAATCACCCGGTTTACAAATCGTCCCCGGAAGGAACATTGAAATGGAGAAAATTCTTGCAGGAATTAGGAGTCACTGATTTTGTGCAAATAGTTACCATGAATACGAAGTTGGATTCGGGTTCTGTTGTCAAAGATTATGATTCTCAAGAGTTGATAAATTTATTGTTACATATTTCCTCAAACGGTGACAGGGAAAAATGTAAGTACCTCTTGGAGGTACTTGATACAATTTGGGATGATTATTTTAATGATAAGCCATTTAAATCTTCAGTTATAAGAATCCTGTGTAGTTTTCGGTGGTTGCCTTCTAGTATGGATGATCAACTTCACATTCCTAAAGATTTATTCTATAACTGTGAAACGGTGAATGCACTTCTCGGTGACAATGCACCATATGCTATTCCAATGGTAAGTAAATTAGTTTCTATTTTGTTGGAAAAAGTATATCATATTATAAAGATGATATTCGTGTACTAATATACTGGTTGTCGTTAAATAGGTAAACAATGTGAAGTTTTTAAACGATATTGGCTTGAAGTGTACGGTAACTATCGATGATGCTTTATCAGCTCTTAAAGTTTGGAGATCCAAGAAACCTTTCAAGGCTAGGTATTTTTTCCGTCGCTTCTTGCATAAACACTTGAACTGGTTCATTTTTTGTATTAATTTCTATATTGGTACTAGCCTGTTGTGTTCTCTGTTATTTTCTTCACTTTATTCTTGACACATTTGTGATTCTCGTTAACCAGCATATCTCAAATGTCCAAATTCTACACATACATATGGAATGAGATGAGCATGTCAAAGCAGAAGATAACAGAAAGTTTTCAGTCTCAAGCTTTTGTGTTTGTTCCTTACTCGTGTGATTCTACGCTTGAAGTGGTTTCTGGTTTATTCTTATCTCCGAGTGAAGTATATTGGCATGATTCTATTGGTTCAGTAGAACATACAAAGTCAATTCATCCTCAAGTTGACCAACATATGACTCAACGTCCTTTCACCAAGATGTTATGCAACACTTATCCAGACCTCCATTATTTCTTTGTGAATGCATTTGGAGTAGCTGAGAATCCTCCTCTTCTTAGCTATCTTCAGTCTTTGCTACAGTTATCAACTGCGAGTTTGCCATCTCAAGCAGCTAAAACCGTGAGTACAGCCATATAGTCATACCTAATTATTTTTTTACTAATAGGTGGCAAAATGAGCGGGTCAGTTACACCGAGTCAAAAACAGGTTTGGGTTGACCAACGAACATTTTTCTTTTTATTCTTTTTTTCAGTTTTATAAATAACTAGTATACTAAATATGATTTTGAAAATGTAGGCATTAAACCGTTCTGCCTTTATGCACTGTCCATTTAGCTAAAGTGACCTATTTATCCCAAACCGTGTTGCTCGGTTTCCATATACATGGGTTGAAATTTCCCTCTAGTATATACTCATAGCTTTATTCATGATTTTGTTTAATGTGCTAGGTTTTCCAAGTTTTCCAAAAATGGAGTGATGGATTAGAGTCGGGGAATCTGAGTTCTGATGATGTTGATTACGTGAAGAAGATTATGAAAGAAAGGGAAACGAGGATCCTTCCAACTGTTAAAGATAAATGGGTTTCCTTGCATCAATCATTCGGTCTCATATGTTGGTGCGATGATGAGCAGCTAAGAATGGAATTCAATAACTTGAACAAGGTTGATTTTCTGTTTTTCGGGGAGCTTACTACTGAAGAAAAACAGATTATACAGGATAGGTTTTCTGTGTTATTTCGGAGACTTGGAATCCCTTCTCTTTCTGAGGTATTCTGTCACTCTCTCACAAACACTCATACACATACTTTATATCGTCTGGATATTTAATATGTCCTTCTGCAGGTTGTGACCCGTGAAGTAATATATTATGACCTGACAGATAGTAGTTATAAAACTTCATTGATAATGTGGGCTCTCCCCTATGCTCAACGCTACGTCTATAGCATTCATCCAAACGAGTATTCTGAACTTAAATTGTCCGAATTCAAGAACCTAAATTCTCTAAGTATCGTCGTGGTGGAAAACTTGTTCTATACAAATGTTATCAAGAGATTAGGAATTGAATCTGGTGACCGAAATGAATGCAGTTGTCTTCTACACGACAATGTTTTATACGCAACTCGTAAATCTGATTCCCACGCACTTTTTATGGAGCTTTCTCGTCTTCTAGTTTCTGGAATCCCTGATTTGCATTTAGCAAATTTCCTTCACATGATTACAACGATGGTGAAATCAGGTTTCACAGAGGAGAAAATGGAATTGTTTATTGCAAATAGCCAAAAGCTACCGAATCTCCCAAGTGACGAATCACAATGGTCGTTGGGGTCATTATTCTCCACGTCAGATACACTAATTACAACCTCTGGCTTTAATATATCCGGGAAAATTTGGCCTCCTATCCACTGGAAAACCACACCACGGATTGAAAATCCTCAAAAGCTACCGAATCTCCCAAGTGATTGGATCATTGAAGAGACTCCGTCCTCAACAATACCTTCAGCTTTAAAAAACCAACTGGAATCAGGATGTTATAGGGATTTTTCATCAAATTCATTTGAGAGAGATCAATTACCGCGGGTCCCGCAACAAGCGATAACCGGGAGAACAGGAGAACTTGTGGCTTTTAACTTTTTTTCTGGAAAACTCAGGGAAGAGAAACGAGTGAGATGGGTTAATGAAGTTAAAGAATCTGGGCTACCGTATGATATTGTTGTTGAATGTAACGATAATAGCAAGGAATACATAGAAGTTAAAACAACCTCAAACGCAAAAAAAGATTTGTTTGAGATAACCGTACGAGAGTGGCAGTTTGCTGTTGAAAAAGGTGACTTGTTTAGCATTGCTCGCGTTGTTTTATCAGACGGGAAATTGGCTCATATTACTACTTATAGAAATCCAGTAAAGTTATGTCAGTCGGGGGACCTTCAACTCGCTATTCGATCATCAAAGTAGTAAGTAGCTTTTGTAAATTAATTTTGCGATTGTATATAACTATTTTAGTAGCTTTCTGTTTCCACGTTGGAATTTGACATCCATCGTATGTTGCAAATCCGTGGCATCTGTTATATAAGCTTTTTTGTTATAATGTGTTTCAATCTAATTTCCTGCTTTATGTACAAGTAGATGTATTCCGTCAACACTTCGTTTAAACGTTTGTTTCTATAAATAAAAACGTTAATCGAAAAAAACCTTTATTCAATTCAAATACATAGAAATTATAATTAAGTTGAATTACTAATTTATCTTTATGATTTATTACTTAATAATGCATATAAGGTTTTTTCGAAATCTATGTTTTAAGTAAGTTAACTTTGAGAGAAATATATTTAAAATATTTATTTTCATATAATAAAAAAAATTAATATTTGAATCCATAATTAATTTTTGGTATTTAGTATATGAACAAGTCATATTGGACGGTATTAACACTAAGAAGTAAGAATAGAGATTGTTTTAAAATTTTAAATTTCCAGATAATTGTATTAAAATCGAACAACTACTAATATTATTTTTGCCACATTATTTCAAAGATAAATTGTTTGTAATTTGTAGTATTTACAAGATTTGTTATATTTATTTTTTTAGAAATTGTTATGATAGTTCTTTATGTTGCTTTTGTAGACATATTATGTTTAAATGTTTGTTAAGAGTATTAAACAAGTTTTCGGGGTTTTTTAAGTTTTAATTCTTTAATAAATATTAGTGTTGATTATATGGTTTAGTTGATAATAAAATAATAACAATATGTTTATTTGTTATTTATGTTGTATAGTAAAGTATTTGTAAATGTCTAAAACTATAAGGAAACTTATATTATAAAACGGATTTTGTATTATGCTTTGATGCGTATTAAAAAAAAATGTATAGATAAATAGAAATCTCAATAATCTTTATAAAGCATATAAAAATTCAAAACTCATCAATCTTAAATAAACATTTGAGATAGTGAAAATAAAACGTGAACACATGAATACAAGCATGGTATAATGTCGAAGGATTACGAGTGTATAATGTTTACAAATAAATAGTGTGGTTTATTTTCAAAATCAAAAGGATTAAACATGTCCTATTTGTCGAATCGTAAGAAACATATTTGTAATTATCTCTATTTTATATTTTGTTATACATATATGAGTTTACCAAATGGGTTAATAGGTCGAATTACCCAAATAGGTTGAATGACTAAAGATAAAATTTTCCGAATGATCGAAAAATAAATTAGCAGAAGGTGTAATTTTATTAATGGTCAGAATAGATAATGTTACACCATATTACCAAACTTAGTAGAGAAAATGGTTGAACAAGACACAATTATAGCAACTTTTTTTATGCCTCAAATTGTCAAACTTAAATTTGTTACTTTAAAATTCATATTATAACACGAACGACCAAATAAGAAAATATTATACTTAATATAAAGCCAGAAGTAACGAATAAGAAACTATCGAAACTCATTGTCATATCAATAATTTATTTTCCATCCCGAAAGGTGAGCCAAAAATCGTTACCGCATAATTTGTTTTGGCCTCAAAGACCGCCCCATAAACTAATACTCTCACGACATAAATCACGAGACGAATTGGAAACTATAGAAAATCATTATCGCATTACAACTATTCGTCGCACGGATATATATACTAGTCAGATAAAAGGATCAAACAAAGCAACAAGTTGGTAAGACTCGAACTTTTAAAAAAATAATCGTCAAAATTGCAGTTCCTTTTGCTAAAGTTTGTAAGCCTAAACAATAAAATAGTAACATCTATAACATCTACAACAACCGAAATGCATAACACGCTTTGGTAATAAGACAATTATGTGTCGTATACTTAGGACAAAATAGCCAGTTGAAGGTGCCTTGATTGACATAATTTTACTGGATTTTTATAAGTAGTAATCTGAGCCGATTTCCCCTCTGCTAAAACAACACGGGCAATACTAAACGAATCACCGTTTTCAGTAGCAAACTGCCACTCTCGTACGGTTACCTCAAACCAGTCTTTAACTACACTCGAGGTCGCTTTAACTTCTATGTATTGCTTCCTCTTATCTTTACCTTTAACAACGATATCATATGGTAATCCGGATTCTGTAATCTCGTTCACCCATTTCACACATTTCTCACCAAATTTTGCACAAAAATGTTTGAATGCCACAAGTTCTCCTGTCATCCCGGTTATAAGTTGTTGCGGGGTCACCATGCCTATATCTAACTGATCTCTCTCGATCAAATTGGATGAAACAGCGTTCATTTCAGAAGAAACCTTATTTTTTCGAAAATTTGATCGGCCTATTGATTGTTCCGATATCACTGAAGGTAATGTCGGGGCTGAATTTTCTTCGATAATCCAGTCAGCATCATTCTCGATTAATCCTGCTGAAACATCTTTTCTCGTTTGAGAAGCATTAAATGTATTTGTTTTTATTGCATATTCAAACCCAGGTGCGGTTTTCCAATTAACAGGTGGCCAACTCGAGCTAGTTCCAAACTTTTTACCAGAAGATGTTGGAGGATTTAAATCATCCAACGACAAACTGCTTGCGGTGGGAATATCGATATCATATTTTGGCGATGATGTGGACACTAATGACCATGGCGATTCTTCATTTGGAAGCTTTAACAACTTCTGGCTATGTGCAATGAAAAACTCCATTTGCTCCTCAGTGGACCCCGATTCTGCCATTGTTGTAATCATGTGGAGAAAATTCGATAAATGTAACTCGGAAATTCCAGCAACTAGAAAATGAGAAAGCTCCTTAAACAGCGAGTGAGTATCTGAATCACGCGTTGCATACAATATGTTGTCTTGAAGAAGAATATTGCAATCGCGTCGCTTATTAGATTCTATACTGAATTTCTTTATCACATTCTTGTAGAACAATTTCTCAACCACAACAATACGAAGAGAACTAAGATTCTTGAATCCTGATCGCTTCAGTTCAGCATACTCTTTTGGATGTAGGCTATAAATATAGCGTTGTGCGTAAGGGAGAGCCCAACTAACCAATGAAGTTTTAAAGCTACTATCCGTCGGACCATAGTATATTGCTTCGCGAGTCACAGCCTGAAAAAGGACACAATAGACATATAAGTTAACACAATATAACAAATGTGTCCTAAAATATACAGAAAAGAAAACAGGCGAACGTACCTCAGAAAGAGAAGAAATTCCTAGTCTTCGAAATAGAATAGAAACTTTATTCTGAATATTCTGTTGTTCTTCAGTAGTAAGCTCTCCAAAATATAGAAAATCGACATTATTCAAGTTCTTAAATTCCTTTTTTAATTGCTCGTCATCGCACCAACATATTAGACCAAACGACTGATGCAAGGAAACCCATTTATCTTGCACGGTTGGTAGGATCCTCGACTCTTTTTTTCCCATAATCTTCTTCAGGTAATCGACATCATCGGAACTCAGAATCCCCGACTCTAATCCGTCAGTCCATTTTTGGAAAACTTGAAAGACCTAACACATAAAACAAAAGAATTAGGGACAAAGGTACATCAAACTAGTCTGTTTCGGTTATAGTTTGATACTAACAGATTAACCAAAAAAATTAAACAGATACTGGAAACAGGCCAAATATGGGTGTACTCACTGTTTTAGCCGCTTGTGATGGTAAACTCCCGCTTGATAGTTGTAGCAGAGATTGAAGGTAACCAAGGAGAGGAGGATTTTCAGCTACTCCAAACTCGTTCACAAAGAAATAACGGAGGCCAGGATAAACAGTAGACAACATCTTGTTGAAAGGATGATGAGTTGTATGTACATCAAACTGATGATGTGTGGACTTTATTTGGTCCATCAAACCGATAGAATCATCCCAATACACTTCATTGGGAGATAAGAATGAACCACATACAACTTCGTTCACAGAACCAAATGCGTAAGGAACAAATACGAAAGCTTGAGACTGCAAATTATCCATTATCTTCTGCTTTGAGATGCTCATCTCGTTCCATATGTATGTGTAGAACTTGGACATTTGAGATATGCTGGTAAACGTATATCACAACAATTAATAAATATGTCAAAGAACAAAAATGAAGGACTCGAGCTTCTATCGAGTAGGGGCAAAAAAGTAATACCTGGCCATCAAAGGCTTCTTGGATCTTCTCCAGACTTCAAGAACCGACAAAGCATCTTCAAGACTGATTGTATTCTTCAACCCAATATCGTTTAATAATTTCACGTTGTTAACCTATATAACAACCAAAATAAAGAAAATTATTAGTTCCATGAGTTATATATCTTTTCCGATAAGAAAAGGCGAAAGGAGAAAGGTAACAAACCTTTGGAATAGCATAGGGTGCATTGCCACCAAAAACTGCACGAACCGTTTCACAGTTATGAAAGAGATCTTTAGGAAGGTGAAGTTGATTATCCATACTAGAAGCCAGCCAACGAACACCATGAAGGATTCTTATGACAGATGATTTAAAAGGCTTGAATTGTCCGTTAACATTGCAGAAACCAGTAACCTTGTCACTAAAATAATCATCCCAAAGTGTATCGAGTACCTCTAAAAGGTATTTACCCTTTTCTCTATCACCAGTCAAGGAAACATTTGACAACAAATCCTTTAACTCTTTAGAATCACAATCTTGGACAATGGATCCTGAAGATATACAATCATCATCTAACATCATATTCTTAAGTTCGGAATGAGATATATCTTCGATACGCTTTTCAACTTTAATGATTTGCACAAAATCAGTGACACCCAATTCCTGCAAGAATTTTCTCCATTTCAATGTTCCTTTAGACGAGGATTCAGAGACAGGATGTTTCAGATAGCCGGTATCTATCTCAAACCATTGCATATCAGTGCCACCAACCAACCTGCTCATATCAATTGGATTCCCAAATTCTTTACTGAAATGAATTGGTGAATCAACAAGCCGTTTGCATCCGTGATTTGTGGAAATGAAAGCATTGTTACGTAACTGTGACAGTATGAGTTCCTTGTCGACACGACACTCGGAGCAAGATGATTCTAGGTGGAACATTATAAAAGAAAGGTACTCAATCATCATTTCTGAATTTTCAGCCACAAGTTTTTCATCAGAAATGGCTGGTAAGATGTGTACTTTTAACACTTCATGGGCCAATAATCGCTGGACTCCAACTTTGTAAAGCATATGGGTTATGTTTTCAGCATGAGAATCATTAAAAAGTGCACGACTAACAATTCGAAGTTTTGGATACAAATTCCTAAAAGCTTCAAGACCATGCTCGGGATCAGTATGCAACCAAATTGGACCTTCACTAACTGATGCATAATTACCATCCAAAAGAGGAATAAACGGTAATTGACAAAGAGAACTTATGACATCAGACTGAGTTCCATTCACCAACATCATATACAAAACATTTAGAAAAGATGACAACCAATTGAAACCCATTGATCTTAAAGAACGGGCCTGACATAAAGATGTCAGAATTTGAACAAGAATTTTGGGACCACAGTCTTCAATGCCTAAAGCACGTGCCAAAAAATCGGTTAAAATTATATCTTTATTCAAATATCCGACACCTAGATGCTCCTTGATCAAACTATCAGGCAACAAAAAACGAGTTTCTTCTGTCCAGTTTCGCAGTACTTTACATGGCAGGACCCACTCATTCATATTGCCTTCTAGAAGCAGACATTTTGACGTACGTAGCTTAGACAAAATCATACGTGGAAGGCAAGAAAAAAACCCGTGCACTTCCCCTCCAAGAGGAACAAAGCTCAAAAAGACTGAAACGCCCTTTGCCGGATTCTCCTTGAAAAAAGGAAGGCTACAGAATGACCACTCCGCACTAACGTATAGACTTGGAAATTCAGATAACAACCACTGGTTCCACGGACTATCCCCATCGACTTCCTCCCGTGATGAAGGAAGAATAAAATCGGCTTGGATTATAAATTTTAAACCGTAATTCCGTAAAGGAAGAAAAGCAAAAACGGGTTGGTGATCTAACTTTGCTATGTAGTTTCCATTATCAGATTCCTCTAACATAAGTGCCATTGAGATTTCAGTTGATTTAACATCTTGACGGATATGATCTGCTTGTAGTGTACCGGATTCAACAAACCACGTCATTTTCTCATTTCCCAGAGAAACATTTACAATACCATTTCCTACCATTTCCTTCCTCATGACAACGAGAGAATTAGTTAAAAGATTCTTGAATCTGATACATTCAAGGCGGTGAAGGAAAAGCAACAGAGATGGATGGAGATCAGAGAACATGGCAATAAGATTCTCGACTGAAAAAGCTTCGTTTTTCTCTGATTTAAAAGGAAGCACGATGCATGTATTCCAATGATTCTCATCTGTTGGATCGGTATCCACAGTAACCAACTTGTTAAACAAATCAATGTCACAAGGTGGAACGACTGTTGGCAAAACAAAACCGATTTGACCATCGCTTATGTCAAACTTGATATGGAACCCATTAGAATGAATTTCCGGAGCATCGGTAACCTAGAAGTAGATCAAACAAAAACATTAATAAAGCGAAGATGCTATGTACATATATATTAACATGAAACCAAACCAATACAAGAAAATATTATTTCTTATTCATAAAACCAAATAAAAGACAAACGCTTGAAGTAGTCCGGTCTACGATAAACTAACAGACATGATTCTAAGCCTATTCTTTGCCTAACGTTCACAGGTTAGGCAGATAAGACCTGGTATCTTTTACAATCGAAATAACGTAAATTTGCACAATTTTTATGTGTTTCTATGGGCAGATTGAGAATGAAACTTACCAATACGGGCATACATCTAAAACTAATGAAAGTTCAAAGATCGTAAAATAATACGAGCAATAGAATGTATACATTGAGTAGTTAGAGAATAGTCAGCCGTACCCGAAATACCGATTTGAAGCCGATGCCCTTTTTACCAATATATCCAGCACTAGGTTCCTTTTTTGTTGAATTGCCAACATCACAAAGTGCTTTGATGTTTTCAACAGAAAAACCTTGCTCGTTATTCAGGACTACGACACCCGCTTCTTGAAGAATGAAGGTAAGAGTGGGCTCCACGTCACATGGATAAATATTGTCATCAGCATTTTGAACCTAATGTTAGCGGGGAAATAAAAGTTTTACATATCACAAGATAAACATTTAAATAAAATAAAATAGATGTGAAAAGGATGGACTTACAAGTTCGAGTAAAAAATGTGAGTCTTGCGAATACAACTCTTGAGAGAGACAATGTAATGCTCTACCTAACCGCGCATGCTGCTTTTTCAAAATGTAATCTTCTTTAGCCGAGATTTTTGGATCCAACCCAAATTCCTCTCGCCTAATAGACTCAATAATCTTGGTTGACTCCTCTTCACATTTACTTGTAAATGAATTATGTTTCGAAACCATTCTTGTGCCAACAACATTGACCACTTTACGTTTCTTTTTTCGCACGCGTTTTCCTTTCTCTTCAGCAGGTGAGTAAGTAGTGGATATAACCTTTTCTTGATCAGATTCAGATGACTTGATGTATTCAGTAAAAGAAAAGGTTTTGTAATCGTTAATCCATTCAATTATACCAAGGGACAAACCCAACTCATGAAGCATTAGACGGTGTTCTGTATTATTGCATTCGCTTAAAATGGTTGAATGAGCATCTTTGACCATCAAGCGAAATCCCGAAAGCAACAAATCAGTGGCAAAACAACGGAATTCTACAGGTAGAAACGCCAAACAATCAAGAATAAATTTTGATGCACTGGTTTTATTCTTGGATAAATCATTGTTCACTATGACTTTAAAGGCTTTTTCGGAATGGCACTTTAAAAGAGATATAGGAAGGTTTTTTTCACCACCGTAAAGGTCAAACAGGGAGAGCAGATTTACTGCTGTTTGGAAAGAAGACCCCTTAATTAAGGCTTCTAGAAACGAATCCGTTGTTGCAGTATGATCAATACGAATCACATTCCCGCTCTTAGTAACTAAGCAAAGTAAATCCTTAACATTTGCCTCGTTTAATAACCATGCGATAAAAGGACCAAGAGAAGGAGCGAATATAACATCCCAGTGTGACCAAGTATATAAATCCGATAACATTGGAGCCCTAAGTAAGACCTCAATTGCTTCTTTTGAAGGATGATATGTTTCTAAGGAACTGTTTACAATACGCGGTGCTAATAAAGCAGATGAAAATAGTAAACTTTTAGAAACCGTGTTGTTTTTGTTGGCCTTCACAACATCATCAAGGGCTTTCGAGGAACCTTCTTTGTCTAATTCAAAACGTATCATAGGAAATTGCCTTGAAAGCAAATCCTCAACATTTTGAACACTTAAATTTTCATTTTCTACTAAGCTATTTGAGGCTTGTGCTACTAGCACGTCTAATAGCTGATGGGACATGGAAGCATTTAAAGAAGGCTTATCGTGGGTCCTATCAGTCACGAAGTACTTTTGGAATGAAGAAGGTAATGCAGAAACGTTTTGTTCGAGGAACTTGAGAAAATCACCATGTCCAAAGGACTCGAAGTTTTCAACACCAAACTGCTGAGTAAGCCATACCTCACACTTGTAAAGATTTTTAAGAAAGATCGCATTTTTGCCAAGAGAAGAACTGACATCAGCCGTGACGTCGTGATTATCATTAAGGAATACAGAAACTTTCTTCAAGATGTCCTCAAGACTGACTTCTGCATAGAAAACACGAACATATGATTTAGAAAGAGTAACACAGAAAAAAAAACTATACCCAAATAGCCCCCAATATGTTGTTTTACCAAATATAATCCTCCATTTCCAAGAAAAAATTGGTACCTAAAAAGTACAATTTTTCACCAAAAAAGTACAAGTTTTCCCCATATCTTTCTTCTACAAACCTATTTGCGGCATTGAGGATTACTTAGGTATAAACTTAATAAGTTGGGTCATTTAAGCATAGCAACATCTGGACTTAGGCTATAGAGAACTCAAGTCTGAGATTTTAAATTCCGATATTTGCCTAACCCCTATTGCTAATTCTATTTCATAAAAAAGGTTGAACTGGTTGATCTGAAATATTCTTAAAAATCACATTTGGTGCAATCGAGCATGAGGCAAAACAGAAACACTCACCACATTGTTGGTTTGAGACCCGCTTACTGACAAGCCGAGTATCAGTTTGTTTTATCTCTATGCTTACGTTCTCAGTATTAACCTCGGAATTCTTATTTGGTTCCTCTTGCTGCTCAAAAAGTTGAAAATCGTCGTACATGCTATCCCACATTCCTTGTTTAATCGACTGGACCTGAAAAGAAAACCATTGACTTATTTTATGTAAATGGCACAAAAGAACCCTTAAACAAGATTTTTAATAGTTTAGAATTTGATAACTAACCGCAACATTTGTTAATCCCCTTAGAGGGTAGGAATTGTAAATCCGCTTAGCCAGCTTAACCATTCTGTATTTCAGCTTTGATCCAAAAGGGGCTTCGTAATGCGTGAACATCTGGCTGATGACCTAACAGAGACATCAAGAGAAGATATATATACTGTTAAGCATATATATAACATGATATATAACATAAAAATAAAAGAAGACTGTCTAAACCTCATGTGCGTTCTTTGTTTTACAAGCCTCCTTCCACAAAGTGATAAACGTCATCAGAGACTCATTGTTTATTGACATATCAGCGATATCTTCATGAAGAATTTGTCGTCTGTCTGAAGAACTTTTTTCAACATTATCTAGCTTGGAGAATTTGTTATGAGCAGAAGATGTGCAGTCTATTGCATCAGATTTTCTCTTTTTACTATTTCTATTTACATCTTTTTTGCAACTTAACGGATCAAGTGAAGGGCTCTCTTCATTTTCAGTTGATATACCAAGTCGTGTTTTCTCCTCAGTTGCGGAGGGATACGGACAACTACTAACTCGATCAGAACTTTTCAAACTTTTAGATGAGTTTTTGCTTTGACTAGTCAAACAAGCTTCATCTTCGTTGTCATCGCTTTCGATATCATCTTCTTCGTCTTCTGAACTTGGTGAATGAAAACGCAAGTGTTTTCCGTGTTCAGAAGAAAATGACTTGATGCGTTCAGATAACACACTAAAATTTTCATCCAGTTGTTTTTTCTGTGCGGTGAAAAGAGGACGCTTTGTTTTGGGTTTATTAGAACTCGAGATATATTTCTTTATTGTGGAATTTTCCATTGGTTTTGCTTGCCGGATCAAAGATATATGCAAACTGCACACAAAAAAAAAACATATTTAGTATAGAGCAATATTCTTTTATAGTAGTTTTATCGGATATGTAGGTATTACATATCCGATCCTTCCAACAAAATTCTCATCGACTTATTTTTTTTATTTTTTTTAGTGTTGATTGATGTACTACCTAAACAAATAAATATTCAGAGAATGCATTACAAAGAAAACTTTTTTTTTGTTACAAAAAAAGATAAGGGTTTAGAAGTGCTTCCTATTTCTTAAAAATGGAACCTAAAAAACCTTACATTAAGAATACCTGACTGCAACAAATTTATAAAAGCACTACAAATCGGATAACGATGATGATAACTTAGTAAAACCAAATTCATATGGATTATATTTTTGTCAAATAATAGGTTTGAACAGAACAGAAAAACATACCCCAAACCTTGGATACGTACATGAAGCTTTTCCTTGCTATCAACTGATCGTTTTTCAGCAACGAAATCCAATAACTCGTCAGCCTTAACTTCTTTGCCTTTGTTAATATCCATATATTCCTCAAGAAATCTAAGTATCTCTTGTCCGGTTATTTTAAACACTTTAGTTGAATCCGAACTCACACAAAAATAATGACTTAAAAGAGGATGCCGAATAAAAGGTCCCAACTCAAGCTCATCAAACTGCTGAACTCCCTCGTATTTGCAAAGTGCTGTCTCCAAATCATATAAGGTGGTAATCTTCCAGACTTCAACAAAGCAATTAATAAACGCATTTATCTGAAAGAAAAATTAATAAAATCATTTAAACCAGAAATCAATTCACACAAAAATACACAAAAAAGTAGAAACAGAAACTGACACTAACTCGTTTAAGAAAAATTCAAAATAATTCGATAACTCTTGTTTTCGTTCACATTTATGTATATATATATGAGATATTGAAATGTACTACCATACTTTACAACATATCTGAATACGGTGTATTTGAATTTAAGTTTTAAAGACAGATTATCGCAACTTGAAAAATAAACAATTAGTAATCAATTGTTTAGTAGACAAGGATAGTAGCCAAATTTATATCATAAACTATTTTACGAGCCGGATAATAGTAGCTCAAGCTTCATTAAACTTATTAAATCAAGCCGGTTTCAAATATAACGAGACAACAAAAAACAAAAATAAAATAATTACTTTTCCTTCAATTAGCATAAGGCGATATAAAGAAGGAACATTTTGCATTTGAAACCCTAACGAATCCCATGAATCAGCTTCAAGTAACAAAAGTGCAGCCTGCGTCACTTTCACCGCCGACACATTCTCTCCGGCGGAGATGAGTTCACGGCGAGCCTTTACGACGGCTCTATCGATATTCTCCATAGCTGAATTGTTGTGAATTGGTCTTTGATTGAATGAATTTGGTAAATTAGGGTTTTGTGGATTGAAATTGGGGAAAGTGAGTGGCGGTTGGAGGTAGTAGTTGGGGTTGTATAGGTAGTTAGGAGGAATGAATTGTGGTGGCGGTGGTTGTTGTGGTGGTTGTTGCGGTGGTTGTTGGGCTCTGTTGGCGCGACGACGGCGGGAGTGCGGTGGTTGGCCGTTCATTGTGAATGTGTTTGATAGGAAAATACCCGGGAGGAGAAGGGTTTAAGGGTTTAACTCCTTAAAACCTAATTCTTTAACTTACATTACTAGTCCTTAGACTTATCAGGGTTTTCGGTTATCGAGTTTTTCGATTATTTGGAGTTTGGTTTCGGATCAAGTGGGTCGGTTTAGTTTTTCGATTTTACTAACTTTTAATCCCTTTAGAATAAATAAAAATTAGAAATTTGACTTGAAGTATATAAGAATGTGTAATTTATAAACCGGAGATTATATAAATTAGTATAAGGTCAAATATTAAGGGTTATGGTGATTCGACTTTAATTTGGTTAATGAAATAGTCTTTTTAATTTTGAAAATATCACTTTTGCATAATATGGTTGGTAGCAACATGTACTTTTTACATGTAGACGAGACAAGGTGACGATTAAAACTTATAAAAAGAGTTTGTATGAAGATTGTAAAATGGATGAATGAAGTTAAGAAGAATGGGTTATCATATCACATTGACATTTGCGATGATGAAATCTAAAAGGAGTATCGAGATTAAAATAAAGAGTTAATTACATAATTGGTCCCTGTGTTTGTTCCAAAACAACGGGTCCAGTCCCTGGGTCACAATTCGTTCGGGTCCAGTCCCTGGAGCCTATCTTTGGTTGCACGTTTGGTCCCTCCCTCTAACAATCGTTAAAATTATCGTTAAATGTCCCATGTGACAGGCACGTGATGGGTAAATAGACAATTCGCTTTTCTTTTTCCCCATTCATGTGTTCTTCCCCAAATCATCTCCAATCAATTTCCCCCAAATCAAAAACCCTAATTTCCCAATCACCCAATTCCCCACACTAAAACCCCAATTACAAAAAACAAAGACAGGGAGCAACCTGATGTTTTATCTGCAATAACGATCGGCTTTCTTCTTAACGCGGTCATCAAGCGCATTCTCAACAGACTTCACATTCTCTTTAGGATCATACATAAACTTCTTAGCTTCCACAGGAAACAACTCATCGTACTTCATTTTCTTCGCCGCATCGATTGTGTAAATTCCTTCATCTGTTCCTGCTGTTGAACCACCTTCTTCAGCCGTAGCAGCAGTAGCGGCGTCTCCGGTGAGGATTTCTTCAGTGAAATCAGCGGCTGATGATGATTTCTTTTGTTTTTTCTTCTTCTTTTTATCGATTGATTTGGTTCTTGAAGCTAGGGCTCCTCCTTTAAAGGTTAGCCTTCCCCCCTTTTACTCTTTCGTGTGGGTTTTATTGTATTATATCGTGCAATATGGGTTTTAGTGTGGGGAATTGGGTGATTGGGAAATTAGGGTTTTTGATTTGGGGGAAATTGATTGGAGATGATTTGGGGAAGAACACATGAAGGGGGAAAAAGAAAGGCGAATTGTCTATTTTACCCATCACGTGCCTGTCACATGGGACATTTAACGATAATTTTTAACGATTGTTAGAGGGAGGGACCAAACGTGCAACCAAAGATAGGCTCCAGGGACTGGACCGGAACGAATTGTGACCCAGGAACTGGACCCGTTGTCTTGGAACAAACACAGGGACCAATTATATAATTAACTCTAAAATAAATTATAGGGTGGTGTCAATGTATAATCCATAAGATCAACAAATAAGTTAACATCACAAGCCTACTCTCCCTTTGTCTGGCCCAACTAGCAAAATGGATCAAATATGCAAACTGGGCATATATGTTATAGCTAACATCTAGCCCATATGAATCATCGTTACAAGTTTCAATTTGTTTCACAATAAGTATATAAGGATTCGCATCTTAATATGACTAAGAGCAAAAGTTAAAAACATTACAAAAGTGAGCAATGAGTTTTAGTTTAGCATAAACATTAATATAATAGAACAACTAATTTGTCGAATGACCAATCCGACAAACCATATAAATCCGACACGATCAATACTATTTTCAGCTTAAAATTTGCCATTTTCTAAATGATATCTCAAACTTGTCCCAATAAACATATAAGTTATTTTAATAAACATATAAGTTATTTTAATGTTGCTGCTAACCATATTATGAGAAAGCTGATATTTTTAAATCTGTAGAATTTATTTTGTTAACAAAAGTTAGTGGAATCACCACGACCCCGTCATTTGACCCTGCATTAATTTTTATAATTTTCAATTTATCGTTTGAACAAAATTCAAAGTTAGCAAAACCATGTAAAACCGAAAATCTTAACCCACCACCTAAATTTGAGAAACTCGATAATTGAAAGCCTCTCAGTCACGGGGTCTATTTGTGTCCGGCTAGCGACCAAGGTCGGGTCGTGCTTGTCCGGCTACGGGGCCTTTTGATGCCCGGCTAGCGATCATGGTGACCAAGGATGCTTGTTCGGCTACGGGGCCTTTCGATGTCCGACTAGCGACCAAGTTCGGGTCATGTTAGTCCGATTATGGGGCCTTTTGATGCCCGTCTAGGAAAATGTATACAAGTCGTTTTCGGATGTTGGGACCACACCTCAATAGATGCCTACAATAAAACCACTATTAGGACAACACACAAATTGGGTACCTTATTCAAAGACTAAAAGGCAAAAAAGATGTGTCGAAAAAACTAAGAGTAATCTGAGCTTCCAATTTATAGATTTATGGCTGGTTTATTTCCATCTCCATAGGGGTGATGTGGGATGTAACCAAAAGGCCAACAAGGTTTCATGTTGCCTTAACAAATTATATCCAATCCTCGTTACTTTTCGAGGATGACTTTGATATACGGAATACCCTTCATTTCTCTTTTAGACGGGTGGTTGTAGCTCCATTGAATATGATACCAATCCATTTGAGACCGTTCTGAATAAGTTTAAGTTCTTGATAAGTGAACCATAAACGGTTTTGTTATATCATATGAGGTACCAATCCATTTCAGTAATGTGTTCGGGAATCATATTGATATAAGTAGGTTGGTTCGTCGGAGTGGAGTTTTCTTTACAAAAGTCGTTTTCATAACAAATAAATTGGATTTGTACATTAAATAATATAAAATTCATATGGGTTTGATTCCCCGTTCATCTTCGCAAAAGGTGGTTAAAAAAATGTACCAAACAACAACAAGCTTGCAATATCTATCTAATATTCGGAACTGATATCATCATGTTCATGCATTGAACGGAACTGAGAAGAAGTAATAATGATACAAGAATCTGGTCCCCGAGTTTACGAGGTTGACATATTAGTGTAGAGTAGAGTGAAGAAAACTTCAACTTCTGGTAGGTTTTGAATGATTTGAGTAAACTTGTTCCGGCTTGGTTCCTCGAGCAACAGTGGACTAATCTGTGCAACCCGTGGAAGAAGTTTGGCGAGTGGTATCCCAGTCGATAAAATTCCACTACTAAAGTCTTCTACCAGTCCATCCACCACTTTTCTCAGTGACATATCTAGAACGTTCCCAAATTCAGAACTAAAAAACAATCAACAAAAAGAAAAAGTTCAGTTTTTTAAATAATCGAATGTGCACCATTGATAATTTATTACTATTTTTAAAATAAAGAGACAAGTATGTGTTTCGAGTCAATCCAAACCGATCTGTTTGACCCGTTCTAAAAAATATGTAAGAAATACCTTGATAGAACTGTTCGTGTCTCCACCATTAACTGATCTAATTTAGTGACGTTGGAAACATTAGGGGCATCACTTTCAACTGATTTGAAGAATCTCAAATCCTCCGGCATCAAATAATCGACCCACTGATAAGGCCTTCCCGTGCTCATGAACGTGTTCAATATCTGCATAACTGTTTCATGGAGTACAGCAGCATTGAATATATCCCTCAACTGCTTTCTGCAAATAAGAATATAAACTAGAGACGATGAAACTATTTTCCAGATATCGTATTATTATAAAAAACGTAAGATATTCATTTTATGCCTCTTTGAGCCAAGATCTACCACCCCCGTAGATAAAATAGGACAGAGCTACTATCATATTAGTCCCTAAAAGTATCATGTACTCTGTCCTAGTATAATCCTTGCCATATCAATATCTAATCGTCAAGTTTTAAAAGGAAACAATATGAACTCATCTAGACATCTAGTACTACCTCGAAATTCTAAACTTACAAAACTCGTAACCTTAACAGCTTAACTGTTGCACCTAGAAAGTAGGGTGAAGTCGCAACTGTATGAATTGAGGAAGAGAAAGGCACCGTCAAATAAGAAATCTAATATTTGTGAAAAGTAGTTGAAAGATATACCCGGCTAACTATTATAATAAAATATTACAGCCATTCTTTAGTTTTTCCTTCACAGATGTACCCACTTCAGTTCGTAACCTTGGACGGAGAAAAACAGTGGGCACTAGAGTTGGAAATTTTGACCCGTTTATTTGGGTCCTGTGGCGGGCATAAACCGTTTTATTCAAAGATTAAGTTTTTTTAATTTCCAAATAGAAAAAACCTAACACAAATATGTTTGCGTGTCAACTAACCTGAACCGGCATGTACTGAAATATAAACCATTTAGCCTGAAGTTGTTTTGACCCGTTTCCCAACCCACCCGTCTTGCCACCTCTAGCAGGCAAGCAATAACACTTAGCCAGGAACTATGCACCGGGGACATAACATTTACACCAAAAGTGGCTTGAAAAAAGATGAGGGTATTGGTAACAAAAGCCATTAGGGCTCGTGTTAACAACTAACTTTTCAAAAAAAATACTAACTTCTAAGACTTAAAAGTACGAACCACTTTTAACCACCTATTTTTTTTTAATACAACCAGTCGTAGCAATAACTTAACTAACCCTTGCAAAGCGAGAGAATTCCTATGTAGACTAAGAGTTGTATCATACATTTAAACTGATAACTCACTTAATCCTCATCGCTCCACTAATCAGGGAGTTTATCATTAGCCAAGTTAGGTTAGCTTTTCTTTTACAAGCTAGTTTACTTAGCACGAAGTAATCATATCTATTTATGTGCACTTGTATAACCGTTTTTACACAGTTGTATACAGATATATTCAGATGATATTACAAGAAAATGACAAATACTCACTACTCTGTTCATGGGAATTTACTTCATCATTGGCTTAGTATAACTAACTTTGCAATTACAAACTTGCTTACATATCACTAAGTAATTACATCTAGTTTTATCACCTAGTATATAAAAACAACTGCCCATCCATGGTCAACGTACCCTAAAACTTACTATTAAGAATTAAACAAAAGTTAGAATACATAATCCTTATTCCTTACCCTCGAAGAACCTCAGTTGCGGCAGCTTGCATATTGGATATCAGGGTTGGCATTCTCTGATTTGAAAGAAAATCAGCACTGGCCAAAAACTGTTGCTCGTCGTTTTGGTCAATCAGATCAGCATCATCCTGTATAAATGAAATTATGAAATATAGAAATTCTACTTTCAAGTAAATGCAAGAATTCAGAGAGGTAACTAAAAAAACAGGTGGTTCTTACTGGTTGAAAACCTCCAAGATCCCGTGCAGTGTCTATATATAGATGTCTCCCTAAGATGTTGACTTGAATTCTAATATATAAGCTAATGGCCGTCATTGCCCAGATCGACAACACCATCCTCGTGAAACCTTTTCATATCACACACACAAGGTTTAAAATACGGTTAGCTTTGGTATCAACGATAAATATAGAGACTTGTAGTTGCAGTAATCAGTTTCAAAATCATGTAATCAGTTTGAAAACGCGGATTCAAAAGACCCTGTGAGAAGGATAAAGAATGAAAGGAAAGGAGAAAACATACTTAATATTTTAAGCCGATCCCAGAGGTCGAGTTTTTGAGACGGAGTCAAAGTGTTAGGCTGACCCTTTCCTTTAATTAACTTCTCTGTAAGATGCAAAAGATCCAACTCTTCTGCAACACGACTACTCAAATAAAGCATGGCATGAGGCAATGTCATTGTATTAGCAATTCTTTGGATATTCTCAAAATGCATTTGCATCCTATCGACAAAATATTACAAAACAGCACATCAGTAGCTAAACAAATGAAGAAAAAAATTAACCATTTGTTTAGTTTCTTACTGGGCTTTAAGAAGCTCGTCGTTCTCTTGCTCATCAGCAAGTTGTTTCTCAAGTTCCGAAATTCTCTTTGTGTAAGCATCGTAGAATTTGTATAATGCGTACCCGCCTCCACAAATCCCAAGAGAAACATACACCTTTTTTTTATGTCTTCTCCAAAAATCCCTAAATAGATAAACAAACACATTATGACTTTTCAACCTCAAACCTAACACCACCTAAAATTCTATCATAACTATTTATTCGTTCTCGTTACATATAAAAATTAATCCCATTACTAGTTACTACACTTTTGCCCCTCCAACCTAAAATTTCATGTCAATGTAAATTTTCAACTGTATCATCCTAGTTATCCATTTCGTTTATCAAGTTAATTTTGGTAAGTTAAAAAATCATTTAAGGGTATTTTGAAAAGTTCATAAACTCTTTTTTAATTGCTTATTAACTTGATTTCATGACTTATTTAAGTTCATAAGCCACGTGTTTGTTTCGGCTTATGTAACGGGCTTATGAACTTATATAATATTTGATAAGCTCATAATCCCATTTTTTCCGGCTTATGAGCTTATCAAATTTAACGTATAACTTATTTAAAGTCATAACCTCGACTTGATAAGCTCATAAGTCGGAAAAAATGGACTTACAATAATCTAATAAGCCAGTTACATAAACCGAATACAAACACCTCCTAAAATTGAGCTTATCGAATTTTTCCAATTTTCAATAATCCAAAGTTCCAAACACACTATAGGGGTGATTTTCAAACAAACCCTAGAAAGATGAATAAAAAGAAAAAACTTACCACATTCAATCTAATTGAATTACAAAATTGAAGAACTGGTTGGAAGAATATAAGACTAATTGAATCGAAGAAAAGTTAAACCTAATAAACAGTTTGTAGATTCCAATGCAGTAGCAGCAAGTAGTAAAGTTTGGAATATTGAAGAAAAAGAATAAAGGGGGCGGATTGATTGCGACTTTTTATGTGGTCTTAGATATTTTAAGCCTTTTCTTTTTATTTTTTACGCAACTGAGTTACGGGTTTTGTTAAATATAATTCGAGTTTGTTCTATTGAAATCGACGTATGCTTTGTATATTTAAAGTAATCGTGTAGTTACTAAAATATTATTTAAGAACACTTATTTTCTAAACTATAAATTATTCATTTAATTTCAATCTCAGAGTATAGATTAAAACTAGATTATTGTCCCGCGATCATACAGACAAAAGATAAAAACTTGAATCGTAAACTTTATGTTTATATAGATGTTAAGTTATTGTGAAAATATAATGTTATACATATAATAACATATAGTTTTTTACATTTATACACATGTTGTTTATACTTATAATAATATATTAATCTTTACGTTTATACACATATTTTGATATTTTTTATTACGAGATTTTACACCTTTACGTTTATACACATGTTTTGATATTTTTTATTATGAGATTTTAAAAATAACAATAAGGTAAATTATAGTCTAAATTGAGTGATTTTATAAATAAATTAGAAATTTGTTTTTTATTTTAGTCGATATGAGAATTAAATAGAGAATGTAATTATTTATTGTAAGAGGGTGTAAAATAAAAAAATCTTTGATGACACCATCAATTTGATCTAAGGGTTGAAATAAAAGAGAATAAAAATTGAATCATAAATTTTATATTTATGTAGATTTTAATTTATTGTGAGAAAATAATGTTGTACGTGTAATACATATATATATTTTTACGTTTATACACATATTGTTTATGACTATAAAAACATATACAATTTTATCTTTATACAATGTTTTGATATTTTGTATTACGATATTTTAGAATAATAATAAGAGAATGTAATTATGTATTGTAAGAGGGTGTAAAATATAAAATAGTTTTGATGACATCATCAATCTGATCTAATGTCTGACATCAAATAAGTTAACCTATACAACGCACCTTACCTCGCCATGTGACATTTAAGGCTTATCTTTTATTATATATTAAAGATTAAAATTCATTTTCAATCTTTTTTTAAAATAAATTTATTTCACAAACCGTTAGTCGTTAGACGAAACAAATTACGTCATTGCGACCGTCCTGTTCTCCTCTATAATTAGAGTAGTGGTCATATATACTTTCGACGACTCTTATTTTTTGATGTTTAGGTAGGTATTGAAATTATAAAGTTAATATCACATATGATATTAACATCTAAATGTAAATTTTCAAAACAAAAAATGTTATATAATGTATAATTTATCTAAACCAAGGAAAAAAAAAAAATTTGACAGGCAAATATTTAAACTTTAAATGTTATATCACATATGATTTTAACATCAAATGTGAATTTAAAAACCTAAAATCATTATATTATGTATAATTCAATTAAACGTATAAAAAGTTTCACGAAATCACATGATAATACTAATATCACATGTGATAATTATGTAAATAATATGTGATTTTATAATATACGTAGTATTTCGAAACTAATAAGTCAATAACTCACATATTTTGAACTTTAATTGTGAATTTTAAAACACAAAAATATTATCTGAGGTATAATCTATATGAACCCGAAACAAAAAATCGAATTTTGACTAATTTTTATTTTTTCGGTTTTTGTCAAATATTGATTTCGAAAGAAAATATCACATGTAACTTGACACTAAATGTGAATTTCAAAACATAGATATGTTATATGATGTATATTTAATTAGATCCAAAAAGAAAAAACACGGAAATTTTAAGTCAAACTACTATTATATCACATGTAACTTGACAATAAATGTGAATTTCAAAACATAGATATGTTATATGATGTATATTTAACTATATCCAAAAAGAAAAACACGGAAATTTTTGATAGTTCTATAGCCGCGAACCTAACTCGGATTCTTTCTTTAGTTGGTGTTCGACATTTATCTAAACATCAAATAGTCAAAGCATACGTTTTACGAACTATTTGTGACAAAAAAACTTACACTGAAGAATGATCTAATGACATAATACTTATGGTTTTTAATGGTTACCTACAATTTAGATGCTCATATTGTTGAAGTTAAAAGGAGCATATAATATGCAGTCAAACAAACTAAGGTATTAAAATTAAAACATAACATGCGGAAGCTAGTAAACTTAAACCTGTAGATGAAGAATTGCTAAAATCATTTATTATGTCGATTAAAGTATATGAGAAAGGGGACGATGAATTAACCTAACATAACATGTATGTTTCTCATAAATCTCGTGCTATCTTAATTTAAGGTATTAAGAAAGACTAAGGGCATGTAATTTCATTGTTATTTGTTTTATTCGTAGTTCATCGTGTTTTGCATTGTTTTCTTCCGCATTATTGGAATTTTTATTAAAAATATATTTCCTATTATGAATTATCTATTAGATGGATGTCTATCTTATATTTGTTTATCATTAATGATCTTTATCTACAAATATCTTAATCTTTTATTTGTATCTATAAATATAACATATTGGTAGATTTAATAATATTCAAAATATTTTTCTCGGAAATTTTTTAATTGAAAAGAAAAATATTACTTTACACGTGGCAGTATATGATTAGAGAAGACCCCACACTCTCACTATTTATTTCCACTCTTTTTCCCGGTTGAAGGCCAAAAGACGACCAACGACATGTACAGTCAGCATAATCGCCGGCAACGCTACGGCGGCACTAGTCGGAATGCCAATACGCCGCCGTATCAATCGGTTGCGATGATCGACGACGCTGTAGTAAAAGCTCACTCCGATCTCATCGCAGCCGGCGAAACCATATCGGCGTGGAAAGTGTCGCAGAGAGCGTTACAGATATTGAAAGCTGACTCGTTTGAATCGTTAGGGTTGTATATGCAAAATGTTCCTTCTTTAAATCGTATCATAATCACTGAAGCAAAGGTTAAAGTTTTTATTATCAACTTTTTGTTTTTTAATTATTATTATTTTATGTTTAGAATTTAGAATTTTGCTAAACGGAATTCCTGGGCTATGTTCGCTAAGTACAACACTATTATACGTGTATTCGAGTTTAACAACTTATGTTTGTGTGATGATTTAAACGAAAGAAAATGTTTGCATATTTCAAAAGTAAAAACTTTTAAATTAATGTTCATGTAACCATCTATATTTAGTAATTAAAAAAGTTATTAATTAATCGAGTATAAAAATGCAATGATTTTTCGAATCGTACATTCAAAATAAACTATTTTAGAGAGTTTATTAATTAATCCAGTTTATACTATACTTTTAAAATATGTTAGAACGTTCGCCTATAAGCCTAATATTATAGACGAACTCATATTTTTTGGCGATTAGTCATTTTTTTAGCCTAAGTTTGCCTAATACGAGTTCGCTTAAAATGTCTATTTCATATGAAATAATAAACAAGAGGAGTTCAGCTAAAAGAGGATTTTCTGTAATTTGCTCATTTATTTATAATTTTATATATTTATATATAATTTATTAGTTTTTTGCAATTAAAAGACAATTATTGTTTCTTAGTTTTAAAGAAATACATTTTTTGAAGTTTCATGCAATTTTTTGATTTATGAAACAAAAATTTGACTAGTTACAAGAAATATGTATACGTTAAATAAATTTTGACTACGAGAAAGCAGAGAACGAACAGATGTGTGCTGTTTTAGTCTAACATGTTTGCATATGTAGTTATGTAAAGTTTTTATTGACACTGGCGGATTATATCGGTCTTGTAGGTGAACTCGTTTATACATTGCTTTGTTGGAGTCCAAAAGATCACATCACTGTATGATTTGGAGTTGGCAATTTGTGAAAGCGAGGGAATTAATAGCTTTGAAGAACTTGAACTAGGACCTTTGTTAAAGCATCCACTAGTTGTGCATTATTTTTCTGTAGTATCTAATGTCACGGAAATTTTCAAAATTACAGCTGAACAAGTTGTCGCTTACCTCAGCATACTCCCTCGTAAAAAGAGAAAGACGACAGTTGATGACATATTGAATTTCATAGCAAAGAGAAAGAAGCAAAGCAGAGAAAATCTTTGCATACGAATTCAAAGTCTGGGGTATGGAATTCAGTGTTATTTCCGATAGAAAGTTTCTACTAGAGGGTATATCTAAGTGTTATTTCCGATTGAGAAATCCGTTTTCTGAATTTTGAAGAAATTACAAAATGCTTTCGTTCCTAAAAATGATTGATGGGAGCTGAAAAGTTCCGTCAAGGTTCCCCTCCAAGTTACAAAATGATTTTCTGTCATTTCTAGGATATTCTTTTATAGACCCCGGATTAGAAAATTTTGCATTACATTTTACCTTTTTTGGCAATTTATTTGTTTTACCGGGAATGAACATTTACAGTATGCACATGGGATATATCGCTCGTGGAAGGCGATCAGAAGGCGCTCTTTTAAAGAAGTGTGCTGATGGATTTGATGCCAAGCTGATACTCGATGACAGCGAGAATGATGATGTACAGGATTCTAGCCTTTTTTCATCTCAAACAGCAACTACTTCCGACTCTTTAGCACATGATTATCAGTTTTGTACGAAATATGTAAGTCATAAAAAACATGAAAATTGGGTGATTGGCGAAGTGGAAAGAGGAGTTATAGATGATAACGCAGTTGATGGGCATACATGGAGGTTCATTATGATCTGGAAACAGTTATGTGAAAATGTGAACGTAGACGAGGTGTGTCAATGCTCTCTGCTGTATAGCATTCTATTTGATTTCATCAATTTTTTGCAAAATCTTCTGTGTTCTAATTGCTTCCTTTTGCTTGTAGGCATTTGTCATGATGCTTGACTTTTATCATAATCAAATGAAGCCAAAGAAGAAGATTAAAGCTTTAAATAGCATGATTTCATCATATCCGTATGTTGGATTGCTAAATGTTGCTGTATGTTAGCTATGGCCGTTTCCATAAAACCATTTGACATCATGACAATGTTACCATATTGTTTTAATATTATTTGTTTTGTAACAGGTTGCATCTATAAAGTTTGGGTTGTGGGATCGTTTGAGATCTGCTTCTCAAGCAAACAGTGAAGAGGTATTAGCAATTACAAACCTTAACACATGTGCTGTCGATGTTGACACGGATGTTGAGCCAGCTGAAAAGGATGTTTTAGTTGCAAGTAAGCATGTTCTGATAGTTACTTGCGTTTTGTGCTCTGTATTTCAAATATTATAATTTGTTGTCGACACTATCTTTCTCTCATTTCAAATGTGTTTGGATGTGCGTTTTACTGAATACGGCTATGGTTTTTGGTTGACGTGTAAATTTAATCAAATTTGAAAAACAGAATATGTAAGAAGTCGTGAGAAAAATGAATATTGAGATTCATGGCAAATTACTTAACTATTTTTGACTCAGTTATTACTATCCAAAATGCGCATTCAAGTTTCATGTTCCTTTCGGATTGTCTTTTTACTTTTAGAATTGTTTACAAATTTTTTTGTTCACTTTCAGGCATTGTTCTTGAGGATGTTCTGAAGTATGCCAGTGAATATTTTATGGTCTCCAGTCATGTTCTAGACGATATAGATTCTTATCCGAAAAAACAGTTGATGTGTTTACGAGAGATTTCCAAGCTAGAGTGTTCTCTGACTCGACATTTTTCTGTCAACGACTTTGAAACCCTCGGTTTTGGAGATATTTTCACTTTCTTATCAGAACATATTTCCCTACTACCCACCGCATTGCAAAATTGCTTCATATGTACAGACAAAATTGAGAAGCCGTTGGTTAAAGTTTGTATGAGTCAACATTATGTACTTGAATTCTTATCACAAGTTGCTGATAGCTTAGGAGAACATGAAACCATAAACAAGTCAACTGTTTCTGGGCTGTTGAGAATGCAATTTCCTTCTGCTGGTCTTACTGTGTTGAACGATGATCTTACAGAAGATCTTCTGACCAATCTGACGAAGAATGGTGACTATAACAACTCAAATATTGTGTTATATTCTTCGACTTTATCTTCTTCTAGGGGAGAAAAGGATTTCTCGGATACTCATGTTGGCACGAATGATGCAATTGAATTGTTACTTACCGCTCCAATGTTGGTAGATTTAACGTCATGGTCATTTTGGGATTATAAGTTTGCACCTTCATTAGGTCCTCTTGTCGGGTGGTTATTAAGTAATGTAACCACTAAGGAACTGCTCTGTCTAGTAACACAAGATGGAAAGGTTTTCCGCATTGATCATTCAGCTACTGTTGATTCATTTCTTGAAGCTTTTCTTCATGGATCTTCGTTTGAAACAGCTTTAAAACTCGTTTCTTTGATTGGTTTATATGGCGGTGAGCGGAAGGTACCGATATCTCTTTTAAAATGCCATGCAAAGAATGGTTTTAAAGTCATGTTAAATACATCATCGAAGAATATTGCCTCGAGATTTATTCTTGATTGTTTGGGTTATATACCGAAGGAGTTCCGGAGTTTTGTAGCAGAGTTGTTGGTTTCTACATATCGTTCGATTATCAAAGATGCTCATTTGGTGATTTTGAGTGAAAGCAAAAGTAAAGAGGATCGTATGATGATTAAAGCGCTTGGATTATCGCTAGGCATAATCGAGTGGTTTGATGATTATTCTTCATGTTTATCTGAATCCAAAACACCGCTTGAAAATAAAATATTTTCTTCAAAAGATGAAGTGAAATTGCCTCTTGAACTTATTCAATCTAGTGAAGATTGTAAAAGAGACAGTGTTGATGACCGCTGCATTCAAGTCATAGTAGACTCCGAGAGAGAGAATAATGCAAGAAATATTATAGAGTCTATTAGATTTGAAGAATTCGGTTTGGACCCAAATATTTCAGTCTCAGAAAGTAGAATTTTAGAGAAGCAACACGCTCGTTTAGGAAGAGCGCTTCATTGTCTTTCACAAGAGTTGTATTCACAAGACTCACATTTTCTCCTCGAGCTTGTAAGTTTCTATCTTTATCTTTTCATATGCTCTTTTCATAAAATATTTTGTGACAATAGTGACATGTTTGTGCTTTTTTTTATTTCTATATTATAGGTTCAGAATGCTGATGATAATGTATATCCAAGTAATGTGGAGCCGACTCTAACGTTCATTCTTCAAGAAAAAAGTATTGTAGTCCTGAATAACGAGCATGGTTTTTCTGTTGAGAACATTAAAGCGCTTTGTGATGTTGGAAATTCTACCAAGAAGGCATCTGGTGCCGGGTATATTGGCAAGAAAGGCATTGGATTCAAATCAGTATTTCGGGTATGAGAAATTCCTATTCCTAATATGAACCAAATAGTCCACCTTACTAATTAAGTTATAAAAATAAACAGGTATACCAAATGTATTTTTCCATATTACCCCTACTGAAAACATCACTTTTATCGTTATGTAGGTTACTGATGCTCCAGAAATTCATTCTAATGGATTTCATATCAAGTTTGACTTAATGGAGGGTCAAATCGGTTTTGTCTTGCCAACAATCGTGCCTCCTTGTGATATCGAGCTGTTCACAAGCATTGTCTCATTTGATACTACTAAACAAGCGAATACACACCATTACAATACATGCATTGTTCTTCCCTTAAAGTCAAATCTAACAGAAAGTTCAGCTGTTGAAAACATCACATCTATGTTTTCAGATCTTCATCCATCCTTACTACTTTTTCTTCATCGTCTTCAATGTATCAAGTTTAAAAACATGCTCAATGATTCATCCGTCATCATGAGGAAGGAAATCATTGGAAATGGATTAACCAATGTGTCCATTGGGAATGAAACCTTGACTTGGTTTGTAGAGTCTTTGGAATTGCAGGCTAGTGGTATTCGTGCTGATGTAAAAACTACTGAAATTTCAGTTGCTTTTGCTCTTGAAGTATCAAATGATGGTAATTACATTCCAAAGTTAGAACAACAATATGTTTTTGCATTTCTTCCTCTTAGAACGTACGGTTTAAAGTTTATCATCCAAGGTGATTTTATTCTTCCTTCATCAAGAGAAGAAGTTGATGGAAATAGTCCGTGGAACCAGTGGCTGCTATCTGAGTTCCCAAACTTGTTTGTGAATTCAGAGCGATCTTTCTGTAAACTGTTTGGTTCAATCAATTGTCTTGGAAAGGGCGTGTCCGTCTTTTTGAGCTATGTCCCGCTTGTAGATGAAGTCCATGGATTTTTTGCTTCACTTCCCAGAATGATCATATCAAAGTTGAGCACGTCTAACTGTCTACTTCTAGACGGAGATAACGACAAATGGGTCCCACCGTTTCGGGTTCTAAGAAACTGGAATGCACAGGTTAGAAATCTTTTGCCTGATAACTTGATTCAAAAGCATCTTGGTCTCGGGTACTTGAATAAGGAAATTGTTTTATCAGATTCACTCGCCAAGGCACTGGGTATTCAAAATTACGGCCCCAAAATTTTGGTTCAAATTTTATCTTCTTTTTGCCGTACAAAAGAAGGTTTAAAATCAATGGGACTGAGCTGGCTTTCATCTTTCCTTTCTGAACTATATTCAATGTTCCTTCAGAATTCAATAGATTTTCAAAGTGGCTCGGATATCATGAATAGTTTGAGAAAAATGCCCTTCATTCCTCTTTTAGACGGATGTTATGGTTCAATCGAAGATGATACAATTTGGATGAATTCAGAGGGTTCATGGAACAGTCTTGAAGCTTTTAAAATATTATTTTCCAATCTTCGAATAGTTAATCCTTTGTTTTTTGATGATTCAGTAAGCGAGAACTGTTCTCAGTTTCTTTCGAAAGTTGGTGTTCAACGGTTATCTACCCATCACATAGTAAAAGCACACGTTTTGCCAGCTATTTGTGACAAGAAGAATATGAAGAATACCGATCTTATGACAGAATACTTGTCGTTTATAATGGTTCACCTACAATCTAGTTGCTCGGATTGTTATAATGAAAGGGAGCATATAATCTCAGAGGTGTATAATAAAGCTTCAATTTTGACAAATCATGGTTTTGTTGTACCATCTGAGGTGGCAATCCATTTCAGTATTGATTTCGGGAATCATCTCGACATCAGTAGGTTGATCAGTAGTATAGATGTAAATTGGTATGAGATCGATAAAAGATATTTGAAGTATCCAGCTGGTGGATCTATGCTCAACTGGAGGAAATTTTTAAAGGAACTAGGAATTACCGATTTTGTGCAAACTGTTCAAGTTGAAAAAACTGTTCCTAATTCTTCTCAGATTTTTCTCTCAAATATGATATGGGAGAAAGTCAATATTCCACCTGGATCAACTGTGAGTGATTGGGAGTCTCGAGAGTTGGTTGATTTGCTAGCAAAAGTGTCGTTGAGTTGTGATCGTGAAAAATGCAACCATTTATTGGAGGTTCTTGATGAAATGTGGGATGATTATTTCAGTGACAAAGATTTAGCTTATTGCAATATCAAAGGAGAAATTAAGTCTTTTAAATCTACATTAGTAAATGTAATCAATGATGTTCAGTGGGTGGTTTCTAGTGTGGATAACGAGCTTTATCATCCTAAAGATTTATTTCATTATTGTGAGACGGTGTGCTCGATTCTTGGTGATAATGCTCCGTTTGCTGTTCCGAAGGTCAGTTATCCCTCTTTCTCTATTTGCGTTATCATTTATAACAAACACTTTACTCATTGTGTTTTAATTATATCCGACAGATTCAAAGTGAGAAGTTGGTAACTAGCCTTGGTATCAAGAAAACTGTCACCCTTCACGACGCTTTATCTGTTCTTGAAGTGTGGAAAAAATCTGCCACAGCTTTCAAAGCTAGGTAATTGTTTATTCGATTTTCGAGTTTTCTATATCTTGTAGGTAGCAATTTTGGTCTATTTATTTACGAATGGGTCAATTTGGGCTGTGTTTATTCAAAAACCACTCAATTTGTAAGTGTCGCTTAGAGGGTAACTGGTCAAATGGGTCGAGCAGCTTGAAAGTCGTTGAAATATAACCTTCAAAATCAAATTATTTCTAGATTTAAATTTGTGTAGAAATTTTGTTTAGTTTTTACAGGTCTAACCCAACTCGACCCGACCCGTTACCAAACCGACCATCTTTCCACCTTTACCAACTCATTTCAATTACTCTATCACCAATCTTTTCTGACATCTTAATGCTTTCTACACCAGCATATCACAGATGTCGAGGCTCTACTCGTTCATATGGAACGAATTGGCTTCTTTAGATGAGAAAAACGTAGCGAACTTAATTGGTGGAAGTTTTATATTTGTTCCTTTACTTCCGGCTTCTTCGAGTGAAGTTGTATCTGGTGAGCTTTTATCCTCTCAGGAAGTGTATTGGAATGATACTATGATCCATCCAGAATGTGAATCGAGTAAAATGTTAAGCAACTTATATCCAAGTCTCCATGACTTTTTTGTTATTGAATGTGGAGTAAAGGAGAAACCTCCTCTTCTAGATTACCTTGCATTTTTACAACATTTATCAACTGTGGATACTCCATTAAAAGCTGCCAAAAAGGTAAAAGTTAATAACATTATGTTTGGGTTGGGTAATGGGTCAAAATTGCCTGAATTGACCAGAAGTGTTTTACAAATTTAAATTTTAATATATGCAGGTTTTAGATGTTTTTGTCATCTGGAGTGATGGACTCAAATCTGGGCTACTGAGTTCTGAGGATGTTGAAATATTGAAAAGAAATCTTGAAGAGAAGGATTCAAAGGTGTTTCCAACTGCAGATGATGAATGGATTTCGTTACATTCGTCGTTTGGACTTGTGTGCTGGTGTGATGATGAAAAACTTGCTGATGAATTCGAGGACTTGAAACTTATCAACTTTTTTCGTTTGTGTGAACTCACTGATGAAGAAAAAGAGATGCTTCAAGTGAAGGTTTCTGTTCTCATGAAAACGCTAGCAATTCCTGCTCTTTCAGAGGTTGTCTCTCTTTCTCGCGTGTTTTTGGTTTAAGTTATGAATGGGTCAATTTGGGTTATGTTTTATCTCTATTGGGTCGAATTGGTCAACAGAAGCCAAAATGTATTATATTGCATTAAACCTTTTAATTATGTTATTAAAAAAAAATAATGATATGAAATAATTTTTGTAATGATATTGACATACTAATTGTTTCTTATGATCTAATACAGGTTGTTACTCGTGAAGCCGTATATTACGGGATAGTTGACAATAGCTTTGAGACTTCACTAGTGAGTTGGATTCTTCCTTATGCTCAGCGCTACATCTGTAACACGTATCATGATAAATATCTTCAACTCAAGCTTTCCGGATTTGAAAAACTGAGTCGATTGCAGATTGTTGTTGTTGAAAAGTTATATTATAAGAACGTTATAAGGTGTACAAATTTGGTGTCTAAGAAGAGACATGATAGTCGCTGCCTTCTTCAGGTATCACGAAAAACTACATTACAAATTGTTTAAATAGTTATATTTTAGCAAAACATTAAAACTTACATAAATGAATTTCTGATCTAATATATATCTATGTTTTTTTTATTGAACTTTTGTATAATTGGTAACTACTTTTCGGTTAATATATTTCTAGTATTTATTAAATTAAGTGATGATCTAAAAAGTAGCATAAAAATTTGATATTTTTTTTCACAGGACGCGACTTTGTATTCAACGCGTGACTCGGATTCTCATTCCATATTCATGGAGCTTTCTCGTTTTCTAATCAATGGGGATCCCGAACTACATTTGGCAAATTTTCTTCACATGATTACTACTATGACCGAATCAGGTTCCACAAATGAACAAATCGAAGATTTTATCTTGACAAATCAGAAGGTGCCAAAAATTCCGGAAGAAGAACCAATATGGTTAATTCAACCTATAGACCCGTCATCTTTGAACATGGAAACTTCATCTAAAACTCGTATCAATAAAAGAATCATTAACTCCAGTTCATCATCTCAAAGTAACAAGAACTGGCCACCAGTTACTTGGCTAACTGCCCCCAAGTTACTTTCATCGTGTGCAAATGATGATAGCACATGCAATATAGAAGAACATGTGATTTCGACTAATGAGGTGGAAAATATAGAAAGTTCCAATTTTAGCCAGAAGGATCAGCTTTCTCATGGCGCGGTCAATATGCAACAAGCGTATCTTACAGGGAGACGAGGCGAGGAAGTGGCGTTTAATTATTACTCCAAAAAAGTTGGTATGAAGTTTGTGAAATGGGTGAATGAAGTTAAGGAATCCGGGCTACCATATGACATTGAAATTTGTGATGATGAAAACCGAAAGGAGTACATTGAGGTTAAAACAACTGATTCTGATAAAAAGGATTGGTATGAGATATCATTTAGAGAGTGGCAATTTGCAGTTGAAGAAGGTGAATGTTATAGTATTGCTCGTGTTGTTTTGTCGGGTGATAAAACAGCTCGAGTAACTACATATAAGAATCCTGCCAAGCTTTGTCGGATTGGTCAACTGAAACTAGCTGTTTTGATGTCAAAGCAAAAGAAGGATGAGTTTGTGCCTTGCTGATATTATTATGTTATGTCGTCAAATGTGTATCTGTGATGATTGAAAGTTATGAAGTAACTACTTGGAATGATTTGAAAGTGTAAATTATTTGTATTGAACTTCGGGTCTATCGTTATTATATGCATCATGTAACCTCTTCATCACCTAAATTGCTCAGGAAAAAAAAATGCTAGTTGCGAGATTTGAACCCGGTTTCCAAAAATAGTCGGCTTATTGGCTTTTACTCCTTCCCTATTATATATTTAGTTATTAATTTTTGGAAAGAAACTTAAACCACTTTGCCAACATCTTTGGATGATTGAGTTTTCCATCTTTTATTTAAACGGGATGAAATATAATGAGAAGTGTAAATTTTAGTTAACTTATTATGTTTAAACTATTTTTTTTTTTTAAATATACAAACTTAAAAAATGTAACCATTAAAATAAAAAATAATTACGAAAACAGTCTAACTATTCGACTATGTATTTGATGTCGTTTATATCAAGATCGGTTTAAAAAAATAATATATGCTAAATAACATTAAAAAAGTTGATTGAATAGGGTATTAAAATACCAAAGAGTAAATGACACGATCGAAACATAAAATACATTGTCGCCGAATTTTTATCATAGAGTTGAGCAGTTTTATCACTCTCCTAAACAACTATGCTAAATGATTCACCTTATGCATAGCCTTATGCTAAGTGATTCACCTTTCTTGCGGTCAATAAATTCTTTTTTGGTTTCCACATCACAAAATCATTCATTCATTTCAAAAACTTGATAACACATTTTTAGAGTGGATGGTTGAATGCAAGCACGGGTTGCACATTGGCTTACATATATCCCAAATGCTAACTTGCATAACATCAGATTACTAGAGGTCCCAGTTCAATCTCTTCAAACTCCTTCATTTTGCATCGACGGGTATAGCCTAATGATTTAGAAAATACACCAAGGACAAGTTTCGAGAGTACAACCATTTTTCAAAAATAATTAAGTTTTAATTAGCCAAGATGTACATGATTGGCCTCTATTTAATACAAATAATTAAGTATGTGTTTTAGTCCATCTTGGCTATAGAAATCACTAATCACATCAATATAATCTTTAGCTTAAATCCTAACTGAAACCATAATACAACGTTTGACATTACTATCATAGTGCGAGATGCTAAAGGATTCACCTTTCTTCGGCTTAAGTATATTCATTTCCGTTTTCCCCATCATAAACGTCAATGTCATAGGTTAGCTTTGAACCATTTCAAACACTAGATAAGTACTTTTTGTAGAGTAATAGTTGAATGACACCTATTCCAATTGTAACGAGTGTTATCTTATAAAAAAATATGATGTATAAGACGAGATATTTGATTAGAGGTCCCAACACAGCTCCCTCATTTTTGCAGCTTGTCGTTACAAATCTGAGAAGGTTCCAATATTCAACGAAGCAATCAACAATAACAGTGACATGAAATAAAAATATAAAGTCGCTATATTTAGTTACGTTTTGCTTTGGCTGATATTTATTATTATGAAAAATGACAATGTTACCTTCAGAAAAAGTGCTTACAAAGTAAATACATCACATTTCGAAAAAACAACATTTGTACAACTACAGTAGCAAGAAATTGAGTTTTGAGTTATTGTTGCTATATACATAAATCGTCCTAGGATTTATTTTAAATTACGAATTTCGTCTCTATGTTTAAAATGGTATATCCACTTTTAGAAACTAATTATCTTTTTTGTCCCTAAGATTTGCTCCAATTACGGATTTCGTCCCTAAGGTTTGTCCTCAATTACGGATTTGGTCCTAATGTTTTTCCCAATTACGGATGCAAATTAGAAATTAGGGACGAAAAACGTAATTAATTTCTAAACTTGTACAATTTATGCAACTTTTTAAATCTAGGGACGAAATCCATAATTTTAGATAAACCATAGAAACGATTTATGTAATTAACTCTAATAAATAATTATAAAATGGAAGGCTTAACTCTATTTATTATTAGCTATTTGCCTACATAAAGTGATGTGGGATGCCAATATAAAAAACAAAAAAGGGACAATAATCAACAACAAAATTCTAAACATTCTTGTATGACAACACCATATATATTGGTTTTTATGAATAAAGTGAGTTACCCATTTTTATGTACAAAATATCAAAACCCCAAGCATAATATTAGGTCCATAAAATGTAATATTAAGGCCTACGTTCCATATAAGGAAATTTAATTCATTAACTATAAATATCTAATCATTTATCGGATTTTGGCAACTTGAATAACATTCAATATTTCTGACTCATATGACTAAGAGATTTTTCTACTCTCTTATGTCATCAACCCTAATCAATGCGTCAACTTAGGTTTGTCAAGAGCTTGTTAGGTTTGCACTACGCTCCGCAGGAGACCGTATTGGTTAGCAATCACACCCAAAACCTTAGGCTCGTCAATCGTTGATCAAACAATTCTTTTAATAATATTTTTGACATTAAAGCCCAACAACCAATTTATGTAGTAGTTTCGACTTTCATTAATTAGTTATTTAAGTTAAAACTAAGAATTTTATGGGAGGCTTATTTTTAACAAATTATTTTATGTATTTGTTTAAAGAGTTAATTACAAAAATCGTCCCTAAGGTTTATCTCAAATTATGGATTTCGTCCCTAAGTTTAAAAAGTTACATAAGTCATCCACTTTTAGAAACTAATTACCTTTTTCGTCTCTAAGATTTTCTCCAATTATGGATTTCGTCCCTAAAGTTTGTCCTCAATTACGGATTCGGTCCCTAAATTACGGGTGCAAATTAGAAATTAGGGACGAAAAGCGTAATTAATTTTAAAACTTGGACGATTTATGCAACTTTTTAAACTTAGGGACGAAATCCATAATTTTGGGTAAACCATAGGGACGATCTATGTAATTAACTCTTGTTTAAATATCCGATAAAATGGTAATGAAAATAACTACCTACATGATTAGTAGCCCCGAGTCATTACATAAAAATACAAAATCATCAACAATATTAAAAATAATGTTAACAAGTATCAACACCATATAAATTGGTTTATATATCCAACGAGCATGGACGGATCTTGTGTAGGATTGGGAGGGGTTTTTAATAAGTGTCAACACCATATAGATTGGTTTATAATATTTATATAGACTAAATCGCGGTTTCTATTACACAAAATTATCATATAGTACCATTACTTTCGCTTACATATATGTATAAACAAAATTTGAAGATTTGTATTTTACTTTCCGTACAGAATATCCAAAATCTTAGGCTTAAGTTTTCTTCAACAATTTTTTTAACAATAAAACCCATAAACAAATCTGCCAACTTAGGTATGTGTTTAGATATAGGATAAAATGTTAAAATAGAGTTTTTGAGGGGGAGTTTGTTTCATGACGAGAAATCGCTATACGTTTATGTTTAGATATACGATAGAATGTTAATGTCGAAACAACAACCCTTAAGGATTAGTAGCCCCACGACATCACATAAAAAGACCTTCGTTTGTTGCTAAACGATACCAAAAGTCGACACCATATAAATTGGCTTATATAAATCCAACGAGTTACCATTCTTATGTACAAAACTGTCAAACACATGAAATCCAAGCATGATATATATATATTACATTAGATGCATTAAATAAAAACACAAATAGATACTAGTAACAAATATCAGCATAGAACAAACTCATCATTCTGCTGCTTTGACATCAAGACAGCTAGTTTCAGACGGCCAAGGTGGCAAAGCCTTGCGGGATTCTTGAATATAGCAACTCGAGTTGTTTTATCACTCATCAAAACAATACGAGCTATGCTAAAGAAATCACCTTCCTTAGCTACAAACTTCCACTCTCTGGCTGATATCTCTAACCAGTCTTTGTTTGCAGAATCAGTTGTTTTGACTTCAATGTATTCTTTTTGGTTTTCCTCGTCATAAACTTCAATGTCGTCTGGTAACCCGGTTTCACTGGCTTCGTTCATCCATTTCACAAACTTGATACCGAATTTTCTAGAGTAGTAGTTGCTGCCACCTCCTCCCCTCGTTTACCTGTAAGAAGATAGTTGATCATTTTGGCTAAACCACGGAGGACCCTTATGGTTCGTAAAATCAGGTTCAACGTGAACCTCATTGAATGATCTACTAGAATGTTCTCGATTTCTACTTTATCAAAGCCACGATTACATGTTCGTCAATACTAAGAGCATTAAGATCAGTTTTCTTAACAGCAACATACTACACCTTTGGATCATTCACAGGTGAGGAAATGAACTTGGAGGCAGTTCATTGGGATCGAAATTGGGCCATAATACCAAATTAAGATAAAGAGTTATAGTATTTGTGATTGGGCCACAAAAGTATAACATGGGTCAAGAAGATAGTCACATGTAGGCTATAATTGACATTCTTTGAGTTTGCAACAAGCGTATCTTACAGGAAGACGAGGTGAGGAAGTGGCATTTAATTATTACTCCAAAAAAGTTGGTATGAAGTTTGTGAAATGGGTGAATGTAGTTAAGGAATCCGGGCTACCATATGACATTGAAATTTGTGATGATGAAAACCGAAAGGAGTACATTGAGGTTAAAACAACTGATTTTGATAAAAAGGATTGGTATGAGATATCATTTAGAGAGTGGCCGTTTGCAGTTGAAGAAGGTGATTGTTATAGTATTGCTCGTGTTGTTTTGTCGGGTGATAAAACAGCTCGACTAACTACATATAAGAATCCTGCCAGGCTTTGTCAGATTGGTCAACTGAAACTAGCTGTTTTGATGTCAAAGCAAAAGAAGGATGAGTTTGTGTATTGCTCATATTATTATGTTGTGCAAATGTGTATCTGTGATGATTGAAAGTTATGAACTAACTACTTGGAATGATTTGAAAGTGTAAATTTTTTGTATTGAACTTCAGGTCTATCGTTATTATGTGCATCATGTAACCTCTTCATCACTTAAATAGGCTCAGAAGAAAAAGAAAAAAATGCTAGTTGTGAGATTTGAACCCAGATCCCCAAAAATAGTCAGCTTAGTGGTTTTTATTCCTTCCCTATTACATATTTAGTTATTAATTTTTAGAAAGGAACTCAAACCAATTTCCCAACATCTTTGTGTGATTAAGTTTTCCATCTTTTATTTAAAATACTTGCCTCATAAAAAATGGGATGGATATAATGACAAGTGTAAATTTTAATTAACTTATTATGTTTAAACTATTTTTTTTTAAATATACAAACTTTAAAATTGCAACTATTAAAATAAGAAATAATTATGAAAACAGTCTAACTATTCGACTATGTATTTGATGTCGTTTATATCAAGATCGATTTTAAGAAAAGACAAATTACATATATCCCTATTTAAACATTCATAATAACATATTTTTTTCTTTCATATTTCAAAATAACATATATCCCCAAGTTTAGGGATTATTATATATTTGAGAAAATACCCTTTTACTCCAAATTGAGCGTCAAAGCTACGGAAAATGCCGCCATTATTCATTGTTATTAATTAAGAGCCTAAATGGATCTTGTCAATAAACAATTTATTTTTTCTGGACATCCAAATATCTAATTATATTCACATTGCAATATATTTAGATAAGCGATTCAAGAAGTAAGTGGACTTATTTCTTAATTTTTTGATATTTTATTTTGTTATTATAAATTTTTGTTTGGCCAAAAACAGTTTGTATAATGTTGTCTTACTATGGATGTTCGTAGAATAAGGTTTTTTTTTTAGACTGGTTATGTGATGACTCATATGTAGATCAATTTAGTTTTGGTAGGTTTGTCTTCTTCCTATGGGATATAACTTGCACGCTTCGTATCAACTTTTGAAAGAAAGTTGTATGTACTTTTCAATTTTATTTTCATGATCCAACAACTATATTAACCTTTTACCCAACAAAAGTATTTGTGATCGGGCCACAAAAGTATAACATGGGTCAAGAAGACAGTCACATGTAGGCTATATAAAGCTCATTTTAATTCTGTTGTTATTTGAGTTATATTCATAGTTATTAAACTCGCGCGAGTTGAGTTATTTTACATTAAAAAAGTATTGACTTGAATTTTGACTCGGAAATATATCTAACTCGTATGACTCATATCATGACTCGTACGACTCATATCATAACTCGTACAACTCATAACGTAACTCGGAAATGAATTTAAATTATGAATATGAATAAAAAAAACTTAATATTAAATTAGATTATATGTATTATATATTTTTAAAATCGTGACTCTTACGAGTCGAGTCACGAATCAAAATTTACGAAAACGATTTATATCACTACTTACGAGTTAACAACTATTTTTATATTCTATCTTTTAGATATTCAAGTTGATAAAATAAAATATTTTTCAGCTAATTATCAAATGCATATCACAAATATATAGAGAATTTTTTTAAAAGAATTAAAATTAAAATCCATATATATTCCTCTTAACTTTTTTTTGGTTAAAAACGTGACCTTTTTTTTATTCAATACTATTATATTTATAGGGTTAAGATCAAGAAAGACCTTGAAAACATTTGAGACCAAAAGACCCAATCATAACACTCCATTTTAAAAACCCACTTAAAATATATTTTTCTTTAAAAATTAAATATCTCAAAAACCGTACATGTATTAACCGAATAAATTACACCACTGTAACGAGCATTAACTTACCTTTCTATAGAGTACCCACTCGATATACTTTTGACGAAAAAAAATTTCGGATTTTTTTACGGGTTTTGAAATTTTATATTATAAATCACTGTTTTATCATATATGATAACAGTAGTTTGACATATTATTTTTTTGTTTTTCTTTTTGATTGTAGTTGAATGTATGTAATATAACAAATCTATGTTTCGAAACTCGTATTTAGTGTTCAAATCATATGTGATATTGAATTTCAACATTTGGCCATAAACGAAAAAATAAAAGTCGTCAAAATTCGAACTTTTTTTTGGGTCTATATAGGTTATACATTGTATAACATTGTTGTGTATTAAAATTCATATTTAGAGTTAAAATCATGTATGTTATTGTCTTTTAAGTTTTAAAATTTTTACATACATAATATCATATATGATTTATATTTATATCATATATGATTTACAATAATATCATATATGATATTGTATTATCATATATGATTTTAGTATATATCACATATGATTTATATTCATATCATATAAGATTTACACTAATATCACATATGATATAGTATTATCATATGTGATTTTAGTATATATCACATATGATTTATATTCATATCATATATGATTTACAGTAATATCACATATGATATAATATTATCATATGCGATTTTAATATATATCACGTATGATTTATATTCATATCATATATGATTTACAGTAATATCACATATGATATAGTAGTATCATAGTATATCACATTTTATGTAAAAAAACGAGAAAAAATAAAACTAGTTAAAATTCGATTTTTTTTCTAAATTTAGATAGTTTATACATTTTATAGTAATTCTCTTTTATACAATTTTACGTAATGATGTAAATATCATATATGATATTATCGTTATAATTTCAATACCCATAAAAAAAAAAAAAAAAAAAAAAAAGTCGTCGAAAGTATATAACACCACTGCTCTAATTAAAGATAAAAGCGAGACGATCGCAACGGTATATTTTGTTTCGTCTAACGATTAACGGTTTGTGAGATAATTTAATTTAAAAAAATAAAACAAAAATGAGTTTTGGTTTTAATCTTAGCCATTAGATTAAAATGGATGAAAGGCCAAGATGAGGTCTTTTGGTCTCAATAAAATTATAGGTCTTAATTGATCTTTTCTCTATATTTATATTTAATAGTGGATAATCAAAATTATAAATTAATAATAGACGTTATGCATATCAAAGTCAAATTAATGTCCACCTTCAACTTATGATTTGGTTAGCAAGATTATTAAACCATATAATTCATAGCATGATTCATGACTACATGTAAATTTTTTAAAATTGTCTTTTGAACATTTTTAATTGCTAATAACTTTTATTATGAAACAAAATTAGTTAAAAGAGAAATTAAAGTCCTACCTTAACAATTGTTGAAAAGCAAACATATTCTTTTGTTTTTGTTTTAGATAATAAAATAAATTATACGATATTTGTTTAATACATAACAGAAGTTTCTTTTTAAAAAAGTTATATTTAAACACGATTCATCTAAGTCATTGAAATCTTTATCTCGTTTCGATCATATCAAGATTTCTAACAATAACATGTTAATAATATTAAAATAAATACAAATACTTATCAAATATATAACCTTTTATCTCCACTCTCCTATACATATACATATTACATAGAATGTATTTATCTAAAAAACAACTAAGAAGGTAATGATATGTATCTAGCATAACGATATATAAGTATTATTTATATGTTATGAGTTCAAATCCGTTTCGTATAAAGTATAGAAACTATGTTATTTATTAAGGCAAGAAAGTTGGTGACACACTATAAAAGTTTTGTGATCATATTAAAAAAGTAAAATAAACTTTGATTAAAAATAATTGAATAATAAAATATCATTCACCGCCTCAAAAGAAACCTCTCAATTCCACTTTCCTGCTCAAGTTCAATTACAGTCCGGTGACGTGGACCCGTATATCGTAAATCAATCGCCGGAAACTGCTTTCCGGCTTAATCTCTCATCGCCGGCGTCTAATACCTATTTTCCGGTGAAGTCGACCTCCTGCTAAACGTCGATTAAGTAAGTTTAATTTAATTTAATTTATTTAATTTTATTACTTTTTTTTTTGTTAATTTTGCTATTTAAGCTGTTTTAGTTGGTTTAAACTTTTTAATTTGAAAATTGAGTTGGTTAATTTTTGTAATTTAGGTTTATGTAGTTTTTGATTGTTTGTAGATACAGTTTGTTGATTCGGACCATGTGATGTCGTTATAGAATATGCATATTGTGATCTGTATTTAGCTATTGATCAAATATAGTTTGTAGATTTGAATATATGATTGTGTTATGTAGTATAAGCATATTGTGATTTGTATGATTGTATTGACGATATATTTTTTTAAAAATTTGAATTATTGTTTGTTAGTTACTGAATGTTGTAAATCTGAAAAATAGTTTATAAATTCAAACGTATGAATTTGTTGTGCAATATGCATATTGTGATTTGTATTGATGTGTTTTAAAAATATGGAATTATGGAGTGTGTAATCTAAAATATAGTTTGAACATTTGAACATATGCCGTATGCATATTGTGTTTATGACTTTCTGTGTGCTTGTGCTGGTAAATTGTAAGAGAATTTTGACAATTTTTCTGTCATCTTATCATAACAGAGGCAATTATCGAAGTAAATAATCCTCTACTAACCAAATCGAAATATAATGCTCTTATGTGAATGAACCAACATTACTATTTACTATTCAACTTGACGAAAAAATAGTTTGATCATGATATTTAAAAGCCAATGATGTTGAAATCTTGTTTTCATTGTTTTTTTTTTTTTTTTTTATTAATTCCTTACCAAATGATGACTTTAGGGAAAAATGGGGAAAAAAGCTAACAAGAAAAGTGTCCGAAACGCTCAGAAGGAGAAACAACTTGCAACATCTTCTCCACAAAAGGTAATTCCATCAATAGTAGTTGATGGAGTTTTGGTAGTTAAAGAAGCAAGAGTATGTCCACATCTCAAAACAGGCATTAATTTGGAGAGAATCACCGCAAAAATAACAAATATCGAGTCACTTACATGTGATGATTGTAGAGAAGTGGTTGTTGATAGGAGGGCGAGTAAAGTCAAAGGAAAAAACAAGAAAAAAGGCGGTACTTCGATATCCATTTGGGTGTGTTTGGAATGTGGACATTTTACATGTGGAGGTATCGGGTTTCCGACAACACCTAACACTCACGCCACACGACATGCCAAACAAAAACATCATCCATTAGCTGTTCAGTATTCAAACCCTAAGCTTCGGTGGTGCTTTTCTTGTGATACACTTATTCCAGTTCAAACTTCAGAAAATGGAGAAACTAAAGATGTTTTATGTAACGTTGTTAAATTGTTAAAAACCCAACCATCATCACAAAACTCTGTGGATGTTGAAGATATTTGGTTTGGAAGTGGCAGTGTCTTAAACGAGATGAAGTCAGTAAATACGTCAAGTAGTTCAGAACATAGTGATGGATATAAAGTAAAGGGTTTGCTTAATTTAGGGAACACTTGTTTCTTTAATTCAATATTGCAAAATCTTCTAGCAATGAATAAATTGCGTGATCATTTCTTGAGATTAGAAAAACCTGATGGGACTCTTACAGCTACTTTAAAGAAGCTTTTTGTTGAAAGTATTTCAACTACGAGTGCCAAAAATGTGGTCAACCCTCAACCTCTTTTTAACTCTGTTTGTGCGACAGCTTCTCAATTTAAGGGATATCAACAACAAGATAGTCACGAGTTGCTTCGGTTTTTGCTTGATGGATTGTGTAACGAAGAATCTGGTATACAAAATAGTGTTCCAAAACGGAATCCTACATTTGTTGATACCATGTTTGGGGGACAAACTTCTAGCAGTGTTAGTTGTTTGGAATGTGGGCATACTTCTATAGTATATGAACCGTATTTAGACCTTTCGTTACCATTACCAACAAGGAAATCTACCTTGAAAAAGATTACAACGGCTTCTCGTTCAAAGATGATAAAACCACCTTTAGTGAGACGTGGAAAGTATGGAAGAAGAATTATTAACGTTACTGGCACCTCATCAGTTACCGGTGATTCCTCGCAAACCGAAAAAAATGTAACTGAAAAAATCTCTGAAATTTCGATCACAGAATCGGGTATTTCTTCTGATAGTTTGGCACTTGTATCACCTCTACTGATAAATGGAAGTGATTCCTCGCATACAGAAAAAATCTCTGAAATTACAATCAAGGAATCGGGTATTTCTTCTGATAGTTTGGCACTTGTATCACCTCTACTGATAAATGGAAGTGATTCCTCGCATACAGAAAAAATCTCTGAAATTAAAATCAAGGAATCGGGTATTTCTTCAGATAATCTGGCACTCGTCTGTTATGTTGAGCCAAATAGCAATGGTAATCCTACAGTGGATTCATTTAATTCATCGATGGATTCTTTGGGCCCAACTATGGTATCACGTGATCATAGTGCAGTTGCATGCGATGGGGATTATGTGGTCACTGAGCTGGCATGCAATGGTGATGATGAGGTCGCTGAGCTGGCATGCAATGGTGATGATGTGGTGGCTAATCTGGCATGCAATGGTGATGATGTGGTGGCTAAGATGGCGTGCAATGGTGATGATGTGGTGGCCGAGCTGGCGTGCAGTGGAGGTGATGATGTGGTTTCTGATCTGGCAGGCGATTCATGGTTGGACTACCTTTCTTCATCAAATGATCACAATATGGTGTCACAAAATGATGACTCGTTGGAAGTTCAAATTGCTGGAAATAGTAATGATGTTTTGTGGGAAGACGAGCCACTGTTACAGGCTCAAGATTCGGAAATTATATTGCTTCCTTATGAAAAACTCGCCTCAACCACCAATAGCTATGAACAAGATGAATCGGATATTGATGGGTTTGGAGGTTTGTTTGATGAACCCGAGGTTGTTACTAAGCCAATTGTGGGGCCGTTCTTAAATGGTTTCGACAGTGACTCTGATTCTGATGAGGTGGACAGTTCTGATTCTTCATTGTCTGTGGAGAAATGTCTGTCTTTTTTCACAACCTCTGAGATTCTCACCAAATCCGAACACGCTTGGCATTGTGAGCAATGTTCAAAATCTTTGCTGGAGCAGAAAACGACATTACAGAACAAACTGCGTGAACCCGTTTCAAATGGAGTCGAAAATGGAATTTTAAGTACTCCATTTGATTCAAGCATAGAACATACTGCCTCAAATGGGTTACACAATGAGAAAAGTGTTGTAAATGGTGATCAAAGTTCAGATACAGTTTCTTGTGAAGATAGTTCTACTGTACAAGATACCGATTCTTGTCATATAAACGAGACCAGTGATAAATGTGAGGATGAGAAAGTTCACAAAAATTGTTTAAATGGCGTTGAGGAAGATGAGGTGGATTCTAGTAAAGTGAAGGTGATTCGAGATGCATCTAAGAGGATTCTTATTGATAAGGTCCCACCAATTTTGACGATTCATTTGAAAAGGTTAAGTCAAGATGCTCGTGGACGTTTAAGTAAATTAAATGGTCATGTTGATTTCCAAGATGTCATTGACCTCGAGCCCTACATGAATCCTAGGTATGATCTTTAATTTGCTAATTGCTAAAATGATACTCCTTCCGTCCCAAAAATATTGTGCAACTTACTATTTGATTTTTCTCAAAATAATTGTCCAATTCATAAAATGAATAGGTTAATTGATCAAGCTTCCCATATTACCCCTAATTATTAGTTCTTTAACAAAAGTAGAGGAAAGCTTTTTGGTAATGGGTAAAGGGTAAAATGGTCATCCTACCATATTACCACTAATTATCAATTATTAAATTGTGTGTTTTATCTACCAGACTATTATTTTTGGATGGAGGGATGACGATTGTCAATTTCCGAGCATCGTCATTTCCACATTTGTATCTAGCTTAGTAGCTTACAACTTACACGCGTCAAGTTTACCTCTAACTAGGGCCGTAAATGAACCGAACGTTCAGCGAACAGTTTATGAACCGTTCGGCGGGAGTTCGTTTATGTTCGTTTATTTATTAAACAAACGAACACGAAACAATTTTTTGTTCGTTTTACTAAACGAACGAACATGAACAAAGGCCCCAATCGTTCATTTACGCCCGTGAACGTTCGTTTATGTTTGTTCATTTGTGTTCATTTAATTATGTTCGTGAACGTTCGATAATGTTCGTTTATATACAGTTATCATGTATAACTATATAATATATATATAAATTACGATATTAAAATGTTTTTTTTCTTTGGTTAATATTCAATTACTTAATTAAATATTAATAGTTAAATAATTGTAAGTGTAAAATGATATATTCAAATTTTTAGAATATTTGGATAGCTATATTCATATTTTTGATGTAATTATTATATGTTTGTTCGTTTATGTTCGTTTATTGTTCGTTTGTGTCCGTTTAGCACTTAAACGAACGAACACGAACAAGATTATTTTTAAACGAACGAACACGAACACGAAAATCCGTTAGTTTAACTGTTCATGTTCGTTCGTTTGTCCGCTTATAGTTAAACGAACGAACACGAACAAGCCCCGTTTGTGTTCGTTCGGTTCGTTTACACCCTACCTTTGACCCAATATATTATTCTTTTGGAAGTTTGTATGTTTTTCTTAATGAAAAATTACTTTAGTTTCGAGGTAGAATTTTTACTGATGTTGGCTGCTTTTCTTTTATGCAATTAGCCATTACTACTCTGCTAAGTTATTAACAAAGATAAACTAATAGAAACTATAATATTTTATCATTGTTTTGTTTTTTTAGCAGCTGCAAAGATAAAGAGGCGTACAAGTACCGATTAATAGGAGTGGTGGAGCATATAGGGTCAATGAGGGGAGGCCATTATGTAGCATACGTGAGAGGAGGTGCAAAGGGTAACAACGATGATTCCTTATGGTACCATGCCAGTGATGCTCATGTTCGAAAGGTTTCTTTTGAGGAAGTATTAAGGTGCGAGGCCTACATCTTGTTCTATGAACACATGTAAGACTGCACACACTTTTACATCTCTTATTTTGTTGGTCTTTATGAAATTAGGGGAATCTAATTAGGAATGTCCCCCAAAGAGTCTGAGAAAGTTTATATATACAACAACAACTGTTAAATACGTTATACCCACCTTTTTTTCAGTTATCTTTGTGAATCGGTCATTTACACGCATAAATTTTTGTGACAAATGACAAATGGTTGTTTGGTATATATCATTTACTTCGCATCTATGAAATAATATTTTCGTACTGCATATTTTCTTCACTTTCTTTCAAGATTTAGAAGCATATTAGGAAAGTTAAGGCCGGTCTTGTTTGGGTTTTACAAGTAACGAGTCGAATAATTTTCAGCAGTTGCACATGCTTTGTGCACATTATCAAATTTACAAATTATATATGTGAATTGTATCATGTATTATCAGTTAAAATGTTTTTTTAAATCGTAGTAACACAACTAAGCATGTTAGATTTTATGTTAGTTCTTAAAATAAAAAGGAATGAACTTCAAAGCTGAAAATAAAATATGTGCAGAAATTTCAATTATTCAGCAAATTATACCGAGTTTGAATCAGGATTTCGATTTTATTTCAAATTGTTACGCAACTGTATCATGATACATGTAAGTATGTAACAATTTGATATTTTCTAATCGTGAAAGAAAAATTATTCTGAAAATCATTAGTTCATCGCAAGGTCGTTAAGATCGGGATCTTACTATGGATCGTTTTTGTCTTTATAAGATCGGGGTCGAAAGATCGTATCGGGATCGGAATCAGGATAGTATATCATAACACTAGGTTTAAGTCACATTCATATAATATATAATTCATATCAAATACTAAAGTTATGCCATAATTGTTAATATATAAAATGATTGAACAAGTTTAATAAGAATTACAGAGATTTAGATTAATTAATTGATATATCTGTTGATTGAAGTAAAAAAAATTATAAAATTTTCTTTATTTACTTATCTTAGCTGGTTATATGATTTATTTTTTTGGTTTTTTTGAACACAATTGGTTAATTTGTATTTTTTTGGTTCAACAATTAAAGTAGAGTAAGATCGAATAGGATCGAGATTCTATGATTTTATGATCAAGGTCGAGATCCTACTAAGATCCAATGTCTTCAAAGATCCTACAAAGAGTCATATCGTTTTTAGAAAACGAGATCGTAAAATCGTAAAATTCTGAGATCTAGATCGGGATCTTAACAACCATGGTTCATCGGATTGATCCACCGGATATGGATGAAACTGTGCAAACACCAGCGGATGTGATAAATGGCAGATCTTTATAGCATGCCACAAGACCCTTGTGTGTATGTAAATGCACTTGTAGCGTCTTTCAAACCTTCTTTTTAAGGTTCAATACAACATCAGGTTTTACGTCAAACTCAAGAAAAGTTATTTTCTCTCCAATAAAAATTTATTCACTTGATAAATATTTTTATTACTTTGTCCCACGTAAAAAGAATTATGGCTCCACTCGTAATGATACGTATAGTGAAGAGACGTCCTAATGTTTTCATAAATGTTATATATTAGAAAAAATGAATTAAAAATCCCAAAATGTTTGATATTGATAACTCCGAGTCAAATGCCCCTACTTTCAAATAACATAAGTACAAAATCGATTTATTTATTTATTTATCAATCTAACATTTAATGATGAAAAATAGCGACTCATTATTCGAATATGTTATCTACATGTATTAACGGAGCATCCAATTTCATAAGTTTTAAAGTTAATTTTGTGGTATACTCGAGAATCTTATTTATATTCTCTAAACTCATAGTTTAGATGAGGTTTTTTTGTAAGTAATTGACTTGAAAATTCTAAAATACTTTTGGGAAAAGTCTAAAAATCCTCATGGTGGAATCCATGTCAACCACTTCGACTTTTCGTTGAGAAAATGTGTATATACCTAAGTAAAATAATATCTAATCTTTAATAATAATAATAATAATAATAATATTCGTTTATTTAATAATATTGTATTTAAGCATGCATTTATATAACGAGCCATGGTTTCCTAGTTAAAAACGTGGTCACCAAGTAAACCTTGGCCCCTAATTCTGGTTAAATTATATATAAAAAGATTTATCTTATCTTAACACAAAACACCCTTCTAAATAAAATTATTACCATTTTGTTTCTGTGTCCAAATACAATATTTTTTAAAACTTACATCAACATCAATTACATTAAAAGAGATTAATTTAAACCTTATCACAAAAAAAAATTCGTGTTTAATCCTTAAAATCGTCAAACAAACGCAATGCATTGAGTTGTTTGTTTTATCTCTTGTTTCTTTTAATGTCGATAAAAGGTCAAAATGGAACAACCTCGTCCAAAATTGTTTAAAAGTTACGGCTTTTGTAAAAGTAAGTTGTTTTATATAAATGAGCCGGAATCTATAATTAGCTTTTAATTTGATATTTTCTCTTTTAAAATAAAAGAACTAAAGACTCCTAACAAAACAAAACTTTATTTAAATAAATTTTTTATTTTTAAAAATCAAAACATATATTCCTTAAGAGATTCAAATTAAACACATCTGTAGTACAACTAAAACCAAATCGATATTTAAAACATTAAAAAGCAAAAACACTTTAAGACAAGTAAGGATGTAATGAGTATGTTCGATTTTCAAGTAGTAATCAAGTCGAGCTTGATAGTATCTAGCTCTCGACTCGACTCATTCAAACCCGATATATTGAGTTACGGTGTGTTCTTCAGTTCTAATTTGGGGAAAAAAGAAATGATACATATCATATTTTGTGTTCTCTAGTTTTTTTTTAAGAAAGGAAATGGAATTAGAGAGGAAATGGGGGGATTTTTTTGTGATAAAATCTTCCTCCATATTTGGGAGGAAAAGAAATGAAGTGTTTTATTATTTTGTTTAAAAGACAAAAATGTCCCTTCTTTTAAAAGATTGGTATGTAACAATTAAGGGCAAGATTGTAATTTTGTCTAAATACTTTCTTTTTCATGTAGCTTAAGAACATAACATTATGTTACTTTCCTTTTCTTTTTATCCAATTTCCAATTCCCTTTCTAGTTCTTTTCCTTTTCCATCATCTTAAAACTTAAGAACACAGTATTAGTTATTTAGAGTTTGTCACAAATTTTACAGACATTGTGTTGAAGTGTTAAGTCAAGTATTAGTCTTGTTTTGACAGCGAAAAGGAAAAAAGAAAGAAAAGAAAAATGAGAGATGTGTCAGCGGTGGCCGCCACTCCATAACTTCAATCATTTTCTGAGTTTTCATCTTTTGGGCTTTTTTAACAAACCCTAATTTCATTTATTTATTTTGTTTCAGATTTCCAATTTAATTCATGGCAGTAAGTTTACTTCATCTATTATCTGTTTTTTAAGGTTTTGATTCTACATTTATTATTATACTTTATGTCTTCCTGTTTCAATGAGATATGCTGTAACGATTGTTTGATTTCGGCTTACCTCATTTTTTTAATCTTATTTTGTGGTATAATAAGACTGTAACCCACAAAATAAGCCGAAATCAAATAAGCTCTCGTGTTTTATGAGCTTATGTTTTATAAGCTCCCTTTTCCGGCTTACTTTGTAGCTTTGCTTATTATCTTAGAATTGGATGATAAGCTAACTAAGTTAGAATTAGCCGGAAATAGGCCGAATTAAATAAGCTAAAACAAACACATCGAAATCTCTAGCTTTGCTACAAATTAAAGATTAGCCGATAAGATTGAATTAGAATAGAGTAATTAGCCCAAGTCCGACCTGTGGGCTTTGGTCTGTTAGGTTTAGGACAGGTCGGACAATTTGAACTTTTTAGATGATAAATATATGCTACTTATGTGTGTTAGCTTATCTATATGATAAAATCGAAATTAAGAAATGAAATATGTGTAAATTTACGTGTGCTTGGAATTGCGTTTACACAACAATATATCTCATTAACTATGTTTTGCAAACTATATAATCAGATAATCTCTCCCAAAACGCAACCTTTTGATAACAAAGGTCCCAAACTTTCTAATAGTAAACTTTAATTATAGGCTCAAGAAGAATCCGAAGTCAAGAATGCTGAACCTATAAAGTCTGAATCAGAGACAGCAAAGAACGAAAATGTGTCAAAACCAAAGAACGAAAACAAAGCTTCCCGAGAAGGTGACGCGAGTAAGTCATTTGATTCCCCATCGCACCCTAAAAGGGCTGCAACACCGCCACATCATCACCAGGTGAAGGAAGGGACTAGGAGTTATACGAGTTCTCCGATGTGGGAAAGAAAGGTTTCATCTGATGGTACCAACGGTGCGCCATCTTCGACTCCTGGAAGATCCCGGTTGAGACAAGTTACTCTTGGTGATGAAAGTGTAAGTTCCTTAGACTGCTTAAATTGTTGAATATTGATGGTTATCCTCCCTCACCTTTAAAACATTTAATACGAAAATCCCTATCAGTGTTGGACGAAAACCGTTATTTGATATATACCACATAGATCATTAATGTCATTTCTCCTCGTATTATGATTGTAAACGGTATGAATGGTTTGGCAGCCTGATGACGGCACTGCTGTTCCGGTGTTTGGTGACTGGGATGATAGTAATCCCGCTTCAGCTGAAGGTTACTCTCACATATTCAACAAAGTACGTGAAGAGAAACATGGTGGTGGTGGAAAGTCACCAAGGATAACGAGTGAGAATTCTTATTTCTATGGTCAAAGACCCGAGACTAAAAAGGTAAATGGTCCACTTCTATAGGCTAACCGTATTTACTTGTTCACTGCTCAAATAAATGAAATAAAATTTAACTTAAAACGGACCGTGCTGAATGGGCTGATGATATCAGATGCCGTCTAAAGTGGGTTTTTGGGATACAACACCCTAAAACCCGTGTTCGAAAAATCCGATTATTAAGCTTTTTGCTAAAAAATAAATGTCGCTGTAACGGGTCAAATGAGTGAATTTGAAATTTTAGCTAAATAGGAAGCGAATTAAATGAGCAGTACATGCAACAAAAGTCGTCCAAAGTGTATTTTTAACGCATAAAACCTCAAAAATTTAGTTTTGAAATCATATAAATTGTTGTTGTAATTGTACAGATTTTAAAATTCCTTCGACTTTTTTCTCACAGGGTTGCAACTGTTTTCCATGGGGGAAGAAGTAATTTCTGGCTGGATATTCCGAGTGACACTGTGTGGATTGTTCTTTATGTACAAGTATCATGTTCGTAAACTGCATTCTTTCTTGTTTATAATTTCTAGGCAAAACTTTTCCATGTTGTCCCTACACGAAGAATCTATGTCCTATGTTTACCATTGTTAGCACATGGTGTTTGTATGCTCGATTTGTTGAATGAAAAAAAAACACAAGAAATCCGGGTTAGTAATTTGAATCAGGAAACGTTTGATAATTCTACAGGATAAATAATAATATTAGAACATAACATGTGAAATTTGAATCTGATCGAGTTAGTAACCAATAAAACTGGATTTAATGGCTCGAAAAGTTGACCAAAACCCATTTACTAATCACAATAATATTGGTTCTGTAATATATTTACCACATTGATTATATATAAAAAAGATATAATAAATATATAAAAATTGTCTAGTCTCGGACGATATCATAAGATTACCCGTTTCAACCAAAATACCCAACCCGTCCGTCTTGCCACCATTACTCTTAACTAGATTGATTTGGGTTGTGTTCGTATCGGCAATAAGGGAACGAGTCAGAATGGTTAAAGGTTTGCCTAAAACCCGTTTACTTGTTGCAATAATAATGTTTTTGTAATATAATCACCATACATTAATTAGAAAATAAATATATTAAAAAACTGTCTCCAAACTATATAGAATTCAAATAAGAATATGAGAGTCAACCTAAACCGGCTTGGCCCGTACCCAAAGATGACCTGTTTCAACCGAAAAAGATTTGACCAGTTATCCAATCCGTCCATCTTCCCACCTGTACTACGACACAAGAAAAAGGGGGCGTGTAGCAAAAATCAACACTCGAATAATGAGGTTTTAATGTTTTATATAAGGAGATGACACAACAGAAACTGGTACTATCTATCTATTAGAAAGAAAAGTGGAGAAGTTGATAATTACCGCACCCAAACCGGCTTTGCCCATACCAAAAATGACCCCTTTCAACCGAAATGATTTGACCCGTTATCCAACCCGCCCATCTTTCCACCTCTACCACAACAGACAAAAGAGGGACAGTAGCAAAAAATGACCTGTTTCAACTGAAAATGATTTGACCCGTTATCCAACCCGCCCATCTTTCCACCTCTTCTACAACACAAGCAAAAGGGAGCAGAAAACGACACTCGAATAACGAGGTATTATATTAGGTGACCACAATACAAACTAGTACTCTAATTTAAAAAGAAAACGGAAGAAAAACATGATAAAAGTGCTCAGAATTTTGCAAAACTTGTTACGTGATTCTTAATTACCTGCAAGACCACTGTCTGAGATAATAACATCACATCATAATTGCAGATAAAAATGAAAAAAAAGACCTGATTTATCAGAACATAGATGGATACTAAGATTCCAAGAAACGCACTAAAAAATATGCTAAATTTGTAGCTTTAAAATCTGGCAACATATCTTTCCCGTTATTTTTAATGCGGGTAGTCGGGTACACTTATTTACTAGCAAAGAATTTACAATAAGAAGAAAACCGAAACAAATTTGAGACAAACGTATCAAACCAGTGTCTTGTCATTATGGATGGTGACTTTTTTCTGAAGATATCGATATATCTGAGGAGTGAATGAATTTGGTGTATCAACAGATTTGATGCAAAATCTTGCTACAGCTAAGAGTCCTTTAAGCTCTTGTGAGTCGTAACTGTTTCCAAGATCAGGGTCGATCATGTTATCCATTGGGAAACAAGAGTCTTCAATCCATTGACTCAAATCGGTACCCGTTTTATCTGATGACTGACCAGTAACCAGCTCTAGGATCAACAAGCCAAGCTGATACATTATGTTTCCAGATGCCTGTCCAGTCCTTCCTACACGACATGAAAATAAGACTAAACTCTATTACACGAGATTAAGTTAGCTAACCAAGAAAAAATGGTGATGCACAAAGCACTTCCATTCACTTATAAGGTTTATCTCAAAAGAGTCATATTAAAAGCATTAGATATAAAAGAAACAGGTTGTAAGTCACCCAAAGTAATTATCCTAAACGGGTCAAAGGTCGGGCACCACATTACCAAACAAATATTGTCTAAAACCTCATAAATTACACATAGACAATCAAGGAAAGTTAATTACCAGTAGAATTTGAAGTCCTCCATGTCGTAACCTGATCACTACCCGAACCGAGGAGTCCAACATCAGAGAGCTTCAAGAACAATGAGAGAAAAAATTACCAAAAGATAAAGACTAATATGAGGTTCATTAACAAATCGATAAGAGTAATTTTCTTTACCTTTGCGTCGAAATTCTCATCAAGCAAGATGGTGTTTGAACTGATGGAGACATAATGTACCGGAGGGTCACAAAAGAAATGTAAATATTCCTACATGACAGTAGTTTAGAGGTAAATTTCTACAAAATTAGTGAATCAAATTTATAAAGATTCAAACTTTAAAACTTACTAACGCGGCAGCCACACCTACAACTATCTTTAGCCTGATTCTCCAATTCAAAGGGGTCCGTAAAGGATCTACATTGTAACCAAATATGATTATCAACAAACACCATTTTCATAAATATCTACATTATAGATATAGCAGTGAAATTTGACCATTTAGATGTTCCTTAAGGGTTCCATTTTCGACATTTTCAAACACAAGAAACCTCTTTTGTCCTAGGGAAAATCCATCAAGTGCAAGAACGTGGCGATGATGCAAACGACCCAAAAGCTGGACCTCGGTATAGAAGAAATCGTCTTGTTGATCAATAAGATGCAGCTGTTTAACAAGAGCAAGATGACCATCTGGAAAATTGGCTTTAAAAAAAGTTCCCCATGTGGAAGAAGTTGCAATAACTTTGCGAAAACCGTCTGTGGCCTGCTTGATATCCTTATACGAAAATTTCCTCAAGAAAATCACTGGAACTAAAAACACAAGTCGTTATTAGTTGCAAAAAAATATAAAACATAAAAGACTGTCTTTTGCGGATAACATGAACAAGAAAAACCTTATCCGTTTACCCGTTTAATAGACAACATATGGGGTGGAATACCTGAACGAGATCCAAGAAGAAATCTTATCCTCAACAACAAACTATCTTTCATTTTGACTAAATGGAATTACAGAAATCGATTGAATTTTGTTTTTAGTAAAAAATGAGAGATAATAAAAGTTGGTTATTTTGCTGATCTGTAACTAACTTGCTTAGTTGGTTACACTAATCAGTTGAATTATTTTTCTATTATTTATTTTTATTCCCCCAAGGAATATTTTCCACCAGGCAAAAAAGGGGATTATAAGGAAGGTATATAATTATAGAGTTAATTACATAAATAGTCCTTTTGGTTATCAGTTTTACGAATTCAGTTTCTAGACTTTTTCCTTTTTCTATTCGGGATCTTGTCCTTGTGTGAAATGTCAAATTTACAAATTACTAACGAAAGAAGTTTAGACATTTTACTTTGGAAAGAGACTAAAAATAAACCGAAACTTTCTCACAAAGACGACAAGTACACTTTCACCAAAAACTACAATTTATGCAATTTACTCTCTCTATATATAAATATTTGTTTGTTTATTTAAGAATACTGAAAATTTAACAACCAACCTTGATAAAAATTGCCGAAAATACTTGGTATAATTTCTACTTAATTTGGATTTTGTTACAAATTTACTAATTAAGAAAGCTGACGTGGTATATTTTAAATAACATATGTGCCCAACCAACATTTACTATTAATAAAAATTGCCCTTTATTCTTACTATATGTACAATACGGAATACTTGAACAAAGTAATATTCATGTATACATGACACCACATAATCATAGGTAGAAACTTATTACTATTGAAAACTGCACATGCTTAGATATATATATTGTTTATTGCTCTCATATTTCTGCTAATCCAGTGTACTGTAAAGTTGATGACGATGACGATGACGATGATGATGATGGTTCACATCTTGCTTTAACAGCCAAGGTTTTTACGGTTCTGGGGCATGGATCTCCAAATACAGAATTAGAGACTTCTATTTTGCAGCTATTTTTTCCTTCACAAGCCTGCAAAAAATTCATAATAAAAACGAATTAATCAAGAACCCATATATTCGAACACACTATGATACCTTTTCTTTAACTGGTAATCTATCACATGCATATAAAGATATTAGGCCAGTTAATCGGGTCATTTTTAGCTCACTTTTTCTATCCATTTTTAGCTTAACCTATATCGACTCATTTGTAGATAAACAGGTCACATTTCCATCTCTAGAATTGTTTACGAAATTCAGGTGACTAGAGGCTATCCGTGTTACATGACACACACACACATCAATGTTACCTCGGACAAAACTGAGGATGAAGTTGATGCATGGCAGTTTCCTGTGGAGAATGCTTGGCAGCTACCTTGCGGTGTTCCATAACTAGCAAACTCAATGGACGTGATTAGATACCCTTCCTCACATTGTAATTCCATTACTGGGTTCACCTGACTGGCAGAAAGTTCTCCGTTGGTGTGCGACCACGTTTGAACAGGTGGATAGTAATCCTCAGACAAGTGAGCACAGACAGTTTGAACCGAAACTGTCTTCACAGATATTACAAATGGGTTCCCTCCTGTTTCCTCAAAGAGAACAAGCAGATTATCTGATGGTTTTAACCATGATCTTGGCACATGGTACCTGTTTATAAAAGTTCAAAATAACTATGTTAAAACTGCAACCACTTTCGCTATAATATGATTTGTCAAAATATGATTACATAATTATCCTAATTCTACAATAATACAATTTTCCAATAAATTGATTTAAGAGAGTATTTGCATAAAAATACAACTTAGGGAGACTTTCGATCCATTGACCGATTTCCTTTTACGCTACTTCCTCTATCCCACACTAAATGTCCGGTTTTGTGAAGAAAAAAAACTGTATCAAGGGTAAAATGGTTAAATCAATATATTACTTCTGAAGTGGACATTTTTTTAGGACACATAATTAAAAATGTGGATATTTCATTTGAATTGTTAGAGATGAAAGATATCCTGAAATAACCCATTTATAAGTAAACAGGTCGAACTTGCCACCTTTAGTATAATATGAAAGACATTAGATCTCTTTTAAGGAAAAGGAAAAATTACCAAATCTGAGTAGGCTTGCCACAATTTGTTTGGCATTTGTCTGAATTATAAGCTCCACGATAATCGCAAGTTTCTTGACATCCATCTTTTGGGGCAACAAGAGTCCAGTATCTTCCTATATGGTGTCCATTGACCCAAGCTTCACCTTTACCCATACTACTCATATCTATAACCACTGGATCTGTCCCTCCCGGGGAATCAAAATATGTCTAGAAAAAGAAAAACAATAACATGAGAGAAGATTAATGTGTTTCGTAAAAACGAACCTTATTTTAAAGAAATTAATAGCCAGATTTAAAGTCAAAACCGTATAGGAATTGGTTTCACCTTGTACCAGGAAAGGATTGATGGAACTTTGTCGTGTGTCAAATTAGACCAACCTGAACTTTCGTCATTATCAGTAGCATATAGTTTCAGGAATTCACCTTTAAGTCCAACCTATAGTAAAAAGGACAGTAAAAAAGAAAACAAAATGGTTTAACAAGCATAATCACAAGATTCATCTTTAATGTTGGCGCAAATCAGTTTAGCTTATTTGAGGTCTTCAAACCCTCAATACCAAACAATGAAGGGAATAAACTGCTTAATACTAACTTAAACTTTATTGGAAAATAATTCAAGAACATAAAAGACAAAAACTTGCTGAAATTTCTTTTTTACATCAGAAAGGTACCTGATAGGTCCATGGTGAATGTGTGAGAGTAACATTCCCGTTCTTAAATCCAGTTAGAGTGATCTGACCCTTAAATCCTGCTCCATCTTTCTCAATAAACGGACCATAGTTCTGAAATATAATTATGCGAAGTTTGAATCAGACCAAGATAGAAATCAATAAACTGGTTTACACTGCGATGGCAAGTTCGACCGATTTACATATAATTAAGTCGACTAAGGTTGTATTCAAATAAAAAAAATGGCTAAAAGGGGAAAGGGTTATACAGGTTCCCATTTACTTATTGCAATAATGTTGTTTTGGTAATCATGATTACCACAATGGTTATTTTAAAAAAGATTTAAAAATGTCCAAAAAGTGTAAATGACCCGAGACAAAACTGTTTTGACCCGTTACCCAATCCGTCCACTAAAACATGAGCAAAAGGGGGAGAGTAGCAGAAAACGACACTTGAATAACTAGGCCTTATAGTTTAAGGAGATCACAGTTGCCAATACAAAGTTGGACTATCTATTTGGAAGAAGTGGAGGAAATAAACATGATAAGAACTGCTCATAATTGCATAAAATCCAAACTTTGTAGATATAATTTTTTATGATTCTTTATTACCTGCAAGCCCACTGTCTGAGATAATAACATCAAGTCATTGTATCCTTGCTTAAGTTGAACTTGCTGGTCAACCTTGACCCAGTGACCCTTGGCATTTCCTATATTTTCAATACACATGTTACATATTAGAGTTAGGTTTCTATAAGTTGGTAATCAGAAGATTTAAAATACACAAAAATAAAACAAATTACCTATAAGTTCTCCATTGATGAAGATACGAACAACATCACGCATGCTATCAATTTTAAGTGATGGATTAACCTCATTATTCTTCCAGTGAGCAATGTCCTCGTCAGAAACATATACTCTGCAATTCAAAGATTCAAATTTATTCAAAATTAAAATAAAACGTTGTTTTTTATTTTGAAACTTCTTGAACATAAGTTAGTGTACCTGGTGGTATACCATAAATAATCTGATCTGTCTTTTGTGACATTTAAATGTTCCAAAATACCTTGAACGGTGAAATTATCATCACCCCAAACACCGATGGGCTCCTTATGTGTCATCCATGACTCGGAGATGAGAGGTACTTCCTTCTGAATCATTAAGTGCTCGGGACCAGAACTTTTTAGAGATGATTCTGAATTAAAATCCACCACTTTAATGGTGGTCTGTGCTCCAACCTGCCCCATTATTTACATTTTTTTTAAAAACACACCGAGATGGGAACGTAACTTTGAGTATATAGTTATAATAATCAAACCTTTGCAGTGTTGAAAACAGTGTTTTTGCAGTCTGGTAGTATACTAACAGACCATGGTGGTAAAGTGTATGATTGGCCAAGGAATTGAACGGTGCTTGATGTATGTTCATCAATATTTGCGAGAAATGCCGAACAAACAGTTGTATTACCACCACGGTACACATGTGCCTGAACCAAAAAGTATAGATTGTGTCAATTTACTGTTCTAAGTTTGAGGATAAAAATAGGAAAATGGAGATTTTTAATCGATATTATTATAAGACGCTATCCAATAATTGGCATCGTATGACTTGAACAAACCTCCTGCAAAGGTCCTAATTTGATGTACTGAGCTGAGTCGGCAGCAATGAGTGCAGCCTCACAGAGATATATGGCAGCATGCAGATCCTTTAGATGCCCCCATTTAGGCTGACTTAGAAGTCCTAGACAGATTTAAATCGTTAGCAGTTTTCGGCTAAAAGCACCTATCAACGACCCCTATGAGCAGTAAAAAGTGTCTATGTGTGTGTGTGTGTGTGTGAGACACATACTTTGATCTTACCAAATTCATCAACTGGAGCATCATAATCATAACTAGTGACATAATTAGGGCCTCCTGAAGTCCGTCCAAAGTTGGTTCCGCCAAAAAACTAATCCATAAAGAAGACAACACAGTATTGATTAAAAGCTCTTCAAGAATTACTATCAACACACAAAACATAAATAAAAGACCTTAACTTTAACATTCCCAGAAATTGAGCATTAGTAATTAGAGGTGGTAAACTGGTAAAAGTAAAATTTATAAGGGACCATGTAAGAAAGCATGTTCAGCAATTATCTTTTAGGATGGAGACTCAGTATAGCTTAGCATACCATATAATAATTCTGAAAGCTTCCTCCTCGTTGATAAAATCGAGCAACTGCAAATGCAAGGTCCTCCACAGGTCTATGAGGCAGTCTTCCTCCCCAAGTTGTATACCTTATGAATAGACATAAAAGTCACTAAAAAGAAAAGTGTTGATGCTTAACATATTCACAGTTTGAGAAAGTAAACAAACTATAATGGGATTCGCATACCATCCATCCCAATTTTCTGTCCAAAGGACTGGTTTTTTATTGGAGTTGGGTTTAAAACCATCACAATAGTATCCGTTGCAGGCATCTATCTGCAGTAAAAATCAAACCAGATAATTAGTGGATAATTTCCATTTGCACATTTAATATTTAAAAACCTAAGATACGGCCAACGTAAGTATTCTGAACAGAGATAGGAAAATGAGTGAACTGATTGGCACAAAATATTTTGTCCAACATTTTTAACTTTTTTAAATACATAATTAGTGTCATAAACAATTAAAAAATTCTATCATTTCAATTATAATCTAATTTATTAGAATAATTTGATGATTTATAAAGTTCTATGCGTCAAAATTACACAAGAGGGTGCCTTGCGACCCATTTCCTAAAGCTAATATTATTTTACCCGTAAGAGATAAAAAAAATTAAAATGAAGCGACCCATTAATAAACAAATGGGTTAAAATTGCTATCTCTAATTCGGAATGGCATTGTGAAGTCAACATAGTAAAAACGTACGATGTATTCTGGAGCATCTCTTTGCTTGCACATAACCCATGGGACACCAGCTCCGAGTCCAACCGCCATTTTTGCAGCCCATTTTACGTAATCTTTTCCTTTTTGACCATAAGAGCCTTCAATATCTCCGTACTCGTTTTCAATCTGATACAAAAACTCCAGTCACCCAAATCCAATGACAAACAAATAACCAAAATAAACTTAAAAAACAACCTGCAGCATGATTATTGGGCCACCTTGCCAGGAGAAGAGAGATTCCTCTCGCATCAAATCTACTATTTTTTTTACAAACCGTTGCATCTCTTTCTGCAAAAAGAAAGTGTATGGATATTATCAATCATAACCCCTAACCAAAGTATTGAGAATAACCTTTCCAAATGCAGTCCTCAATCTTAATTGGTGTATATTATTTTCCAATTTTGATAGTGTATTAAAAATACTTTATGTATTAATGTACCTTGAATGGTTCATTGTCTGTTCGAAATACAATTCCAGGAATATCACGAAGCCATACAGGGAAACCCCTGCATCGTTAAAGGTGCAAATTACCCAAGTAAATCAGCAACATTGTTACAAAAATGATATGTGTGGACAAACTGATAAGAAAGAAAATTTAATTACAATAGGGGGAAATGTCAGACCCGAAGTTCCATTCTGCACAAACATACGGCCCTATTCGAAGATGAAGATAAAGCCCACTGGCTCCCACCACCTTTACAAACTTCACGAGATCATATCTTCCCTCAAAATTATACTGAACAAAGCAAAAAAAATGAAAAAAGTAAGACCGATAAACTAAGCCAAAAAAACAAGACTGAAAATATTAACAAGTACGATAAAGTAATTATGGTACCTGTCCTCTAACTGGCTCATGGCCACTCCAGAATACATACGTTTGAACGACATTAGCGCCACCTTCCTTACTCTTGGCAATCAAATCCGGCCACATCTAACATAAGATAAAAGTGATGAGACTGCATATTTGCAGTATAGAACAATATACATGTCATAATAATCATTTTTTAGCCTTGTGTAAAAAATGATTACAAATCTGATTTTGTGATTATGTAGCTTATTTTCTGGTTTATGATCTTACTTTGTCGATTTATTTTTCATAGTCTAATTTTTTGGCTTATTTTCTGGCTTACAAGCTTATTATGACTTAAACTTATTAAAAAAAAATATGTCCGTCACAATAAGCTAAACTCATAAGCATGAAAATAAGCTAAAACAAACACTCCACTGTAAGATCACCTAACTATCCTTAACTAGCTTTATTTAACTAACTATCTAATTCGATCATCATTTTCAAGTCAATATAACCACTTCGAAAAACCGCATTCAAACACTCTCAAAATTCACTCTAACTCAAATACTTTCACCAAACTGACTTTAAAACCCTAACTATGTAATTTCTCAATCACACAACCTAATTACTAGCTAAAACTATTTTACTCCATTATTATAAATTATAATTGAATTAATATTAATTATTAATATAATTATAATAAAATCAATTAAATGAATAATAAAATCAATTAGTAAATTAAATAAAATTTCAATTTCTTAATTACACTATTATTATATAGAAAAATTTAATATAATTATTATAATAAAATCAATTAAATGAAACTGAAAGTACCTGAGGTGTAGCTCGAGGATAATGAATTCCGGCGGAAATGAGCATTCTCCGTTGACCGTCGATTACAAGTGCTCGGTGATCGTAGCTGACATTGAACGGCTTGAAATACTCGCCGGAGACTGTGGCGACGGTTACAGTCAACGCCATAGTCAACCATTGGAGATAAATTAGAATTCTGTGGTGCATGTTAGTATAGCTCTATTAAGCAAAAATGATTAGAGATATTAATTGTGAGTGTGTGTGTGATGATATATATGTATACATGTATATATCTATATCTATATATATATATTAGATTGAACGTCACTACCGAAGTGATCTGAGCTTGGAAGGAAAGAATCGGTTGATGACGTGGTTAGTATAATCATCCTTATCATCGGTGATTTTGTTTATACTTTCATTTTTCTCAATTACACCCTTAATCTTTCATTGTATTTACAAAAAGACAAGTGATGATCTTTCGTTTATAAGAGATTGATAATCGGTAACGTTGATTGGCTCTTATACAATTAGTGAAAGATAATGATTAGCTTTCCTCGCACCTGATTTATTAACCCATTATGAGTAGTGTTAATTTATATTGAAAAACGTAATATTTACAAAGTTTTTATCTATAAAATCATCAATAAATTACATATTACTAAAGAATCTTAGACACTCGTTATCAGATTATCTTTTGGTTTTGCATTTTTTTTCTAAATTAACTCGTAATCATGAGTAAACAAAAGTTTTTATCTTGTTAAAAGAACCTTTTGTTTTCAACATCATGATTTGGATATAATATTATATGTGGATCCAATTAGGAAATATCTTAAGTTTTTAATTGTTCAAAAAACATACTCAGTTTGTTGGAAGTTCAATTATTATTAGTATTACACATTGTTGGAAGCTAGTACATTGTGTTTTTCATAGGAATAACACATAAAAGGATAAATTTGGTGATTTGACGTCCTAAATCGTTATACATAGTTTTCCAAATTTCTTAAAAAAGAAATCGTGTATGATTAAGTGATGAGTTGGATTTATTCTCATTTTTAGTCTTTAGTTTTTTTAGTTCTAACTATGTCGTTAGATCTATTTCTAACTACGATACTACATTTTTCAAGTTAACATACATATATCGTGGGAAAATGAACAATTACAAAGAAATAGTATAAGATCACCAAGTTAACACGCTTTTTTAATGATTTGCAAAGATGTTTGGATTTTCGAATTTCACTATAAGAATATAAACTATGTATCAATTCATAAATTATTATATGACAATGTTATATGGATTTGTAGTAGGGCAAAGTAATAAAATTAATCAATACATCATCAAATCAATTGATATCTTTAGAAAATCGACTGGTACATAAGATTATCTAATAAAAGCATCTACAATATCAAATATTTTGTAAAAATCTCTCAAAAGTAAAAACTTACTTTAAAAATGATATAATAACAATTTAATCAAGATATTAGTATATTTTAAGGTATCTTTTACATCATATTGTGACTACATATCGATTTATCGACTATGAACGCATTAGTCATTAAAGTGATACAATTGTTCCTTTTATATAAAAGACGGAATTCATACATGTTATCTATGTCACGAGCCTAAAAACAATGGGGTCGGTTATTGTGTAAAACCAAATTATATTAAAGTATTTTGGATTTCTAATACATTGACGGTTTAGGTTTTGAAACAAGTCTTATACTTGTGATTGCGCTATTTCTTTTAGAAAAAATAGCAAAAAAAATAATATACTATTTAAGAGCTTTTCTACAACAATCTGAGTCCTTAAGACACTTGCATCAAGTGTTCAAAGCGTTGAGTAGCTTCCTCATTAGAGAGTTTTCCGAACACTCTAATATCTACGTGTTACATTTTTATACACCATAAATACATTCAAACATTACTTTTCTACCACCTACTTTGTTACATCAAAGTATCTGTTACGATTATTTACCCAACTGTAAATAAAACACACATCCAAAAACCCCATGCAGTTTGGAAAAGTTTAATATCCTAAGTACCTTTCATTTCTTTCCTCAACAGGAAAAATCTGCTATAATTGATCTGAATGATTTAACTGCAGACTCAACCTCATCCATCTCTTTTTCCACCTCTCCATTTGGCCACGACTGAAAAATGTAATACGTAATTGCATAAGTAACATTTTCCTTCATTTGATAACAGAGATGGAAATTAAATTTCCAGATTGAACAATTAGAATATCTAACCTCGACAACTGATGGGTATTTACATATCATAATGGACTCCTCTCTTGTATGGTTTAATGATGGAAGTCGTTGCCACAATTCTTCGGTAACATATGGCATAAAAGAAACCTGAGTGCTCCCAATACTCATACCATCTACCAGAAATAATTAGAAAATAAACCATTAGTGTTACAGAAATCGTTCACAAACAATAACTGACAAGAAAGCATACGATTTCTCCACTACCGTAGGAGAGAACTGCTTGGCCATTTGAAGAGAAAGTTTTTTCTTATCAGCAGAAGGTGTTTCCGGGTCAATATAGTCTTTAGAGTTATCTTTTCCTGCTTTCGCGTGTTCATTCTTCTTCTTACCGGCTTTTGAGGAAGTGGGTGCTTGTTGAGCCTTGAGTGTAAATCAAGTGATCGTGAAAGGAACACAGACAATGATAAAAAGAAATTCAAAATAATCTATAAGCTACTTAAAACAATTAGGTTGTTAGAAGCCAATATTTTAACTAATTTGATAAATATAATCTCAATGCTATATGTTAAAATATTTAGACACATATAATTATATTATACATTAATAATAATTGTCTTTAATTTAAATAACCATCCATACCTTTATGAATAACTACTCTTTCATACAATCACATTATACGTGTCTTAATTCCTTCAAAAAGTCATCTATTTACATATAACTACTGTATATTTAAAAAAGGCTTTAACCAAAAAAAAAAGTCCACCAACTAAATGAATTGTTTTTTTCTTTTTTTACCTTTAATCGATTCATATTCAAATTTAAATTAACTATTTCGCGTCATAAGGTAGCTCAAGAAATCAACAAAAATAAAGCTGTGAAGAAATGAAATAAATTTGTAGAAATTGAGTTGAAGAATGGGAGATGAATTAGCCCTGGACTTAGACACGATTCACAGGTATATACAACTTTACAAACCCTAACTCACTCACTTTACACTCAAATTCATACATACATCATTGCAGTCGAATCAAACAACTCTCCGAAATCCGAAGCAATTCCACTTTAATAGCTTCCGATGAGGACGATTTGCTCAGAGATTGTGTTTCTCACCTTGAGGTAATTTTACAGAGCTAATTTTGAATTATTTATTATTTTATTTTTTGTAATAATATTTCTGTTTTTTGTAATTTTGATGAAAACAGGGAAAACTTAGTAACATTATCGAAGAAATCGGTTTCTTATCACCTGAAGATTTAGGTATATAACTTATATCGCTACGATGTGCTAGTTTTGTTTCTACTGTTTGTGTTTATATATCTGTATCTTTGTTTTAGTTAAAGTTAACGAGCTATTGTTTCGGTAGTTTAGAGTCTATGAAAATAGAATGTATCTGTTTTCTCGAAAAGTTCTATTGTTTCGAGTTTTTTTTTACATAAATTGAGGGAATACATGTTTGGTTAGAAATTAGGATATTGAAGAACGTATGTTGACACGTGGCACTTATCACGAACATGAGTATAACGTGAAATATATCAAACTCATATTGACTGAAACTGCAACAATGATCACTTTTAATCGTATCGTTTTTACAATGAAAAGACGGTGACACTGATATTATAATGCAGTAGTTCTTTTCAATAAAAGTTACAATACTTTAGTTACTGCGGTAAGTTTGTAGGTAAAAAAATGCAGGTCATAATTTGACACTCAAATGTCGATTATGGATATATTTTATTTGACATGTTTACTTACTGAATATTTTTATTATCAATTGGATATGTTTACGTAGATACGTTTTTGGAGAATCTGAAAGGCGAGATTTGCTCTGTAGAGGCTGAAAATGAGAAAATTTATGAAGAGGTCGATAATCTTATGACAAGTGATTTAGAAGGTGAGGGAAATTATATTGTTTGGTAAAATATGGATTTTACGTGTTTGGGTGAATAGCTTACCTTACTGTTTGCGTAATGATTTTGGATTGCAGATTCTATCCGATTGCAGAACAATATCGAAGGTCTAAATTCTTCTCTAGAGTATGGTCAGTCTCATGTAAGTTTCCGCTAAATATCGTTTTAACGATTACAGAACAGATAAAGAAACTCACGTATATTTTTATCAACTTTATATTCAAGGGTCATGCTACAAGTATTCCTGAATGTCCAGAATATGAAGTTCCACATGTTGATTTCAAGTTTAAGGTATGGTAACTTAGCCATAAAAATGTGTTAAGCATAGCTTTGATCATTTTTTTTTAACTACTGATTCCGTTATATAATGGTTTATTTTTTCTAAAGATTTTAGAGCTGAATAGTGAGATTGAGAAGAAACAAGAATTGTTAAAGTCTTTGCAAAATCTTGACTACACACTCAAAAGGTATATGTGAGGATACTTAGAGTTGCAACTTGCAAGCTATTTCTATGTCTCTTTAATTGCTATAAAATCTTTTTTTTTTATACTTTGAAATATGCAGATTTGAAGGTGTTTTAAAGATCGAGAATATACTAACTGGATCTGAAGTTATCGACTGTGAAAGGAATCAAATTAGTTTATCTTTAAAAACATATATTCCTGAAACAGACATACCTGAGCAGAACCATGAGTTGACTATAGAACTTTTGGATGGCACACTGGAAATAAAGAATGTTGAGGTATTCTTCTTTTGTATATTAACGATATGAAATGGTTTTTGTGTGATGGTTTTGACTTTCATGCACTTCATTGTTTATTCAGATAATTCCAAATGACGTTTTCATTGATGAAATTATTGATGCTGCTAAGTCATTTGCGTAAGTTACTTTAGCACCTGTAGTTTTGATTTAGTGTTTATTGTCGCATTTGGAAATACTAGAGGTGGGTTGGAAAACGGGTCAAAATGGGTTTGGGTTGAAGCAGGTTGTTGTAGTATAGGTCGAAACGGGTTGGGTTGACCCTTAAACATTTTTTGTCCATTTTGTCATATTTTATAAATAGTTAAAGCTTTACTAATGCTTACAAAGACTTTGTTATTACATATATAATCTAGTTTTACAAAAAAAAAAAAAACTGATTTAGAAGGTTTTAAGCAATAAAAATACACTGGTTGACCCATTTGACCTATTAGGGATAAACCATAACCCAAATCGACCATTTAATTAATAACCATAACACCACTTTATTTTGTCTGTTGGTACTCTGCATTTTTGCTTATATTAATTTTTGTTATTTTTTTTACAGACACCAATTTTCTCTTCTTCCAATGACTGAGAACGAGACCTCGTTGGAGTGGTTTGTACGTAGAGTCCAAGACAGAATTGTTCTTAGCACATTGAGAAAATCTTTGGTCAAGGCGGCATGCAAGTCAAGGTAAGATGATGGTGTAATTCTGATTATTACTTTTTTTTACCAGATATCTTTTCTCGATTATATCAGTTGATTTGAATATAGGCACTCCATCGAGTATGTAGACCGGGATGAGATGATAGTGGCTCATATGGTGGATGGAGTTGATGCTTTCATTAAAGTATCTCAAGGGTGGCCATTGGCTGGTTCGTCATTAAAGCTTCTATCTTTAAAGGGTTCAAGTCAATCTTCTAAAGAAGTTACTTTCAGCTTTCTTTGCAAAGTTGAGGTTAGCACGCATTTCCAGTTACGTGCTTTATAAGTTCATGAAAATATAGTTTCCAACTCACAGCTCATCTTGTTTTCTAACTTATGTTGGGTGGTAATTTTGACCCATTTACCTAATAATGGGTCGATTTGGATTATTTGTTATCGTTAGCAGCTCAAACAGATTTGTCGGTTAAGAATGAAACCGGTCAAATGGGTCACTTGGCCGAAACTCGCCCAAGGTGTATTTTAAAGGATAACATAACCTTTTTTTTTTATCATATTTAATACCAAGTCATTTTTATAACTAAAAAGGGATTAAAGTGTTAACGTGTCTATCCAACCTGACCATTGCATATATACGTCTCTTCATGTAGAGGGAAAATGTATCCTTATGAAACCGTTAACTTCTGAACTGATCATCTGGGTTCTACTTTTTCTCTTCAAACTTTAAAAAAAGAACAAAAACTGAATATATAAAAGTTAAAATGAAACATTGTCCTTTAATATGTTTGATAGTCGCCAACTAAATCTTGGTTTTTTCAGGAAACGGTGAATTCCTTAGACATACAAGTATGCCAAGATCTTTGTAGGTTTATCGATGCAATTGAAGAAATTATCAAGCAAAGAATGCGAATTGAACTCCAATCAAATAGTTAGCATCAACAAATGAGATACTGCTACTTTTATCCCTTTTACCTCCATCAATTCGATGTATGTTCCTACAGTTCCATTGTCCTTGACGAAATTTTACTCGAAACAAATGAATCAATCCTTTTTATCCAACATAGTTTACGACCATGTAAAAGTATTATTTTAGTATGGTATGCTAATGACATGTTCGTGTTTCATATTTTTTTTTATTTCTGGATAACTTTCTTTAAGCAAGCATCTTACAATATATCCTAGTTTAAGAGAAACGTTTCGTTCTTTGTGTATTTATTTATGAATTTAACTTGACGAATCAAAGTACAACACTGATTAATTCAAAGGGGGCAGGATTTCAATATGAATAGCTGTTGGCTCCCTCTGTTTAAGAAAACTGAAAGCAATGTTTGATCTTCCTCGTGATCTCTTGATAGACATACTTTCAAGATTACCTGCAAAGCCTCTAGGGAAGTTTAAACCGGTATCCAAGTACTGGTTTTCTCTAATTTCATCTGCAGCTTTTGTTAAATTCCATCATCATGGAGCCCTCTCTGATACCAAAACTAATATTAGTCACATCTCGATCATGATTCGATCTTACCATCATGATTTTTGTTGAGACGAAAACGAACCATCGTATGACCCCGAACATAATAACCCTAGGTAAATTGTCAATTCATCTATCTAATCATCAGAGTTTAACTTAATCAATAAAATGAAATTTAAAGATAGTTAACATTAATCAAGTTCTTAATATAATCTAAATTTAAAGATAGTTATAATGAATTTTGATAAAAGTTTATAACAAACTTACAAAACGTTTATTTGATGTAAGAACATAAGTGTCGCTTTGACCTAGAGGATTTGTAGTGTTGGAGTATGTGAATTGTCATTAATCTAGAGGTTATGAGTTCGATTCCTGTAAATGACAAAATTGTAAATAAATATGTGTTATAATGTAACATTTGACTTTAAAAAAAGAAGAAAAAAAAAGTATTATTTGAGGTTCTCTAATGTATTTGTACGTTTTAAGCGAAAAAGTCATTATTGGTTTATATATATATAGCGTTTTTACTTGTGATTAAAGTATTAATTAATATTAGTAGCTTGAGATAACTTGGGAAAAAGTTCCTCGTTTTCAAAGTGGTCGTATCATAACGAACATAATTTTTCTTTTGACGTTTACATTACATGTTAACGATTAATAGGTTTCTTTATATTAAATGAAGATTTCCATAAGATCAAGGGGTGTTTGTTTTAGTTGTATAACTTATTTGCCCATGTCCTTAAAATTCCCCTCAAAGTAATAAAAAATCACCTTTTAAAATGACACTAGTAGAAAAATGGTCGTCGGAGTACATGAAAATATCAAAGAAGCTTACTAATGAAACTATTGTCGCTGTTTTGTTAAGTCATCTTGTTAAACTATAAGTATCTTTTTTTACCCATACCCGTCTCCAAGTCCACCCCCGAACCCGACCCCGGTTTATTGAGTTTCTGATTTCTACATCAGTTCCAAAGTGTTATTGCCATCCATACTTGGGGGTGTTTGTTTTCGTTTTTTAACCTTTTCAAAAAATAACCCAAACACACCTTTACAACAAATTATACATTTTCCCCCAAATGTGGTACAACCCTAGAAAGCAAACCAGTGACTAAAATGTCACTCCAAAAGCCTCCGCAGCTTCCTGATGAAATAATCGTGAATGTTTTGTTAAGGCTTCGAGTCAAACCTTTGTTACGATGTAAGTCTGTCTCAAAATCATGGTACTCTTTTATTTCCGACCCACATTTCGTTAAATCCCATTTCAAATTATCAACTACCAACAATGACTATGTTAATCACCGGTTAATGTTATTAAGCACCGAGCCATACATTAATATCAATACTTGTTCTCTTTATGACGTTTTGTATGACCATACTAATACTACTTTAGAGGAGTTTGATTATCCGTTGAAAGAATACCCGATGAAACAATCCGGTCAGGATTTTTCGGTAGTTGGTTCTTGTAATGGCTTGTTTTGCATTGTTAATGGTCCAGATAATGTGTTTATCTGGAATCCTAGTACTAGAAAATGTAAAAAGTTGCCGAATTGTGATTCCAAACCTTGGCTTGGTTCGTATGGATTTGGATATGACGAGTCTTCTGATGATTATAAAGTCGTTGCGCTACATGCTAAGTTTAAAAGTAAAGTCAGGATTTACTCTTTGAAAACAGGAAAGTGGAAGATTATAAGTGATTTTCCTCGTTGTATTGCGGTGGTTTCTGGTTGTAAGTTTTTAAATGGAGCTTTTTATTGGATGGTTTATGGTTATGAGTACTCTTTGGATGTGATAGTTTCTCTTGATTTAGCAAATGAGACTTATGGTATAGTTTCACGCCCCGTGTGTAAAAATATTAGCAGGGCTTTTGGATTTTGGGTTTTGGGACAACAGTTGTGTATGACTTGTAGTTATAATAGTAGTTGTACGGATGTATGGGTGATGAAGAGTAAAGATTCTTGGACTAAGTTGGTTTCCATCCCGTATCCTATTCATTGTTGGAATAACCAAGTTTCTATGCCTTTGTGTATCTCAAATGATGGTAAACTTTTAATGATAATGAAGGGAAAATTTGGATTCTATGATCCCAGCGATACTTCATTTTCAGAGTTTAAGAACTTCGGTAAAGATCTTAGAGCGTTTACATTTATTGAGAATTTGGTTTCACTTGATGGCGTTGCAGATGACAACAATGATGGAAATTAAGGTAAACTTTGATCTTTCAACTTTTTTCTCAATCACTTTAAGTTTAGTTGTAATCGACTTTATTATGTCTTACATTTATTATCCATTAAGCAGATATATATCAGTAGTTTCAAAATGTGCGTAAGAAGGTGTATTAGAGAAACAATGGCTATTGTGAACTTACCATTGTTGTTAACATTAATGTTATTACAATATTGATAATTTTGTTTTTGTGTTGTATTTTCTTTGCGGGACAGATTGGTACTATGTTTCTAGATGCTGAAATTATGGCTTTTCCGTTCCTCTGGTTCCTTCAGATGCTGCTTGTTATATCTATCTATGTACTTGGTTATGTTTTTAGATGTGGTCCGTTATTTTCACTTTTATGTTTTTCAGACGGTATGTTTAAACCTTGTATGGGTATATTAGATTATTAGTTATGTTAATAGAAACATGGTGTGCAAGTAAATTAGTTAAATCTGGTTGTTTTATTGTCACTGTGATAATGTTATAATTGCAAAAAGAAGGGGAAAACACTACTACTTTCATTCGAAAGCAGAGAGTAAGTAACATTTATACGAAGTTGAATACCATAAAGTTATAAATGTTACACTTTTGAAATACAAGAGTCGGAGTACATATTTCTCAGAAACACGAGTGCTGATTCCATTAAGTAGCTCTGTTTTAAAAACTGTTTGCAAATGATTATCATGTAGCTTGGTTATTCGGTTAAGAGTTTATATGATGAGAAATCGGCTCAAGTTGATACTTATAGAAATCTAAATGTCGTTAAATTTGCTTCGGAAACATTCTAATTATAGAAGGTAAGGCTGAAAATAAGGAGACAACAATGGCTGTAAACAAATATAAACTCTTAACCGAATAATCAATCTGATTCTTTTCTTTCATTTTCGTCATTTTTTCTTATCAAGTCAATTTCTTATCCTTCATAGGATTCTGATTAGGCCATAATAAGATTTAGACATAATGCATTATATTTATATATACAAAATAAAACACATTCGTTGATAATGCCAACGACTCCAACGGGATCTGGTAAAATTACCCGTAAAACAACTGAATCAGATCCTCAAATGTCGTTAGCACCAGCGAACAGTAAGTCTGTTTCTTTGAAAAGCCAGTCAACAACAGACTTTGATCACCAACGCTGGTTGTTTGAAAGCAAAGGAACGTATGGTATTGGAAGCGCTTGTTGGCAGGATGATGGAAATGTTGACAAGAAAGCGGGGACAAAGCTTTCGGATTTTATGGATAAACCGTGGAAACCACTCACCCGGAAGACGTTGGTTCCAGCCAGCGTTCTTAGCCCATACAGGTTAGATGGTTAAATCTGTGGGTGGAACGGGTTAGTAATAGGCCAAAACCGGGCACATGGAATATTCGCGTAATTTACTATTGAAATAAACAGACAAGTTTGACCCATTTGACATGTTTCGTTTCATTTGAAGTTACGCAATTAAATCACGATAAACATAACCACAACTAACGTATTAACATGTATGGACAGGGTACTGGTTGGAATCAGATTAATAACACAATTCTTCTTTCTATCATGGAGAATACAAAACCCAAACTTTGATGCAATGTGGTTATGGGGTATTTCAATCGCATGCGAGATTTGGTTTGCCATCTCGTGGTTGTTAGACCAGTTACCCAAGCTAAATCCTATAAACCGAGCAACAGATTTAGTGGCTCTTAAAGATAAGTTTGAGAGTAAGTCTTCTTCTAATCCCACTGGCCGTTCTGATCTACCCGGAGTTGATGTGTTTATCTCGACTGCTGACCCAGATAAAGAACCGCCTTTAGTTACTGCTAATACGATTTTGTCTATTTTCGCGGTTGAATATCCAATTGAGAAGGTTTCTATATATATTTCGGACGATGGTGGGGCCATTTTGACATTTGAGGCAATGGCTGAGGCAGTTAACTTCGGTCATGTACTTGATTTTGGCTGTGTTTTTATCTCAAATGGGTCAAATGGACGTTAAACGGGTTTGAAAGTTAGCACTAATTAATACTGTTATTTTTAATGATTAAAAATGACTTCTAACAAAAAGATGTGGGCCAACCCAAACTTAGTCCTGTTTTTAGGCGGGTTGGGTAACGGGTCAAAACATGGTACTTGTCAAAACGGGTCGGGCGTCTGACCCGGGAACACTTTTTGTCCCGTTTTAACAATTTTATAAATGTTTTATGCACTAAGTAAGATTACATACTAAAAATAATCTAAAACCTTGTGCATTAGAATATAGTTCGAGAGATTTCGGCTCGTTCAACCAAGTTGACCCGTTTCCTATATCTATTATTATTTGTAAGACTGTCTGACGAGTACTAAAAATGCAGCTTTGGGTACCTTTTTGCCGGAAACACGACATTGAACCAAGGAATCCAGACAGTTATTTCGCACAAAAAACAGACCCAACGAAAAACAAGAAACGTCCTGACTTCGTGAAAGATCACCGTTGGATCAAAAGAGAATACGATGAATTCAAAGTTAGAATCAATGGTCTTCCAGATGTAATACGAAAGCGTTGTGAAAAATACAACTACAGAGAAGAAATGCTGGAAAGGAAAATGAGTGGTAATTTAGGTTCCACGGAGCCGAGTCCTGTCCATAAGGCCACGTGGATGGCAGATGGGACACATTGGCCAGGTACATGGTTGAACCCAGCAGCTGATCACAAAAAGGGTGATCATGCCGGAATTATACAGGTAAACTTATATCGATTTCATTACAGCACAAATTGCATAGAAACGTAACCAACTTTGATTAAAAAGTTTATTTGTTTGGCATACCTTAAACTGTAAAGTTTGAAAGTTTTTCACCTTAAATCAAAAGTTTTGAAACTTCAATTTGCTTGACAACAGAATAAAGCCAACATGGTCAAAGTTACTGATGCGTTGTGAAAAATCATCATTTTGACATGATAACCTGTTGAAATCATCTTAAATTCAATTTTTGAATATAAAGTAACAGTTTGTTATCTAAAATAGAAAATTTATCACAGTTGGTTACCTTTGTTGTGTAATTAGACCGCCATAAATCCGTTAAAGCGCCATTAGAGGTAACTCTTTGAAAAAAAGTACTAAATTTGAATTTATCGATATAGTTAATGAGCAAGGTGCCAGAAATGGATCCAGTAATGGGAAAAGAAGATGAAGGAAAATTAGATTTTACCAACATAGATGTTAGGCTTCCTATGTTTGCATACGTATCACGAGAAAAACGACCAGGTTATGACCATGAGAAGAAAGCGGGAGCCATGAACTCGTTGGTTAGAGCATCAGCTTTACTTTCCAATGGACCTTTTATTCTTAACTTGGATTGTGATCATTATATATATAATTCCATGGCCATAAGGGAAGGTATGTGCTTCATGATGGATCGTGGTGGTGATCGTGTTTGCTTCATACAATTTCCGCAAAGATTTGAAGGCGTTGATCCTTCTGATCGATATGCCAACCACAATACGGTCTTTTTTGATGGTGTGTTCATTTCTACACTCTTTTTTGTAAACGTTTTTATCAGGTATAAGACCGTCACACTTACGTGTTCTTTTTTTGACATGATCAGGAAATATGAGAGCGTTGGATGGTCTACAAGGTCCAGTATACGTAGGAACGGGTTGCATGTTCAGACGATATGCATTGTACGGATTTAGTCCACCACGAGCAATCGAGTACAGTGGGATTGTTGGACAGAACAAAAAAGCTGCCGCTACACTTTCACCAAGCGCCTCATTGCAGTTGGTGCGTAATCAAAAGGATGATGACCTTGAAACCCCAATCCCAGATAAAGATCATCCCGATTTAAGCCTTCCAAAGAAGTTTGGAAATTCAAGCTTATTTGTGGACAGTATAGCAGTAGCAGAGTATCAAGGGCGGCCACTTGCCGACCATGTGTCTGTCAAGAATGGTCGCCCCGCAGGTGCACTTCTTGCTCCACGTCCTCCACTTGATGCACCTACTGTAGCCGAGGCTATTAGCGTTATTTCTTGTTGGTAATGCTCTACCGCGAAATAGGCAAATTGCATGAAAACGTAACGAACTTTATCAAGACTTTTGTTTTACGTGGTCAAACGTGTCAAAAAAAAAGTCAAACTTGGTCAAAGTTACGGACACGTTAGTTGTCATGTCATCATTTTTGACAAGATCTCCTTAAATCATAAAAGAAATGTAATTAACCATATATAAACAATCTATAAATCGTTTAACTTTGTGAACAGGTATGAAGAAAATACCGAATGGGGAGAGAGAATAGGGTGGATTTACGGATCAGTAACAGAAGATGTCGTAACAGGTTACAGAATGCACAACCGTGGTTGGCGATCAATCTACTGCATAACAAAACGTGACGCATTTCGGGGATCCGCACCCATCAACTTAACCGACCGGTTACACCAAGTTCTCCGATGGGCCACCGGTTCAGTCGAAATCTTCTTCTCAAAAAACAATGCATTTTTAGCCACTTCACGTCTCAAGTTCCTACAGCGAATAGCATATCTAAACGTCGGGTTATACCCATTCACGTCTTTTTTTCTCGTAATGTACTTATTCCTCCCCGCTTTATGTATGTTCACAGGCCAATTCATTGTCCCAAATATAGATGTAACATTTCTAACGTATCTACTCATTATGACTATCACACTTTGTCTAATCTCCCTTCTCGAAGTTAAATGGTCGGGAATAGCCTTAGAAGAATGGTGGAGAAACGAGCAGTTTTGGGCGATTGGTGGATCTAGTGCTCATCTTGCAGCTGTGATCCAAGGGCTGTTAAAGGTGACAGCGGGAATCGAAATCTCGTTCACTTTAACTTCTAAAGCAGCCGTTGAAGATGAAAGCGACATATACGCTGATTTATATGTTGTTAAATGGACGAGTTTATTTGTAATGCCGCTAACTATTTGCATTACAAATATTGTGGCACTCATTCTGGGAACTGCAAGAACGCTTTTTAGTGTGATTCCACAATGGAATAAGCTTGTTGGTGGAGCGTTTTTTAGTTTTTGGGTTTTGGCTCATATGTATCCGTTTATGAAAGGGTTGATGGGTAGAAAAGGGAAAGTTACAACTATCATTTACGTTTGGGCAGGGGTATTGTCGATTACTGTCTCATTGCTATGGATTACTATTAGTCCGCCAGACGACACTGCTAAAATCTAGAAGTTATGAGGGATCTTTTGTAATTTTCACTCTCCCGGAAGGGTAATGTAAACATATGCAGCAACTGTTTATATACAATTTTTACGTTTTAACTTTTTTCAAGTCAAAGAAGATTTTTAATCTCGACCTGTGTACATATGCTACATTTGAAAATATAGCGAGACTAGTGAAATGTTAAATAAAATGAGATAAACGGTAGAAGCATAAGCATTGACCACAAAGTCAAACAATAGAATTCCATAACGGTTACGAAGCAATTCAAGAATCACAATTTCAACTTTTTATACCCCCCACAATGATTTACCGGAGTCTCAACCCTAACAAAGTGGCTCCAAATTTCATTTTTAAACTAGTGCAAATTAGTAAAGATTTCAATAAAAAAAAACAATGTTACCGACTTGGTGTGTCTGTCAAGAGCGCGGATTCTAAGTCAATCTTTTACTACTGATTTTGACTTTGACTTTTTCCTTTCTTTGATTTGTTCTTCTCCTGCATCTTCTTCTTCTTAGCCTCGGCACTGATCCATGTGTAGTCAGCGGGAATGGCAAATGGGTCGGGAATAGTTTCTATTCTACTGCTTGAAGGATTGGACATTGAGTTAGAACGGTGATATGGAGTTTTGATCCATTGAAACCAAGATGAAGATGATGTAGCGGGATTTGCCACTGATGAGCTGTCATGATCACGATCACGGTCACCGCTTGTTGGACTTGAAGGTGGGGTCGTAAATTCATCTAACGGTTGTAGTTCTTCAAATTTTGTGAAAGTAACCAATACGCGTATGGTGGGAATCACGGGAATGGCAACCTGAAACCATTAATTATTATTATCACCCGCAAAATTAACGTATACACAAAAGCTTTTACATAGTAACAAATGAACCATTATGGTAACGTTAAAAAACAATTTTGCTTTCCCAAAGGTTCTATCTTTCACCTGTTTTATGTTTTCTAAACAAAAGTGGATGAAATAAGGCCAAATCTAGTGATTTTATTACACGAGTAGTAAAAAAGTTATCACTGGGCATTAAGATTACAATAATCTAGAGATGGCAAATTGGACAGGCGGGCTGGTTAGGTGACAGTCGAAAATGGTAACCATTTAACAGGATTTTTTGACCAAATATATTACATTTTTTATAAGTAATTAGTGTACTAATTATGATTACCACAATACCAATATAGTTATTTGTAGAACGCAAGAAAGTAGGTTAATATAACAAAAACATTTGGGGCAGATTTAAATCTGTTTTTGACCCATTCATTCCTTTTTAACTAAATTTCTTGATTTGGCTGATATGACGTGTTATACATATAACATACCGAAATCGACCCACTCATAAGTAAATGGGTCGACATTTCCACCTCTACAAGGCATATTTATCCACAACGACAACTTTAGCCTAAATTTTTTCAAAAAATAAACTGAATAATAAAGAAAGTACCTTAACAGGGAACGTGCCCATTGGAAGTTTTGTAGTAAGTAAATCTCTTAACCTTCTTATCGCCTTAACTTTATTTGCTAAAATGTCAAGCAACGGCAATAATTCCTCTGTCCTTAATGGAAAGTTGGGTGCAAGCCAAAGAATCGGCCTCAGCCCTTTCTTATACTCATTTTCACGGGGGCTGTCTTTTCGCCTATTTCCACTCATCGATGAAGAAGGTTTTAGTTCTCTCACCTTCCTATTCTCATTTTCTTTAACAGTAACCTCCATAGAACGCCTTCCAGGCTGTATTTGACTTTGAGTTGGTGAGTCCCCGAGTAAATCACTAACCTTCTCATCTAAACATAAGGAACCTCGATGTGGGACCGGTGGGATATTGGCACCCTTTCTAGACTTTTCTTGTTTATTATCGCGTTTTTTCCATCCATCAAACCACCCTTTTTTGTCTTTTTCATTCTTATTACTATTGATATCACCGTTTTTATAACTAACCGGGATATCTTCCATGACTTCTCTCTGTTCATAACAACTATGTCGATGCCCAATTATCTCATCATTATTTTCATTTCCCAAATCGGAAGACTCCATCTTTAATGCAGCTTCAAGTTGTTTACGTTCTTCATCTGTTAAAATATCGTTTAACTCTTCACTTTCCGTTTCATTCTCATTACACGACGAAAAAAACTCGTCATCTGACATGGCACCCGGGACCCGCCTCGATTTTATACTTACAACAACATTATGCATATCGTAAACTTTACATTTCCAACCACAAACACTTTCCGTTTTCTCTTGTTTTCTCCATGAAATTTGCGGTAAAAGAACCGCTTGTGTTACATCAATTCCTGGACGGAAAATATTTGTCTGTGACATGGCTTGAACTTCCTGTTGCACCTCTGCATCAGAAGCCGGTGCCCCAGCGCCATCTAAAGCATTCATCACTTCTTTATTTTTATGTGAGATCATACAAAGAGATCCAGCAGGAACTTTTCCATCTTCCGAACCATCACCAAGAAACAATACAGTTTGATCCGCCCGTTGGATTCTAAACCCGTCAAAACCAGCTAAAGTCATATCCGCCCTTAAATTCGCCCCACGTTTCCAAATCTTGTAAGTATCCGAAGGGGCAATTCTGGAAATAAACGGAATAACAGAACTTTCAAACTGAAAAGTAATTTCCATATAAAAATCACGCATTCGTCTCATTGTCCCTACTAAACGAGGTAATCTTCTACACCATTTACCCCACGCTATCGGCTGATAATGTCTAACTATAATCCTAGCAATCGTTTCTTCACGGTTACAAATAGCTTCCTGTAAAGCACTCCAACCTTGTTCATTTTGCAAACTCCAATCCGCACCAGCTAACATCAACATTTCCGTGGCAGTCAGATCACCAAGTTTGACCGCCAAATGGAGGGGCGTATCACGATTAGGCACATCTCTACGATCAATTACAGCTGAAATTGCATCAGCTTTAGCTTCCTCAGCTAACGAAATAGTCTCATTATAAATCTCTGATGGATCACAGAGTCTTGGTAGCCCCGAAATAATTTTTCTCAAACCACTGTAATCTTTCGTTATAACAGCTTTATGAGTGGGACTATTTGAATACTTTGTAACATCAATCGCAGCCATTATTAACCGAAAATTTGCTAGCCCTAATTAGCATCAAAATCACAACTTTTTCTCCCAAATCTCAGCAATATGGATACAATGTCATGAATTATACCTAAAAACATAAAATAAAATAAAAACTAAAATTTAATAAATTAAACATTTATATTAAACCTAATAATATCAAAAACTACAATGAAAAAAATCTAACCTTTTATATAATTCTCATTTGCCTGAATTGAGTGGACAGCAAACCAAGATTGATGCTAAAAAGAAATACAACTTAGCCCCCATCATTATATATATAAATATAGATATAGAAATATGTATATATGTTATATATATAATATATAATATATAAAATAATAGATTAAATCAAGGCTTTGTGATCCAATCCAGATCAGACAAAGCTAAAAACATGCATGTGGAGAGGTGGGGTTTGAAAAAGATTTAATTTTTCATAATAAAATCAACAAAAAAATGGGAAATCTTTTAGGGTTTTGAGAATCTTGAAAAAAAAAAAAAAAAAATTGAAATCAAAGAGTGAAAAAAACAAAAGGGTGTGAAAAAAGAATGATGAAAATTGAAGAAATCATGATAATAATGATAAAGATTGAAGCTTTATGAAGTGATTCATTGTAAAGATTGAATTTTATTTTTTATTTATGGAGCAGAAGATAAGAACATGGAATGAGTATTGTAAGAGAGAGAAAGAAAGAGCGTTAAAAAAATTTATTTAAAGTTGGGAGTTATGTAGTCTTCAATTTCTAAAATTTTCACTCAACTTTTCTTCTTTTCACATGTACTTGAAACCTTAAGATTATTACTTGATAACACTTTTGAAAAGATATTCAATTTCAAATCGTCTTTAACTTTCCTCGTTATTTATTTTGTTTCTTAGATGGTACGTTATATTCGATATTAGAAATCAATTTATTACTTAAAACATAGTATGTTGTAATGGTAACGGATTAATTTAAGATAAACTCAAATCAAATATATTTGGTTTAAACTTTGACGATTATTTTACTTGTAGTATACTCCGTATCATTCTAGAGTATACTTGTACACTTACCATAAGAGTATTAGGCTCTAATGTTTCTATTCATTTTGTATCTTGATTGTGATCGATTCTTTAATTTACATCATCGAACTTTTGGTCTTATTGATTAATTTATACATATATACTGGAATTGATACAGAATAATAATTTAAATTCTTGAGAACTGAATTATAAAAGTTAAATAAGTATCAAGCACTTTAACTTATAAAGTAAATCATAACAAATATGTTCAAACATGATATTTAACCAAAAATCTAAATTCATTTATGACAAAGTTATTTAGCTTGTAAGAAACTCTTTAGATATATCTATCGCCCACCTTTGTCATTAATCGGAAGATTATCAAACATAAGAAAAGCTTCACCACTCATAAAGAATATAAACTCCAATTAACTATACTCGTGAGCAGGTTCTTTATTCTATTAATAATAGCAACATATAGGATCGTCGTTTTGAACAACTTTAACTGTCACAAAAACTTCTTCGAAAGGTAACAATGAAATGGTTGTTATAACAGGTGTTTGTGAAAGTGTGAAAAATGTAAAATATAAAACTTTGGTGTAAAATATATATTTTTAACACGGTAAAGGAAATATATGCATGTGAAAAAGGAAAGAGAGAACTTAGCTTTCTTAATATAATGTATTGATTGGTCAAAATTTCCATATTTTCTGCATTAATTATTAATTAATTATTTTATTTATTATTTTATTTATTTTATTTAATGAGGTTATGTGTATTATTGGGTGGCTACACGAGGTCTATAGGTGGCAGACCCAGATAGGTGTCGCCTTATTTAACCCGACCCGACCGACGTTTCATAAATTATACCTGTCAAAAATAAACAAAACGTATGCTTTAATTAAGTACTAATAGTTTATACTAATTGTGATTTAGAATTTAAATAAATATTTATTTAATGAGTTAAGAGTTATAATGATTTTTTTTAACAGTTATGATATAAGTGTTAGAGAGTTTGAGTTATTAACAAATGTATATTTTTAAAAATTATTAAACTAAACAATTTGAATTAATAATTTTTAAATTAATAGGGTATCAATACGTTTTATTTTTTTTTGAAACGGCAACTCCTGCGGGCGAGTAATGGAGTATCATCGTGTCACCATTACCAGCCACCCTCAATACTCACCAAAGAGGAAACCCTCTGGAGAGGCTCGAACTCGATACCTCTCCTTCACCAGGAAAACCCCTTACCAACAATTTCGATGGTGGTTAAGTGGTTCTCATTAAATATTTAGTTATTTTTTGACTAATAGTTACTTCCTTCGTTTTAAATAAGTGTTTGGAAACAAGAAAAAAAATTGTCAAAATAAGATCATTCCGATTAATGTAAAATGATAAATGACTATATTTTATCTATGTATATTCAGAAAGAAGACAATATTTTTAGAACAAATATAAATAAAAAGTTAAATAAGTTTTTTGAAACAGGGAAAGGAATTTTTGAAAGTCATTATTGATAAGCAATTTCTATCCTATAATTAAATGATCACTATGCCTATGGTTTTGTGCAAATTAGTATTTTTTATTGTTTTGGGCTGTTTAGTTGGGCTTTCGTTTGTTGTTTTGGGTTAGTCTGTTGTATGGTTTTGTTTCAGACTTATTGTTACTTAAAGTGCCAGCTGCTTAGTTTTTTTGCTTCCACGTGTCATTTGCTGTGTTATTTCTCGATTGTTCTCCCGTTGTGAAGGTGTGTTACTTCTTCTTCGTTGTTGCATGTCTTCGTTTTAGTGTTGGAGGTTGCTGCATTGTTGATAATTTATCTGTCGAGTTTCTTCGGTTTCGAAGTTGCGGTGTTTTTTGGATTTTTGGGGGTTTCGAGGTTGCGGTGTTTTTTGGATTTTTGGGGAAGGCAGTGGGAGTTTGTGGCTTTTGTATTGTTTATTTATCGTTTTTTTTTTCGATTGCATCTTATTTCGGCTTTATTTGGGTTTGTTATTTGTTTGAATGTGATGTTGAATTTTTGTATTTTTTTGGCAGGTTGGAGTTTGCGGCAATTGTGGGAAATTGTTTGTTTCGGGTTAGTTGCAGGTCTTAATTTTCGTGTTGGGGGTTGCTGTAGTAGAAAAAAATTTATAGAGTAAAGTTAATGAAGATGAAAATTTTTTAGATTAGATTAATGGAGAAGAAAAATTTTTAGAGGAGAAAAATACAGTTTTCTTTGTTGCACTTCTTTTTGAATATTTGGGAACCTATAAATGGCAAATATCGAGCTCAAAACAACACATTTTCGATTTAATTACTCCATATATAGAGATCAAGTTACTGGTTGAATTAATGATCTTATCAAAGTTATATATGTTAAAGGAGGTTAATAAGAATTAAAATATAATAATTAGGAAACTCACTTACCAAAGACTATGTTTGCGGCCTAAATACTCACACCACTTTTGGTAGTTTTTAAAAAGTTTGTTCATAACCTCATCAACTGCACCATCATCCAACTACAAAAGAACCATTTATAAGAATGTCGTATATATCTGCATATTAAAGCTATTTCATTCCACTCTGAAGAATATAATACCTTAGGTTGCTGGCCAAGCTTTTGGAATTGTCGAATATGAATATTTGCCAATAACAAGATCAAGTGCTCCCTTTGATTTGAGACACTATCTTTCTGCATTTTATATATGTCATACCCAGATTCATCGTAAACGTATCATAATTTGATTAGAGGTGGCAAACTTAACCCATTTACTTATAAACGGGTCAACTTGGATTGTGTATTATCTCAAGTACGCAAATTGGTCAAATCAAACTCATGTAAAAGGAGAATGAGTCAAATTGGTTGAACAGTTAACATTGGTTGAAAGTAAGTCACATTTAAATGCATACAACCTTCTAAATTGTTTTATTCAAATTACTGCGGTTTTGAAATTGTCCTGTTTTTTGGTCTGTTGGGAAAGGCAGTGGTAGTTGGTAGCTTTCGTAGCTTTTGGATTATTTGTTTTTTTGTTTTGGTTTGTTATTTTTTTGAATATGCCGTTGAGTTTGTGTTTTTTTTTTGGCAGGTTGGAGTTTGCAGGGTTTTGGCGCTTCAGGTTAGTTTTTGATTTTTGCGGAATTTGGTTTATAATTTTCGGGTTGGGAGGTTTGTGACTTTTGTGCCATGGTTGGGGTTATCGGTTTTCTGAATATGTCGCTGAGTTTGTATGTTTTTGGAGGCTTTAGGTGTGCTTTAATGTACATTTTTTTGCTCTTAATCGTTTAGTATTGCTATTTTTACCAACCGTTTAGTTAGTTTTTTATTTGTACGTGTTGTGTTTTGCCTAGGTTCTGTTTTCGTATTCGGTTTTTGTACATTCTCCGTCTGCCGTTTCTTATTTATTCGGAGATGTGGGGTGCTGCTTTATCACCGGGTGATTCCTGGCCCTCACCTTCTATTCCGATCAGTCGTCGAAATACGCGTAGACAGAAAGTAGTGCCTTCCGTGTTATCTGTTGGGAGTCCATTGCCCACATATTATGACTGCGGCGATGCCAGTAATTGGTGTTTTCACTGTGACGCGTTGTTTTGGTATGAGGAAAGGGTAGTATCTATTTCGCGTCGCAGTAGGCCGGTATACAACCAATGTTGCAAGGGTGGTGCGGTTGTTTTACCTGCATCTGCAATGCCACCGAATGCGTTGCTTACTCTGTATGAAGATACACATTTTATGCGAAACATTAGAGCGTATAATTCAATGTTTTCTATGACGTCATTTGGTGCTTCTGTTGATGATTCACTAAACTCAGGTTCGGGTCCATATATCTTTAAGGTTTCGGGTCAAATATCTCATCACATTGGGTCTCTGTGTCCTCAGCCTCCGAACGCTCCCCGTTTCTTGCAATTGTATGTTTATGATACTTTGAATGAGGTCGAAAACAGAATGAGTTTTTTTGAAAGTTCTGGCTCTGTTGATACGCTTAGGCCGGATATTGTTGCACTTTTGACAGCACTTCTGCCAACCTGTAATGAATATGTACGGACCTTTAAGCAAGCTGTCGACTTTGCAAATTCTGAGGCTGTTGTCGATTATGCGGTCCGACTTTACAATAATATCCCCGACAATCGTTATAGTATACCACAACAGGGGACGCTTGGCGCTATTGTTGTTGCGGATGACGCAAACGCGAGTGCTTATGACATTATTATTCGCTCAAAGGATAATCGGGCTCAGCGTATAAGTAAGTTACACCAGTCTTATATGCCTCTTCAATATCCGTTGCTATTCCCCTATGGCGAAGTGGGATGGTCCCCACTGCTGAAACTCAGATCTATGCCAGGTTTGACAGGAAGGTCGTTGACTGTCAATATGTATTATAGTTACCTATTACATAGTCGTCGTGATGTTTTCAGTCTTTTGCTTCGCGGGGGCAGATTGTTTCAGCAGTTCTTGATTGACGCGTACCTTTGTGTGGAAGATAGCAGGCTGGATTATTTTCGTACACATCAAAATAGCTTAAGGTCTGAATATGTTGCTGGTGTTTACGATGCACTGTCTAAAGGAGATTCTATTGGCAAGCATATCGGTCAGCGTATTTTCCTTCCATCCACTTTTGTTGGTGGTCCGCGATATATGTATAAGCATTATCAGGATGCGTTGGCTATATGTCGTGTTCATGGCAATCCACAGTATTTTATAACTTTCACGTGCAATGCTAGGTGGCCTGAGATTGTTAGATTTGTTGACGAACATGGGATGGGTCACTCTCAAAACCGGCCTGATATTATTTCCAGAGTTTTCAATATGAAAGTCGGTCATTTTATTACTTACCTGAAAGAGGAGAAGCCTTTCGGTAGTGTTACTGCGTGTACGTTTTTAAACCTTTAGTTTTTTATTTTCGTTTCGTGTATTGCTAGGCCTGTTCTTCACCGGCCCTGTTTTGCTTTTCTGTCTGCAGTTCTGTATACAATTGAATTTCAGAAAAGGGGTTTGCCTCATTGTCACACTCTGCTGTGGGTTGGCGAGGCCTCGAAAATTAGGAGCCCTGCTGATGTCGATAAATACATTACGGCGGAGTTACCAAATCCCTCTACAGAACCGGCTTTGTACACCACAATAACCAATTGCATGATACACGGTCCCTGTGGGTTATCCAACCCTGCTGCTCCTTGCACGCGGGATGGTACGTGTAAAAAAAAATTCCCAAAGCCGTTTGCTACAGCGACTACATTTGATAAAGATGGATATGCACACTATAAAAGGAGCAACGTTGCTGTCCATACGATGCAGAATGGAACACGAGTGCATAACGGATTTGTGGTTCCTTATAACAAATTCTTATGTAGTCGGTTTAATGCACACATTAACGTTGAATATTGTGGTTGGAACATGATGATTAAATATCTGTTCAAGTACGTTTCCAAAGGTGTTGAACGGGTTGCGTTTTATTTACAGAAAGTTGAAAAATCGTTATCGCCAGCTTCTACCTCTTCTAGGGTCTCGGGCAGTAATGCTTCTCCCGTTCACGCTGCAGAGACAGTTAACGAAATTGAGCAGTTCGTACATGGTAGGTTCATCTGTCCACATGAGGCCGCTTGGCGACTGCTTAATTTTTCTATACATGAAAGGCAGCCTGCGGTGTTAGTTTTGCAAGTGCATCTGGAGAAAATGCAGACGGTTACGTTTAGGGACAATTGCCATTTGGATCAGTTAGTAAATGATGCAAGTTTTGGTAATTCTACGCTCTCCAGATGGTTAATAGCAAACAGATGGGATCCAGAAGGTCGTCTTCTAACCTATGTGGAATATCCGTCACAGTTTACATGGAATGCGAAAAAAAAGGATTGGTTTTTCAGATTTAGGAATACTGTTGCTCCTGTCGGCAGAATGGTTTACGTACATCCTACAGCTGGTGAGCTCTTTTACCTCAGAATGCTTCTGTCCCACCAAAGAGGATGTTGTTCATTTCGAGATATTCGCACTGTAAGGGAAACCGTTTATCCTTCATATCGACTGGCTTGTGAGGCTTTGGGTTTGATCGGCGATGATAAAGAATGGCTCGCCGCATTCAATGAGGCTGCATTGTGGGCGTCATCCTCTGAATTACGTTCTCTTTTTTGCAACTTGCTATTATTTTGTGAAGTTGGTGACCCAAAAGTATTATGGAGGAACAGTTGGTCCAAAATGGGTGATGATATTACTAGAATTTTGTTAACGTCCGTACCGTCCACTGAATGTACAATATCTGAAGATCTATTGCAACAACATATTTTAGTAGAGCTTGAAAAGATTCTGAACAGTTCGAGTCCGCCTAAATCTCTCACCTCATTTAACCTGCCGCTTCCATCTTCGAATTTATTAATCCCATTGTCTAATCGTCTATTATTGGAAGAGAACCTATATGACAAATTCTCTTTGGCTCAGCAGCATTTGCGTATGTGTCAAAGTTTGAACTCGGATCAATTGCTAATTTATAATAGAATACGCAACGATGATGCGACTAATAAGCAAACTCTTTTGTTCGTGTATGGTCATGGCGGGACTGGGAAGACATTCTTATGGTCAACCATACTGGCTTATTTCAGGTCTGTGGGAAAGATCGCATTAGCAGTTGCCTCTTCGGGTATTGCCTCGCTGCTTTTACCTAACGGCAGGACTGCTCATTCGCGATTTAAAATTCCAATTAATCCTTCAGATACATCTGTTTGTGGTGTGAAAAAAAAGACACAGCTTTCTGAGCTTTTGCGACAGACACGCATTATTATATGGGACGAGGCGACGATGATGGACCGGAAGTGTTTTGAATGTGTTGATCGTACATTTAGAGATGTATTAGAAATAAAAGACAAACCTTTCGGCGGCCTGTCAGTGTTGTTAGGCGGAGATTTCAGACAAACGTTACCAATAAAACCTAAGAAAACTCACCGCGATGTAATGCTTGCCACATTTCCAAATTCTTACCTTTGGCCGGCTTTTAGCTTATACAAGCTGCATCACAACATGCGCCTTTCATCCGTACATTCGAGCAGTTCCGCAGCTGCTAAATCGGCTAGATTTGCCGAATTGCTATTAGATGTTGGAAACGGTGTTGTTGGTACTCCCGATATAACAAATCCCGCTCATGCGTCAAATATTCAGATTCCTGATGAATACTTGATAACAGATGCCGGATCTGGCCTGCAGCAGCTCATTAACTTTGTGTACGGACCGTCGGTTCTTCTGCAACCAAATCCAGAAAATCTGTGTGGCAGGGCAATTGTGTGTCCTAAAAATTCTACAGCCGACGAAATAAATTCTACTATCCTACAGAGTATTCCTGGTTCTCCTACTATTTATTACAGCTCCGATTCCATAACACCGCACACTCACAGGATGTCGGATCTGGAGCTGCTATACCCGGAAGAATACTTGAATAGGTTGAATTTCCCTGGCCTTCCGTTACATCAGTTGGATCTAAAGACAAACACACCAATTATTCTCTTACGCAATATGAGTCAGAAAAATGGTTTGTGCAACGGGACGAGGTTGATAGTTACTAATCTGTTGCCGACAGTTATTGAAGCACTTATAATGACTGGCACCTGTATTGGGCAGAAGGTTTACTTGCCGAGAATTAAATTTGTTCACAATGATCCAGAACTTCCGTTTGCCTTCAACCGGAAACAGTTTCCGTGCAGGGTTTCTTATGCCATGACTATTAACAAAAGTCAAGGCCAATCTTTACAACGAGTAGGAATATTCCTTCCTTTTCCGGTATTTGGTCATGGTCAGTTGTATGTCGCTCTTTCGCGAGCTACTTCCCCCGACTCGATAAAAATTTTAATTCATAACGATGATGGAGAATGTACGCGGACAACGAAAAACATTGTTTATAAAGATTTCATTTCCTATGTAGATAGTCTTCAAAACCAATAAACAGGGTGCACATGTACGTATTTATTCACGTTCTCACGTCAGTTATTTAGTCTTGGTACGTCTTTCATGTTGTGACGAGTACTCATACACTTTATCACGCTGCTGTCAGCTTCGAATACAAATTTATATCGTTGGTTCGTTATCATCTAACATTATCTCTTTCATGACTGTACAGGAAAATGGTTCTTATTGCAGAGCTCGAACATGGATGTACAGGTTCATATCTGGAAATCAGAATTCTGCGGAAATGGACACCTCATTTTAGAAACAAAGAAACGTGGTTTTTAGCGATAGACAAGGAAGTATGTATTTTTTCCGTATCATTGACCTTTTACATTTGTATAACTTATGGATTATCGCTTATGCTATTAAAACTTGTATACCTGACATCTGCTGAAAAACAGGGAGATGTTATTGCAATACTAGGGCAGCAACAAGGTCAGAAATTTTTAGAGTCAAAGTTAAAGGTAAAAAAGTGTTACGGAATAGAACAATACTCGTGTACCGAGACTCCATCATTCCAGAGAGTAATCCAAAATACCATCCACCTTAATGCCGGAGAGGCGTTACAAATCACACAGCTGGAAGATAAGGATGAAATACCAAAATCATCGTTTTGCTTTGCTGCTGTCGACGACTTGCAAAAATTTCTCAAAGACCCTTCGTACTTTCCAGGTTATAGCAAAATGCCATTTATACGTATATATTTCTAATAGACTAACATACTTACAAATTACAGACTTTGTCGGAAAATACAAAAGGCAGGGCTTCAGTACGAAAAGGAATGGCGATCGCTTCCTTTTATTAACATTAATAAGTACAACGTAAGTATAGGAAACCGATGTATTCATCTGTCAAGACATAAAAAAAAGTTGCATCAATATTATTGATCATATATTCTCTTTTGTATGCATTGTAGTGGCCAGGAAATGACAATCACGTTATGGAAGGAATGTATCGAGAATGCTGAAAAAGTCGATCTTTCAGCCCTGTCTGCAGTTACGACAGAAACGATGATAGCCGTCACAAATGTAAAACCAACAGTATACGCAGGTACAATGTTAAAAGTTCACATACAGATGGTGTCATTTTATTCACACTAGACTAATTATCAACCTTTTATATTTCATACATTACAGAAATCTTAAAACTATCATCAACCGATGCTACACATGTGTATGTCAATCCAACGTTATCAACAAGATCGGAAGAACGTGACCAGCTAGCTATAACAGATCAACAGACCCAAAACATGACTTCATACACCGTTATGACCCTGGAGGAACTTCAGAATAAACTGTACGATACCATACTGGTATGTATCCCTACGCTCCTAAGCAAAGTAAATAATATTACATACGATAATATACAGCTAACCGCATACTTCCACTCGCTACCTCTGCATAACAACAGCGCAAAACGATCGCGGTTGATGCAAGGATTGTGGATACAAAGTTTGACGGCTGTTGGTATACAGCCGCATGTGATAATTGCAAATGCCAAGTTTCGAAACAAGGAAATTCATGGTTCTGTCCTAACCATGGGAAAAATTGCAACCCGACATTTTAGTAAGATAATACTGACCAAAATCACAGACTTACAAAATAAAAGTTTCATAAATTAACATTCTCGAGTTTTTTACAGTTACAACATAAATGCAACCCTCTCGGATGGAACAAAAAATCTGGAAGCTACTTGCACCGATCTCTGCATGCAGAAACTTATGGGTCGCACCTGCAAAGAAATAGTTGTCGGAGAGGGCTACGAGAATCGAAAAATACTACATCCATCCTTCAGAATGCAGGGTTTGAATACATACAGGTACCATATCGAACTGACAAAAAAATCCAACCCCACAAACCTGAAATTCGTAATTGTCAACAAGGAAACGACACCGACCGAACCACCAATTTCACTGACCATTCAACCGACTTCACCAAAGAGAAATCAACTAACAATTGCAACTGAAACGACATACACAACTCCACCACCACAAATCCAAACTACACCAACATCCGAAATACACTCACGCACCACGCACATGTCGACAATGCAGCAACGCGATAAACCAGTAGCTGCGAAACAACTTTCTTTCGAAGCAACAGGTATTATTAACGAATATATTATATTTTCTATACAAACTCAATAATAATTACAACTGCAAATGTACAGATGATGTTGACACTGCTTGCCCATCTTCGCCTTTAAATGAAAGTGCCGTCAATACTGGCAAACAGATCAAGGCCCGGAGCCGGAAAACGTCAACAGGACAAGGAGTTTCCAGCACTAATAAACGCAAAACAACCTCAGAAACTGCTACACCATTCTCACATCAGACAAACCTATCGATAGTTACATCCGACGAACCACACATAACCTCGCCCCAACATACCCCGGAAACTCCACCTACAGAAACAGACCCTCTAGGAACAAATACATCGGCACCATCAGAATTCGAAACACCAGCGGATGCAAGTGAACCGACCGTCGAGACAACAGGTAACAACGACGCATGCAAAAAAAATCCGTTTATATACGTTACTAACCACACCTTTCAAAAAACTGATATCACTAAACCTGCTCATATAACAGGAGATATCGAACCTTCCGCAACAGCAAAACGCAGCATGCCAACATTCACAGGTATATGTATTTTACAAAAAACACCCTTTACCATCATTCTAACACATAACTTACAAACATCACAGATGACCTCGAAGCCATAAACCCGGGAAAACGCAAGCGATTTCCAGAATGAAAATTCAGAAATGGAAAATACCAACCCTATCCGCATCAAACACCAGCTCTGTAACAACTGCTAAATCGTTCTGTAAATTAAGTAGGACATATCGCCAGGAGATACTCAAAGTCTTTTGAAACCTATCTACCTAAACCCAATAATGTAAAAACTCTATCATGCTTAACACACATGCCCCGAACTATGCGGATATGTATTTTGATTAGTGTTAAGCAGCAGCATAGTTTTGTTAGCACACTAGGAGACAGCCGAACTCTTTTGTAACCAACCTAACTAAACCCAACAATGTAGAAACTCCATCGTGTCTAACACATGCTGCCCAAACTATGCGAATATGTATTTTGCTTAATGGTAATGAGTAGCATAGCTTTGTTACCACATTTCACGTCAACATGTTTAAAAGTACACAAAAACGAAAACACAATGTGTTTATGCAACAAATTTACGCATTGGCTAAATAGAAACATACAAATCGACAACAATCCGGTCCCATACTACAATAGAAAACTAAACCGATTTTCTATTTCAACAAAATCTACACCAACAAAATACTAAAAAGACACCAACAAAAAGATCAGCAACAAAAAAGATGTAAACTGCACACAGAAGACATGAGTCGGCACCCTCAGCAGAAGCACGGAAACTGCACGGAAAAGAAATACACACAAAACCGACCCCGTGCAACGCACGGGGACTTCTCTAGTTTTTATTAATAAAGATCAGCAATATGACTTGAAATTGTACGGCCAGACAATTGAAAATAATTACCCAATTATATATATAGGCTTGCAATTACAAAAATCCGTATTTAACAATATAGATCCCATACCAGTGGCGGATCTAGGATTTGAAATAAGTGTGTGCACTGGATCTAGGATTTGAAATAAGGGTGTGCACTTCTATGTTAGACTTACCAAATAAAAACAAAACTTCAAAATTTTGCACTGCTAGTAATTTGGATAGGGTATGCAAGTGCATATCCTCTTGACCATGTACATCCGCCCCTGTCCCATACGAGTCCAACCATATATATACGTTCTTGTATTCATGTAATTTTATAACTACGTGTTTTACCTAATATTTGGGATTAATTATGCAGTGAAAATAAAGGTACATTGTTTTGTAGCTTTATGGTTGGTTTTCGTACTTCGCTTTTTGTCTATTCAAAATAATTTTCTAGTGATACTAAATAGATTTCCGACTTTGTATTCAGTCCATTGTACATCAATTGCTATGTTTTATGCAACAACAACAAAAACGGTTCACAATTACTAAAAAAAATAACAAATTACAATAAAATAACAATTTTTAATTTAGAAGAAACAATAATCATTTCAACCACTTTATTAGTTTTAAGACTGGTCCTTCAACATGTTTAGGGGATGTTTGTTTCGGCTAATGTAATGAGCTTATATATAAATTTTGATTAACTCATAAGCTCAATTTTTTCGGCTTATAAACTTATCAAGCTGAGCTTATGAGCTTAAATAAACCATAAGCTCAACTTGATAAGCTCATAAGCCGGAAAAATTGGGCTTATGAGCTTATCAAAATTTACATAAGCTTATAACCTCGTTATATAAGCCGAAACAAACACCCCCTTCAACTTAAACTAGATTGAGCACATTCTTCTTCTATTCAAATCCCCTCTTTCCCTATGTTTTCGTGCCCGGGTCGGGTTTGGGTCGGGTTGTTTAAGATAAAACCAGGTTGTGTTTTGGTCTCCTTTTTATATTGTAATAAACTATTTAATAATTTTGGTATCAAAATGGTTTAAAAAAAATACAATTAACAGAATTTAATAAGTTTTTAACTAGTATAACCTACAAATATAAAGTTTGATTCATATTAATTATACGTTTTATAATTAAGTTATTTAATAACAATAACCACCATCAATGCTCTCATTAATCCAAATACCAATATTGTACATTCAACTTCAAATATATTGTTGACTGATATCAGTCTAAATATTCACTTATATGCAATTTTAACAAATCTAAATTATATAAGTCTAAATATACATAATCAATACAAAATATAATAAATGGAATTCCACTACTTATCTCTCATTTTATTAATCAATCATTTATTTAATCATTCAATTACATTTTTAGAAATATTTGTAGTCTTATATAATTAGACATATCAATTATTTTCTTTTAACAGAAAATTCACACAATTCAATAAAATAATTAAGTAGTATTTAATTCAGGTCGATGGTATCACCCAACCCAAACATGATCAAATAAGTGGAAATGATTAAACCGAAATGCAAAAAAACTCTTAAACTCTACGTTATTAAAAACAAAACAATATCATATAAGTAATTATCCTTTAATGACTATATATATAATTTAAAAGTTCTATAAATAAGTAAAATGAAATAATTTATGTAACATGTTGGAGCTAAAATATAGTTTTCCTATTCTAAAACATAACTAATATCAACTTTTTAACATATTGATTTTAGCAATTTTTAACATATTGAACTGTAACATATGAGATTTAAACTGTTTTATTTGTTGTTTAAAATCGCAACAATCAAATAATCAGTGTTATTTTCTTTTGGCTTGGTAGCTTTACGATGTAATGCATGATGATTTTAGCAATTTGTGGGTGTTTGTGAACTATTTTTGGGTTTATTTGATGTTGTTTCCTCATCTTTTTGGACTTCTTTTAGTGTAGATATATGCAATGATTGCACTGTGATATATAAACGTAATGTCAAATACACAACTCTTTTAAACCCCCTCTCCTACTACACGTTGGCATGAGTTTTAAGGTTGCCGCAATGAATAGTTTCTTAGGGTTTAAGGCGTTTTCGGTTTCCCACCAATTACCATTAACGTCTACATGCCCAAAAACACACCAAACAAGCTATAAGTCACATGATTTAATTTTGACATAAACTAAAAGTTTGATCTAAAACATAACAAATTTATTACAAAAAAAAAAATAACTTGTGACTAACTAAAACAACAATATAACCACTAACAATAATCTAGGAAGTAGGAACTATAAAACAAAATTACTGAATTGTATTCTTAGTCCTTATGTCTATCCTAAATTCAAAACAAATATAAATCCGGATCTTGCCAAACATCAAGGACTGAATAAACAGTTGACGATACATTTTTATTTTTACTTAAACGTTATATCCTAAAAGAAAAGATAAAAAAATAATTTCAAATTTTTTTTTACCTAAAACGGTATAGGTTGAGATTTCGGACTGTCATATTTAAAATAGTTACGTCTATATTTCAATTAATTGTAAATTGTAAATTTTTTATTTTTTACTTTCTTTTTTGGGTTATGTTTTTTTTCAATTTTAAATTTTATCTTTTATTTTTAAGTTACACTATCAAATAAAGTAATAATTTCACTCTCAAAAAACTATAATGAGTATGCATCCGTTCAAACTTCAAACACTCAAAACTATTTTATTTGTTGTATGAAAACGCAATAATCGGAAATCAATGATATTTTCTTTTGGCCTGGTAGCTTTGCGATTAATGTTATTTTTGTGGTCATGGGTTTTAAGGTAAAATTGAAAATTGAAAAAAAAATATAACCCAAAAAGAAAGTAAAAAATAAAAAAACACACTTAAGTACTAACATTAATCTAAAACCTATACAACAAAATTACTGAACTTATTAGTTTCGTCCTTATATCTATCCTAAATTGAGGACCCAAATAAATCCGGATCGAGCCACATATCAACAACTGAAGAAGCAATTGACGTAGCGAAACCTTAAAAATGAACTCAAATTTATCTCTACCACAAATAGACTAACGAGACAAATACAAAAACCTATAAAGTAAAAGGTCGATAAATAGCTAGACGAAACTAAACCACATTTTCATTAAGCGGATAACATTGCTTACAAAAAAACCATTCATCACAAAACTACATTCCTTAAACAACATTAGTTCTTCTTAGATTTATGACGACGACACAAATTCCTCCATTTATCTTTCAAGTCAACTTCGGTTCTTCTCATGAATTTCTTGTGATACAAGGTTAATATCAACTTCCATTTCCCTTCACCATATTTTGACACACCATACAACAACGCGTTTGTCTCCTCCTCGCTCCAAGCTAGATTCCGTCTCCTTTTAGAAAGACGAGTGATCAAACGAATACGAGACTTTTTATGACGTTTTTTCTGCCCTCTTTTAGCCATTGAAACAAAAATTGTGAAATAGAATTTGTATTGGGAAATATGGAATATGGAAGTGATTATATAGACGTGTGTCAACGTTTAGATTTCATATAGATAAAAACACTTTTGAGATTCCAAAAAAATCCTTACAAATTCTGTCATTGAAGAATCCAGCACGTTTATAGCCAGCGGCCCATTAAGAAAGTTTAGGCCACTTTTAAGAATTTAGTTTTATTTTTATTTTTTATTCAAAATATTACGAAGAATAAAAGAAATTAAATTTTTGAAACAAGAATAATGAATTTATTTATAGTGTGTTTGGATTGCTAAAGGGGTATAAGTATCGGAATTAGTATGTAAACTTATCATCTTTATATCTTTGTTTGTTGTTGAAAGTAGAATCGATTAATTTATTAAATACGAGAAACTTAGTTAGAGAATTAACATGTGTTTTGATACATTTGGTTTCATAATTCAAGAGGTAGTGGAGTTTATGAATAAAATTCAACGGGTTGTGTAGATTAACTTTTCGATCCCTAAATTTCAAAATTTCATTTTTAGTATGATTTATTTTGGATTTCAAAAAAAAGTCGTCCTGCAACTTTTTCCTCACTTGTCCGCCATTTTATTATAAATATTTTATTGATTTATTGTATATACGATGATGATTTCTACTTATACAAACCAAACTCATTAATCAAAAAATTTTAATGAAAATTAAAGTAACCACATTCGTTCTTATATCTCAAACCATACAAAATAAGATACCTTTTTTATTTTTATTTTTCAGAAAAGGTATGTTGGGAGATTTTATAAAACATTATTGGACTTTTTTTTCCTCAAAAAGAAGAAATATTTTTTTTTCCTTCTTCATCTATCCTTTGGTTGATTACAATACTTGTTCGAATACAAGATTTTATCGAGTTGAACTTAAAGGGCCGACATTAATCATTTGACTACGGCTCAAACACATAATAACATATTTACCCTTAATTGGTAATGGCATTTTATATATAATTTTTTATTTAATCTCTTGAATCAAACATAATTAGTTACTAAAATGTATAAATTTGATTAAAATACATGGTTCATGATTGTCTAATGCTAACCACCCAAATAAAAGTTTAGTTATTAAATCAAGCTTTAAGGGCCCGACCATAATTACGTGACGTTAACCAACTATATTATTTTTTGTTCAGGGTTGCTAATAGATCCAAAAATATGACCAAAAAGAAACAGATTCCGATATAAAAAGGGAAGCACTTTTTCGTTTTCTTTCTGTCTTGAATTTAGGACGTTGTCACATACCAATCATATCTTTTTTTATTCTTTTATTAAAGTTATCAACTTTATATTATTAGAAAGAAACTAATAACACATATAATACAAAATAATCTCTTAACCATAAATGGTATAAATAAAATAATAATAATAATAATCACAACTCTAGAACCTATAAATTGTACTTGTACAAGTTGTTTACCATAGCTCTCATATATGTATTTTGAATATCACCCCAATACTAAAATAGTAAAATATATAATTCTATTTACCTTAACCACAACATATACTTACATGGTTATAATTATAAGACTCATCAATAATCATAATCATAATCATACTCTAATAAAGTGATAATCATAAAAAGTCACGATATAATAACTTATAATTCGTAAAAGATAGAGACAAATACCCCATATACCGACCATAATTAATTAGATACAATAATATTGTATTATATCCTCAACCTTTAAATACAAGTAGTTACAAGACTTGTATTAACAAAGATTTTATTTAAAATAAATAATGTAGTTGTTTTAAACTTTAAATATGTAAAACTAGTTTTAATACCAGTATAATGTATGATGATCGAAAATTGTCATATTTGAATTAAAATAGTGGTTTATTAACGGTTAAGGTATGCATAATGATGCACTCTCCCGCATATCGATTGGTAGATTTTGAACGATTTTTGAGAAATAGATTTTCAAGAGGTTGTAGCATAATCATATTAAGTAGAGTTAATTACATGGGTCGTCCCTATGGTTTGCACCATTTTCACCCGTCATCCCTATTACTTTTTTATTACACCACTGTACCTAAGTTTGAAATTTGTTGCTTCGCAAGTCCCTATTTTGGATGTGCCGTTAAAACAGCCGTTAAGTCCTATCATGTGAGAAACATGTGAGGGCAACTTTGTCTTTTCACCTATCATCAACTCCCTGAATTTCTAAGAACCCTAATTTCTAAGAACCCCATTTATCTTCACCATAGACTACCACCATCAATATCATAATCAACCAAAATCATAATCAACCAAAAAAAAAAAAAGGCTACCCCAAAGCACCAGAGTACCACCATCAAAACAAATAAAACAAACATCTTCATCATCATCTTCCTCTTTACTCTTCTTAACAACCGGCTGATTCGCCTGAACCCTAGGCGGCCGTCCACGCCTCCTCTTCACCACCTGAGCTCGAGCTCCACCACCATTGCCTACCGCCGCCGCCACCACACTCACCGCCGCCGCCGATGGCTACTAAAATTTGATACCGTTTTTTTATTACACCAATGGCTACTAAAATTTGATACCCTTTTTTTCATGCCTTTCGGTTGAAGATGACTTCCATTGGTTAATATTTGCATCCGAAGCTTGTTCTAGTTCTTTATTTCTTTTCAAAATTTCTACTGTAAAATTTCTTTTGATGAAGATGTTTGTTTAATTGGTAACTGAATCTTAATTTTGATTTGATATTTGGGTTTTGATTGTGTTTTGTTTAATTTAGAATTGAATGATTTGTATTTTGATTGTGTTTTTTTGATTGTGTTTTTTTGATTGTGTTTTTTATTTTGATTGAATCTGGGTATTAGTGGAAGAAGATGGTAAAATGACGAAATTACCCATCACGTGTGACACACGTGAGGTCACTTAACGGCCTTTTTAACGTCACGTCCATTTTGGGGACTATGGAGGCAACAAATTTCAAACTTAGGTACCAGTGGTGTAATAAAAAAGTAATAGGGATGACGGGTGAAAATGATGCAAACCATAGGGACGAACCATGTAATTAACTCTATTAAGTATGAAAACCTACTTCTTAATGATAAGGCTATGATTATCAAATTCTTCTAATTATTATGTTGGCTTGAGATCCGGGAAAAAAAAATGAACTTGTATTTAAAATTTAAAATCTAAATTTAAGATTATAACATAAATTATTATTTTATCCAATCAAATTTACTAGTTAAACAACCGTACACAATTAAAGAAGTTATTAAATCTTAATTCATACAACTTTTTCAAACATAAGAAGATTTACAACGTAAACTTAATAGGTTAATGGAATAATGACATGATTCCATACTATAAAACACCGAAGATAAAACTTAAAAATACTTTATTAAAATAGAAAAAATAATATAAAAGTTACAAATAAAATAGGACCATAATTAAGAATTTGAAATAATAATAAACCTTTTGATTACTCAAAAATGTAACCGTAGGAGGATTTTTGTAAAGTGGAGTTAAAAACAAATAAAATATTAATAGGTCATATTGATATTTATAATCTAGTAAAAAATAAATTCTTATTTTTATATAATTCTATTCATGTCTCTACTTTTAGATTATTTTTAATTTAGGATTATTTTAATTAAAATAATTTATCCAAAAAATAACACATGTTATTTCTAAATTTATCAAAATTGTTTCGATCCTAAATTAGTTATATATATTTAGATAAATAAAAATATTTTAATATATATAAATATTAAACATATCATAAAAGCAAAAAGCAGGTATATGTTTATTAAAATTCAAAATATTAAATCATATCATAAGTCCACATATTTGGACTTTTTTCATTCCTATATATTTAGCCGTTTTCCACTTCTCACTCCGGCCGCCGTCACCACCTCCGACAACCAGCCAAACCCACCATGCAAACATCCTTAATCTCCCCAACTCCCATTTTCCCGACCAAAACATTTCGACCAATCACCACCAAACCCTCGAAACTCACAGTCCGCGCCACCTCGGACACCCCAAAACTAAACAAATACAGTTCAAGAATAACCGAACCCAAGTCACAAGGCGCATCACAAGCTGTGTTATACGGGGTGGGACTCTCTGACGATGATTTAAAGAAAGCCCAGGTTGGAATATCGTCAGTTTGGTATGAAGGGAATACGTGTAATATGCATTTGTTGAAACTTGCGGAACAAGTTAAGGCTGGTGTGGAAGAAGCTGGCTTGATCGGGTTTCGGTTTAATACGATAGGTGTTAGTGATGCGATTTCGATGGGGACAAGAGGAATGTGTTATAGTCTGCAGTCTAGAGATTTGATTGCGGATAGTATCGAAACGGTTATGTCTGCTCAATGGTATGATGCTAATATCTCCATTCCTGGCTGTGACAAAAATGTGAGTGTTTATTCATTGACTTGTTTCTTATTTTCATAAACTCATTTTTTCGGGCTTATTTTTATGATTGTGACATAAAAGTGGAAAAATAAGCTATGATCAAATATCTCTATTCCTGGTTTTTTAGATTCTTTAAAAGATGTTTGTTAAAAGTTATGTAGAATACTTTATTGGGTATACTTGTTCATGTTAAAAAGTCAAGTCTTTTCATTTTTTTGAGGTTGGTTATCTTGTGGAATCTTGGGGGCTTAAAATCGTAGGAAAATTGTTTGTTACACAAACCTCCCCATAACATTTACCCTTTGTGTCGAAAGAAGATTGAGCTTGAACGATCTTTATAGTGACTAACAAGATACTAGTTGAAAATCTTGAACAATCTTACGAGATCCGCCAATGTGTTCTATGCCATGATTAAATGATGCAAACATTTTCTTTTTCAGATGCCAGGTACCATTATGGCAATGGGACGTTTGAACCGACCAAGTATAATGATCTATGGTGGAACTATTAAGGTCAGCTACTTTATAGTTTATGAAACTTTGTTCATCTTCATCATAATATTCTTAACTCTTTAGCTATGTGTTTGTAAATTATTTACGATCTGTTTCAAAATTATGATGCTGGTAACAATCTTAGAAATTTTTAAGTCAGAACTGAATCGAGTATAATTTTATATTATATTTTCTCGCTTTCTTGCAGCCCGGTCATTTTCAAGGCCACACATACGACATAGTATCTGCATTCCAGGTAGGGTCACTGCTATAAACTATCAACCCTTATATTTGTTAAAAAAACTTTATAACAAAATGCTATTATTTTCATAGGTTTATGGAGAATACGTAAGTGGTTCCATAACCGACGAACAAAGATTAAGTGTACTACACAATTCTTGCCCCGGGGCAGGGGCATGTGGTGGAATGTATACCGCAAATACAATGGCCTCTGCCATTGAAGCAATGGGAATGTCTCTTCCTTACAGGTAACATATTATATGGGGTTAGTTATGTAATTTTGTAATTTCTCATTGTTTTAATTTCATTCTTTAAATGATATTTTTCGTGTTTCCAAAAGCTCGTCAACACCTGCTGAAGATCCATTGAAGTTGGATGAGTGCCGATTAGCTGGAAAGTATATTCTTGAGTTATTAAGAACGGATTTGAAACCGAAAGACATAATTACTCCAAAATCATTGCGTAATGCAATGGTCACTGTTATGGCTTTAGGTGGGTCAACCAATGCTGTATTACACTTGATCGCCATAGCCAGGTATGAACTAGAGGCTGCAAAATGGGCAGGTGGGCGGGTTGGGTAATGGGTCAAAATAGGAACTTTTGTACCGTTTGATCCAAACAAAAAATTTGTCCAAAGTAATGCAATTTTGTAAATAGGTGTAAAATATGTTACTTCAGTAATAATTCTATGTTTTTTCAGTAATAAAATTGTTTATGCACTAATGGTGGAAAAATTGACGGGTTAGGTAACGGTTCAACACAGGTTTGGGTAAAAATAGGTACTTTGTACGTGTTGACCCGAAATTTTTTTTGTTCAAAATTTGTATATTTCTGTAAATATTGGTGTTCTATTTATTTCAGTAATACTTTAGCAAATATTTTTGCAGGTCAGTTGGTTTAAGTTTGACTCTTGATGATTTCCAAAAAGTTAGCGATGCAATTCCATTTCTTGCGGATCTTAAGCCTAGTGGAAAATACGTCATGGAAGACGTACATAAGGTGTGAATCATAATCTTCTTTCTGTAAAATGTTGTTATTTTCTTCAAGATTAAAACGTTTGTTTTTATGTATCTTTCGAGTTGGGTTAGATTGGAGGAACGCCTGCAATCCTTCGATACCTTTTGGAGCTCGGGTATTTAGATGGAGATTGTATTACAGGTACACATAATTAAAAAAAAGTGATAACCTCTTTTTTGCAGAAAACGCCATAACGTTTTTCGTTCATTTTCAGTGACAGGGAAGACTTTGGCAGAAAACGCGGAGCTTTTCCCTTCCTTATTTGAAGGGCAGGTAATTCATTGCCTTTTTTGTTCTTCGATCTTTAAATTTTGTTATATATTTGTAAATAGCAAGAAGTGCATTGTTGTTTGCCAGCAAATAATAAGACCGCCAACAAACCCGATAAAGGAAACTGGTCATATTCAAATATTATATGGAAATCTTGCACCCGATGGTTCTGTGGCAAAGATCACAGGAAAAGAAGGATTATACTTCTCTGGTAATCTTCTCATTTTCACATTCTGGTTTTTTATTCACGTTTCTCTCTTTTCATATGTTTTGTTTTATTTTAATTGGTTTTGTTCAGGTCCTGCACTCGTGTTCGAGGGAGAGGAATCAATGATTGCCGCAATTTCTGAAGACCCGATGAGTTTTAAGGTACATTGTTTTGAATCTTTAAGAGGGGAGCTGAACCATAAATATTCATTTAGATGGAGAAACAAATAGTGTTGATGAAATCGTCGTAATGATAATGTCTAAACAGAATATTCCTGAAGTTTATTAAAATTGTTTGAAATCTTGTTTCAGGGGAAAGTAGTTGTTATTAGAGGAGAAGGTCCTAAAGGAGGCCCCGGTATGCCTGAAATGTTGACACCGACAAGTGCAATTATGGGCGCTGGTCTTGGCAAGGTATTTTATGAATACTTACGACTTCGAAGAACATGTAACGTTTTTGGGTCCTATTTCATTAGGTATATTGGTTGTTAATGAGCTACAAATTTGTTGAATTTTGCAGGAAGTCGCGTTACTAACTGATGGAAGATTTTCTGGTGGTTCACATGGATATGTTGTTGGACACATTTGCCCTGAAGCACAGGTATACGTCTTTTTATCATCAATATTCACTATGAAAGCAAACGACTATTTTTCATAGCATTATCCCCAAATGAGAGTTCTTTCTGTTCTATAAAAAGTATCTAATCAGATAATAAATATCAATAACCGAAGGAACATCAAGAAAATCTTTTTAGTAAACTTTCATATTTCCTGAAATTTTCTAATGAAATGTTAATTGGGGTACAGGAAGGTGGTCCAATTGGTCTAGTCCGAAACGGAGATGTGATCACGATAGACATCAACAAGAGGAGAATGGATGTTCAGCTAACGGATAAAGAGCTAGACGAGAGAAGAAAGGCGTGGACCCCACCCGCGTACAAGGCTAAAAGAGGTGTTCTTTACAAGGTACATTCTCATTGTTCTAAAAGTTTTATTATCAACCTTTAACAACAGATTCACCAATTTTAAATCCGGTACATGATGATATCGGGCAAATCTTTGTTTCAGTATATCAAGAACGTACAATCGGCGTCAAAAGGATGTGTAACTGATGAATCCTAGAAGTAAAGCTAAGATAATGGAAGATATAGAGGGATTATTGAGAAGACTCGAGATTATGACTCTATTTTTTCAGTGCAATTATTAGAAGATAATTTACATTCTACTCATCTTTGTATTTATGTTTACAATCAGACTCGGGCGTTGTGCAACATTCATAATTGTATGTCCATTTCGAATTCTAAAACTTCTATAATTTTGAAAACGAAAAGCATGTTTATTTAGGAGGAGTTCTAAGATTCAAATTTCAAAACGAAAAGCATTTTTATTCAGTAGGAGTTCTAAGATTCAAATTTCAAAACCAAATGTTCTAAGATCAAGTGAAAAGGCAGCTAGATCAGTATCCAATTAGCTTGTCGTGTGATATACGCTTCTTGCTTCGTTATTGATTTTTTGATAACAGCCGGAAAGTTTTTTCAGAATTAACAGCACATATATCTACTTGATGTGCACTAGTTACTTGGCTCTGGGTTAAAGTTATACATTGACCCGTACTAAAGAAAATCAAAGAAATCGTAAACAACTCACAGAAGTGTATTTTGAGCAAAAACATTACACAAACATTCAGCAGGTAGTTGTACAACTACTATGATAGACACAAGTTGATCAATTTCAATAAGCATAGAAATAAAACTGCTTCAATGTTCGAACAAAATACAAAACAATCCCAAAATTAAAATAATACGAACAAGTAACTTGTTACGGCCACCTTATTCTTGTAAATTCCATTTTAATAATGTTTTCTTTCTTCTGTAATGCTAGGAACGTAACATACGGATGGAATACGATCTATTTAGCATAGCAAACGTCATCACAAGCGTCACCTCTCTCGAAAACAGCAGCTGCGCCCATTCCCGTTCCTATATTTGCACAAATTGCTGAGTCAGCAGCGCACACACAACACAAACAATATAATGAGAGAAAATGAACCTACCAATGCACATAGACACAACACCAAATCGGCAGTCTCTACCACGCTTCTTCATTTCGTGCAGTAGAGTCGCAACACAACGGGCCCCTGTTGCACCCAAAGGATGTCCAATGGCCATGGCACCTCCGTTCACATTGATCTTTTGTGGATCAATTTCAAGCTTCTTTTGGCAATATAAAAATTGTGATGCAAATGCCTACCATTATAAACAAGAATAAAACTTGCTTATCATCCGAACTCTCTACTTTGAAAGTGAAAAATTATAGCACATCATAGATATCGTGTCTCATTATTACCTCGTTTATCTCAAATAGATCAATATCCTCCACTTGAAGACCGGCTGCTTTGACTGCAGCTGGAATTGCAACAGCAGGACCAATACCCATAATCGCTGGGGGTACACCAACAGCAGCAAAAGTCCTGCATTGGGTTTCCAGGTTAAGGTCGTTCATAAAAAGTAATACTTTTTCATTAAAAGTTGTATGAAGAAACTAAGAACTATACAAAGCAACTCAGACCTGAATACACCAAGTATTGGTAGCCCCTTCTGGATAGCAAGGCTTCTTTTCATCAAGAGGACAGCTCCAGCGCCATCACTAACCTGGCTTGAAGTCCCTGTGGAAAAATCAAGAAAAAGGAAGTAAGATTTTGAGCTCGAAAACACTAGATTTTGGCTAATACAGAATCTGTTTTGCTATTTTGGCTATTTACCTGCAGTGGTTGATCCATCTTTCTTAAATACTGGCTTTAGTTTTGCGAGGTCTGCCACAGTTGCTCCAGGGCGGATCCCATCATCAACAGAAATTGTAACAGGTGTTTCGTCTCCGGTTTTTGGGTCAACGAGCTTTTTTCCAAATGAACATTTAAATCAGAAGGAAGCAAAATATAATATAATCGAATCTGGGAAAGAAGGGCAAAAGACATTTTTACCTTGGTTTGGATTGGAATAATCTCGTCCTTAAATCTTCCAGCAGCAGTTGCAGCGGCGGCCTTCCTATGGGACTCAACCTAATGCAATACAAACACATTAATATCACCAGACAATTCCATATAAAACAACCGATACCCTGATAAATTAATTTAACTCACTGCAGCCTGATCTTGTTCCTGCCTTGTAATGCTGAATTTGTGTGCAACGTTTTCTGATGTAATCCCCATTGGAAGAAGACAATCCCGGGCTTGTGCCATGGTTTTCACCTGTTAACAATCATATTCACAATCAATAAGCAAATATAATAAACAAATATCACACATAGAGATAAGCGAGTATTCATACTTTTGGGTTGACTGATCCCTCCCAAGCCATAGGATTGGACGTCATAGATTCCAAACCAGCACCAATACCAATTTCGTAAAATCCAGCTTTAATAGCTGCAGCTACATCAGCTACCGCCTGAAGACCTGAGGAACACTGTCTGTTGACAGTTCTAACTGGCACCGTGTCTAAGAAAGACGGAAATTATATATTAGTGAATCATCATCATTGGAAGAAGATTTAAACTATTGAGAAATGCACTATCGTGAAATTTGAAATATACCAGGAAATCCGGCATAGAAAGCAGCCATCCTGCATTCACTTGCTCTTTGGGACCCTGATCCCAAGACTGACCCAACAACGATATCTCCAACTTCAGCCGGATTGAGATTTGTTTTCTCTATTAATGCCTGACCAAGTACAAGAAAATGATGAAAAATTTGTACCAAGCTGCTATTTTATGAAACTTCTATATGCTACTAAAACAGATACTGAAAGAACATACCTTCAAAACTGGTGCAAGTATGTCATCAGGAAAGGTATCCTTCAACCCACCCCTCTTTGATTTGCAAAGAGGAGATCGGAAGGCACTGCGTAAAAAGATGAAAACAATGAAAATAAGATTAGTGGAAGGCCCATAGAAGATTACTTAAAATTTATAAATTAAAATGATCCGAAAAGAAATATTGAAATCCAACAACTGATACTTACGCTACTACAACTACATCATCACCGAAGACAGAACTCCTTTGATAAGCAGCACTATCACCAGCTGCACAAATTGATGCCTGATTTCAAAGCAAAAAAAATCAATCACTACAAACAATGATAACAAGATGTATACAGGTAAAAAAATACATGGATAGATTCAATATTTCACAAAATCAAGTCACTGTGGCATCTGGAAGACTGGAACCTGGTGGCGACTAAGGCAATACCATAACTTTCAACAGTTTTTCTTAATCGGCAAAAAAGAACTCAACATGATCGAGCAAGACATAAACCATTCTATGAACGAATAAAACTAAAGGAAACTGAAGCTCATAACAACAACAATTATGTTATCAAGGACTAATCACAGAAGGCGAAAACAGTTCTACGAATGAATAAAACTAAAGGAAATTACATATATATAAACCTAATCTCATAGTTCCGAAATATGATAGCCATACTTCCACATGTCCCAATTCCCTTATTGTACTATATTTTGATTTATCTACAATAAATCATGTATTCAAACAGTTATATCTATACATATTTGTACTTTTTTCGATCCGAATAAACATGTCATGTTAATATATTCCTTGATTCACCAATCACTAGTCCATGTCAACCGATTTCTAACAAATTCGAGATCAAACTTATGAGTCAACAACAAGTAAATGAAATCAAATTATTAGGCAAACATCAAATCAGATAATTCAATCGATCACATGATCCAGGTACAAAACCTAATTATTCACTAAATCAAATTCAAACTCTATTCAATTCAATTCGTCACAATCAAACAATTCAAATCACACATGCATCAATACATCAACAATAAAACCTAATTATATAAAATCAAATTCAAACAGTAAACAAGTCAAAACTCAATTAGCTACAGATCAAGTCAAAATCAACTTACAGAGATTGAAGAATCGAGGTTTTCTAAGGAAGATGAGGTTGAAGAAGGACGGAGATGTTCAAGTAGAACTCGTTGTCTCTCAATTGCTCGGTCCATTTTTGCTGTTGCTTGTGTGTATGAAATTGGCTAACTGTGTATATAGATAGATATATAGAATTATAGATACAGATATATGTATGTATATGTATATATATATAGAGAGAGAGATTGTATTAAATAATTATAGTGTGAAAGTTGAACATTGGGATGTGTGATCCTTATCGTTTATGGCGTAATATGGCGGTCTTGCGTGTATCTATTATCTACCGGAGATGATTGCCTTTTATTTGACGATTACATACTTATTACTATAACACTTACGTATTTTCTACATTAATAAATAATTATAAACATATAAATAAATTAAAATTATGCAAACAATTTATTACTCCTATAATTAAATTAGCTTTGTGTCTATAATTAAATTAGCTTTGTGTCTATGATTGTGTGCCAGGAAATAGTTTTTTAAATTAACTGGGTTTGGGCTGGGGTTTGGTATTTGGGCTGGGTTTTTTTGTTTTTTTTTTGCTTATTTCTGTTACTTGCCTCGTCATAGTACGTGGCACTTTCAAACATCACACATATTACACGTGTTCCTCCCGTGCTTCATCGGATTGCTGTCCATCAATTTCAATTTGGGGGTTTTATTTCATCCAAATTCACACGCACTAACATACACACTCATACATATAGATCCTCGACTCCATCGATGATGGCTGCAGTTGTTGCTCGATTCGTACTTCAAAAAAACAGGTTGCCTGTTTCATCGCCGGAAAACATCAAAGGTAATCACGATATTTCGCCAGTGCCGTTATCCTTCCTGGCGGTTAATGGTGATGATATGAAAGTAGAAAATTAGGTTACTTTTTGTTTGGAGTATAAATTTATTTTATTAAAACCGATTATAAAGTTTAAATGTTTTTCATTTTTTAAACGGCTATTAAAACCGATTATAAGGTTTAATTTTTTTCATTTTTATAAACGGCTTCTTAATTCCTTCATTGCAGCTGCTAATCTTTTGTTCCTGTCTTTCTTTGTGTTCAGATTAATCGTTTGGTAAATGAATGGCTCATAGGTTACCTGAGCAGGGTGATATTGTGCTCGTATCTTGGCGGGGCAACTCGATTGCAGCCATGGCGTTGTTCGATCCCCTTTCCGGTTTCCGTATTTGCAGGTTTTAGCCTTTTTCACTCAGGCCAAATGAGGCATTTCTTGCCTGTGATTTTTTTCGACAGCCTAAAAAAACATTCAAACAGCAAACAGGGCCTGTTTGTTCGTTTGTTTTAGCTTATTTTACCTATCCTATTATTAATCCTCCAATCTGCATATGATTTCGCGGCTAATATTATATTTTATTCGAGTTGGGTTTTGGGTTTCTAACCTGGCTGCTGAAATGATCCAGTCCATTGAGTGATTCGATCCGGTAAAGAGAGGTTTTGTTAAATACTCTCATATGCTGCCACCTGTCTTTACGATTTTTATAAAAAGGCTATGATGATGAATTTCTTTAACACGTCTAAGTGAATTCAAATAAAGTTGAGATTATCTCTATCTTGGCAGGGCAACTCGGATGGTTATGTCAAATTGCATTGCAACCGATAAATAAGTTTGCAGCCATGGCAGATTAATCCACTTTGTTTGGTTGTTAATAAATCTGAGCCCCAGAATCATTTTGGTTCCTAGAACTTTATGAAGCTTATTTTTTTTTATTATTTAAATCTTTTTTATGAAATTGACTGAACCACATATTCTCATCTACATTGTTGCAAGTATGGATAATCACTTATCGTAGAGGTACTTCATATATGTGATTTCATTTTTGTTTTGCATAGCTATTGACGTGATTTTCGTTCCATTTGCTCTGTCAACGTTTGTTCTTTTAATTTTTTTGCTTTATTTTGCTTTGCATCTGCGTTAGGTGTTTTTATTTGTTTGTGTGTGCAGAGGATTGTTACTGTGCTTTTGATTTCTCTTTGTCTCTCTGCAACATTTGTGTATTTCTGTTCAAAGGTATGATTCCTCTGGCTTAAATCGTATTATTTTGATGTATTTGTATTCCCTATTTGGATGGAAGTAGATTGTTTGTTTCTGCGGTTGTGCTTACCAATAGTCGTTAATTTGAAATGGTTAGTAAACAAGATCACGGCAAATCCAACTCCAATTTTCCAGTTCAATGAACACATGATATAACATAATTCTACATCTTGAAATTTTAGTTAGTGAACGTTAAGATTTGTAAATACTGAATGGAAGTAAAACTATACAACCTGATGTCAAAATTTTATTTAGTGTTTGACTCAAACAAAAGATTTTACATTTGTTCAAAATATTGTTACTTTATTCTGGAATAATTTTCAACGTTGTGGACTAAAGGTGTAATTTGCGTTGAAATCTCTTCTTTTTGCTTATTATTCGTTCTGTTGCACCAAGCTTCAGGTCTAATTAGTTAACGTAATAATTTTAATATTTCCATATATTTTAACACGGTTCTGAATACTCGGTGTGACTTTTCAGCAGTTAGATATGAATGACTTATACTGGGATTATGGTTTTCGAGAAGTGGATACGGGATTCATCAAACTGGAATCGAAATAGAAGTGGCACTTGTATTGAGCTGCTGATTTTAGGTGTAGAACAGGGACTTGTATTGTGGATTGGGAGAAATCACCAACTAATGATTCAAATCCCTGTTCTACATCTAAAATCGCTACATCGCCCATATGTTGCCAGTTTTGGAAGGCTGGAGTTTATAATGAGGAGTTCACTCCTGCGTCCAAATCGTATGGTATATCACTATCGTAGAATCCTATTGATTTTCTTATGATTATTTCCTCTTTGTACTTGTGTTCCATGTGCCAAGTTATTGACCAATTTTATGGAGCAATATGGTTGAGTCTGAGTGAGTTATATCGAATGCTGCTTTCTGTGATAAATTTATGCTATATTGTACAATTAATAACCTATAATTTCATTAAATTGGTCATTTGTTTGAATCATGTTTAAGCAACGTGTTATATTTGTTGCTGCAGGGAACTTGACAATGGGCACTCCTTAGCACCTGACGTGCCATCTGATGAAACAAATGGAGAAACTAATGGCGAGTCTCGTGGGCCTTTAACATCAGCCCAGACAATTTCAGCTTCGTCAGCCTACAGCGAAGTTTCCCCTGATGCATTTGGGAGGGAATGTAAACATTTTACTAAGATTCGTGTGCTAAACAGAGATGTTAGTAATGTCTTGCTTATTTTGCTCTCCCTCTATCTTCCCGCTTTATTTTGTGTATCTAATGAAAGTAATCTACAGGTCCGCATTGTTCTTGAGGGTGTTGACAAGTTTAGCAACTTGGCCATGGATATTTGCTGTAAAATTCTCAACTGATGGTCGATAACTTGTAGCTGCAAGTAGTGATGATTCGATATATGTTTACGATCTTGCAGCCAACAAGTTAAATGTTCGCATACCAGCCCACAGGGTATGTAATAATGCATATACTATATAATAACGCAATTTCTTTACCCTTTTTATGAAACCGTTAGGTCGAGGTCTTCAAATTCAATTTACTTGCGCAGTCGGATGTTAATGCTGTTTGCTTTGCTCACCTTTGTAAGGTAAACAACTACTATAACACTAATTAAACTATGTCGGTTGTCTTAGAGATATTATTTGATTTTATTACAGTCACTATCTATTTACGTGATTATTACTTCAGGTATGGGATAGGCGGTGTCTTGGTACAAGAGGAAAAGAATACGGGATCTAAACGGGACATCTTGAAGGCATTACGTTCATCGATAGTCACAGAGATGGGCATTATTTAATTTCAAATGGAAAAGATCAGACTATTAAACTGTGGGATATTAGGAAAATGTCCTCAAATAGCCGCGTGTATGCCTCCATTCTTTTCCCTTCTCTTATCGCTTTGTCATATTATTATTTTTTTTTTTTTTTTTTTTTTTTATAAAGTAGTCATTCTATACTCCAATTGATGCAGTAATATAGTGCGTAGACATCACGAGTGGGATTATAGATGGATGGAATATCCGTCAAATTTAAGAAACCGAAGACATCCAAATGTTCAATCAGTCATAACATATAGAGATCATAGAGTCTTGCGCACACTTATACGATCTTATTTCTCCCCGTCCTATAGGTATTCCCCGTGACAAAAGTTAATATTATCTTCATTTTATGTAATCTTATATTACAAAAACTATTGTTGCAGCACTGGACAAAAGTACATATACATTGGTTCTGCTGATGGCCACATTTACATCTATGATCTGGTAACTTTCGTGGTTCACAATGACATGCATTACCTGGCGAAATATACACTTACGTTAATTTCATTGGCATAATGAAACCCTTAATGTTTGGAGGTAACTTTTTATTTATTTATTTATTTATATGTTTGATTTTTGGGTATTTGTTTAATTGGATTAATTTTGAGTTTAATGAACTGGGTTTGGATCAAAATTCATGATTTGGGTTTTAATTTTATCTCATTTTGCAGGTCTTTTCCATTAAATCCAGCTGGCAAACGCTTCAAATAATTAAAAAATGGTAAGAACTAAGAAGCTACATATTTGAAATTTTTTGAACTTTTTGGGTCAAGTGAGCGTTTCTTATGATTCAAAATATTTTAAATATGTTTGGGATTTATGAGAAATAAGAGTATGGGGTCCGATTTCACAGTTTAAAATACTAATACGGACATTTGTAATCTTTAAAATGATGTTTAGAATGTGAAAGTTTACTTAAAAAGATACATCTATTTGACGGAAAAAGTCAACAAAGCTGTTTATTTTGGTCTGTTGAGTTTCTATGGCGATAACTAAATGCATGTACTTATACAGGATACACCAAGACTATTAGATTTGAAGCACGATTCACCATTTTATATGGATGTAGCACCACAACTAGCGGCACCTACACAATGGCCATTCTTCGTAGCGTCACCTGCATCTACCTCAACACGACGACATACGCACAAAAACGAACCCGTGCAACGCACGGGAAACCCTCTAGTTATATTTAATCCTAAAAAGGAAATAATTGAATACGATATTCACCCCCCTTAAATAATAATATTTCTTTGTTCTAAATCTATTGTTTTATTTCTAATTTAGATGGTTAAAATATAATAAATTACTATTTTGTTATTAAATATTTTTAATTTTTTAAACTCTAAAAATAACCGACGTATTTAATGTTGCATTGGCATAATTAATAATATAATGAGAAAACGTTTTATTAATTGCATTTATTTTATTTCAACCGTTTTTTATTTCTATACATTCTTTTTAAGACGGATAAGGTATGAGTTAGTTACACTATCCATTATATTCCATCGGTTGTTTTTAAAAGTCAAAACTTTTGAAAAGGTTTTAAAGTTTAATATTTTTATATACATATTTAAAATCAGATAATAATTTTGAAATAAATAAAGTTTAAAAGATAGAAAAATATTTTTGGAATGAATAGAGTAAAGCTTATTGATTATTTAATAATGAAAATTTTTAATCATTTAATGCAAAATTTGTTAATACACAATAAATGTTTTTACTACTTTTAGCTCTAAATTAACGTTCACAAATCGACTAATTCTATCTTAAAACTATGTGTTATTTAATTTTTCTAATAAGTAACTTTTTTATTTATTTTTAGAATTGAAATAATGAAAAGAAAACTAATATAAACCAAAATTAAGAATTCTTATCCATAATCATCCAAGGTCTAATGATTTTTCAAAACTGGTGAAAGATTTAACTAATAAAATTATGGAAATAATTCAATTATAGCTTAACCTATTAATTATTGTTCTTGTCTTTGTGAGTATAATATGTGTTATCTGGCATACTTATTAATTATTGAACTAATTTGTAACTAATAATCCATTCCATTCATTATTTAGTTCATATACATGATGGATATAATGTATGTTTAATTTTGCAAAACATAATGAAAAACACATTTTTGGTATAAATGACCAAATTTCTGCTAATGGTATTTTATCTATTTTGATAATAAGAACAACATATATATCCATTGATGACATACCATCGGCCAGACTGAAAGGTATCTTTTGGTATGGCCGATTGGTACATCAACAAACACTTCGGATAAAAGTAAGAACTCAAGAAAATATAAAGTAAGGTCTATTATCCGAAAGCATCCTTGTAACCAAGGGATCGAAAGAAAACTTTCGGTTAGAAGGTACAAGACAATCGATCGACCAACGGATAAAAGCGGTGTTGTTCCAAAAACACGCTATTATCTGAATCTCAATTGTATAAATACCAAGCCAATTGCTCACTTCAAAGGATAACGTTTACACACACACACACATTTATTCTCTATCTAAATTCTTAACCCTTTATTCTCCACATACTTACTCTCACTCCCGATGTAAATCAAGGGAACTTTCCCCACCCGGTTTACTCGGTTAGTTTTCATATTGCAGATAGTAGGGTTCGTGAGAATAGAGAATAGGCTAAAGGTCTTCTTCGAATCACAATCATCGGATCGAAACCTTCTACCCTTTTTGTTAGTTACATTCCGATGTCGCAACATCCATTAATAGTCATTACCGCATTTTAGTTATAAATCGATGTATCTTGTTGTTTATGCAATTTGTTTGTAGTTTGATATAAGATTATAATCAATCTGTCTACCCAAAACTTAATACCACTTCAACCACTATCATTATAGGAAGAAAAAAGGTCCAAAATTGGTAAATCTACTATACTTAATTTTTTAGATTTAATAAAGAATAACGTAGAATACCATAATTCTTCAATGTAAATATATATAGTATCATATTTGATTTTGTTTTATGTTAATAAAACAAAAATACTGTTAGGAGAGGAGGAATGTGTGTTTTAACTAATGAGTAACTAACTAAAAGTTTATAAAACAACGATATATAAGTGGTTGACTGATATGGAGGTAAATGTCATAAGAGCACCCGGAGTGATAATGAGGGATAATGAGGATTGTGGGGTTGCGGGATTATTTTTGCTGACGTGACAGTGAGAATAAGGATTGTGAGATTTTGGGTGGTATGATAATGAGGGTTGTGGGAGTTGTGGGACCCACTATTTTTTTTTTTTTAAACAATTATATTAATTTTAAAAAACATTTTATTAATTATTATACAATATAAATATTTAAAATATAAGTAAAATGAAAATTAATATTACGAAAAATTGTAAATAAATCAAATTTGTAAATACAAAACCTTTGGAGTAATAATATAAATATAAAAATGTTTAGGGTATCTATAAATACAAAAACAAAAATAAGGAAAAAATATGTAAATAAATAAAAGAAAAAGTAAATATTAAAATTTTCCTTGTCTTCTCTATCTAGATCTCTGTAAAAAAAAAAAAAATTAGATTGAAGGAAAAAAAAAAAATTAGATCAATTCATTGAAAATTTCCTTGTCTTCTCCACCTAAACAAACACAAAACATATTTCATATTCTTTATCATTTATCCTTAATTATACCATTAAAAAGGAAATAAAAAAAGAAAAAAAAAATTACAACGAGCCGTTGTTGTAACAACGACCCCCCACAACGAGGCTCAGAACGAGCCTACCCGGAGTGATAACGAGAGGGGGGCTCGTTGTCACTCCCACAACGAGCGAGAACCCCCCCTCCGGGTGCTCTAAATGGATTCGAGTCTCATAATAAACGACAGTAAAAATATATGTGTGCTATAGTATAAATTTGTCATTGAAAAAAAAAACTTATGAGTAACTATGGTAGTTAGACCGCATTTTTGAAATAAGGTTATAAATATTATTGTCCTGTTGATCACAACATTCTATTGGATGAACAGAAACATTGGAAAATAGGTCAAATGTCTAAATGTTTACTTTTAAAAATACTACTACATCTAAGATTTTAAGGTTGAACAAAACATAATATAGACAAGATTTTTTATTTAACATAATCGTTATTTTGTATATAGGCAAATTACAAAGTCACTATGTCATTAACGAAAACCGAACCCTCAGTTTTAAAAGAACGAGACACATTTACATTCTTACATACTATAAGGCTAGAAACCATTCAATAATTGACATAACACTTATATAAGTTGAGATATATCATCTTTCACTTTATTAAAGTACCATACTACAAGGTTAGAAACTATTAAATGATTGATACGTAACTTGAATAGAGTTGAATACATATATTTTTATTTGTTTTAAAAGAAAAATTACCATATACAACATATATATTCTCACTGTTGTCTATCCAGAGGCGGAGCCAGTAGGGGGGCTGGCGGGTGCTTGGCCCCCCTAACTTACAGCCATGTATACTTATTCTAGAGGGGTTTTTTCATATGTCCATCCCAAGATCAGACATCTTTAAGAAAGATAGCGGAAAAAACGAATTTTTCCAGTGCAATCATTGTCCGGTATTCATCATCGGAGAAGAAGAGTTAATTATGTGGTTATTGTTTTTCTCTTGTGACCTCAACCGTGCTCACACCAATGTTTGGGAAATAAGTGAGTTTTCCCCAACTTTGGCGATATATTTAGAGTTATGTGTCCAAAGTTGATATGAGATGAATGGGATATCAAGTCTCAAAAGTATGGTATATTATGCATTAAAGCCAATTGAGTTACATATTTCTATTAATTTATCTCATAATGAGTTTGAGTCATTATGTTGGATAAATGAAAAGCTTTGTAACGTCTATAGTTTATGACATAATCATGACTATTAAACAAAATTAATAATCATCATAATGATGTTGGTTTTAGTTTGCATTATATAACCAATTGGTTAACTCATTAAAAAGAGGAGGAAAAAATGAGAAGACTAATACCCGATGTTTTGCTAAAACACCTTGTTATCCTTAATCACATCGCACATGAAAATTCCGTCAAGATTTCAGGCATATGGGTTCAAGTCCGGCAGTATTACTGCTTCGGCCGTTGTACCCTGGGAGACAGACGACGTATAGACGGCGAATCTGTTTTAAGGGAACCGTGTGAAACATGAGCCTCGGCTATATCGTTCCTCGATATTATTTTGTTTTGATTCGTATCAAGTATATGGTATGTTTTATTTATCGTAATCATAATATGTTAAATGTAATTCATTTTGTTTATAATCAAAATTGTTTCGGATACAACATATTTTACCTACAGAAGAAGAGTTAATTATGTGGTTATTGTTTTTCTTTTCTTTTTTATTATTTGAGAAGTCAGATGGCACGTGATACAATCTTGGAATAACAAACAAAATGTAAGGTTTGAATTAAGGGAAAATAATGGGTAGATAACGTTTTAGTTTTCAAATTCTTACTTTAAAATTTATTACACTAAACACGTAAAGACTTTATTTTTAATTAAAACAACTTTTATGATGTTTACGGTTTATTTATGCTTACTTATGTAAAAAAGAAATTATGTTTAGCATATGTTATGTGTTATTAGTAGTAGATTAGTTAATAATGTAACGAATTGGTGTTATAGTGAAGTACAATTTTTGTTTGAACCCTTTAATATCGTAACATTTTGGCAACATATTCGGCCCCCCTTAACATCAAATCTTGGCTCCGTTCCTGTGTCTATCGCGAGACTTGAATCAATAACATATAGCGCAACGGGCCACTCAAATATAAATATCGCTATACTACAAGCTTCAAATAATACTTTTCGTAAATATCAAAAATTGAATATTCATTTTTTTGTATTCTTTAGAGAAAGTAATAAGTTTTTTTGTTAGGTATACAAACGTTTGTTGAATGATGATGACGGACCCGCATAGGTTGAAGATTATTGTGTGGTATAGGAAAGCGTGCCAATAACATTATTTTGTGCATGATTTGGGCATGGCTAAATTGTTATTGGTTTTTGCTTACAACTATCTAGATATTGTATTAAACCGACTTTTATCTTGTCTACTCTTATACATAATATTTTATTAATTCATTTATAAATTTCATATATATTTCAATCAAAACGGACTAATTCAATCTTTTGTCAGCTTCTTTAGTTATGTAACTAATTAACGAGTCTTAATAATCAGGTTTGTGATCAAAACATAACAGCTTATATTTTATGAAATTGAGGATGATAACCTAATACATTTAGCTTATTATATATTATATTTATATTTATATAACTATAACAATTGACAACTTTGACACCTTTCACAAGCCAAGGCACCAAACAGCTGGCCTGACTTGGTTTGGCTTGGGTCGGGTCGGGTCTGAATAATTTTTTTTTTTTTTTTTTTTTTTTTTTTTGAGTTTTTTGATAGTTTGGGTTAAACTATTTTTTTGATATTTTGGGTTAGATGGCCCTGCTTGGCTCGGGTCGGGTCTGAATAATTATTTCTTTTTTCTTTTAGCCATGTCTTGAGTTTTTTTTTTTTATAGTTTGGGTTAGACTACTTTTTTGATATTTTGGGTTAGACATTAGTTTTCTAAACCCCTTTTTTTTTTTTTTTTTTTGTTACTTTTGAAGTTTTTTGTTTAGCTTTAACTTTTTTTTATAGCAATATTTTGAGTTTTTGGTACCTTAGATTAGAGTTTAGTTTTGTTAAAAAAAATGTCTTTTTTTTTTAAGTTTTATAAAAAAAAATTTGTTTTTAGTTTATATCTTTTGTCTCGTCGCAACGCGCAGATACAAAATATCTAGTTTGTTAGATTTATGAATATAATTATATAGATGTTTAAAATCTCAAAAGGTAGCAAACTTATTTATTTGTACTTATTTATTTGTACTTGTGAGTTATTTAACTTCATAAACCCAAGATCATCGGCTTCTAAGCCTAAAAGTTAAGTTTATTTAATTTTTTGATTTTCAATAAGCTTATAATCACGTCATATAAACTAAAATAAAATGTATATATTGTGATTTACCTTACCAAAGATAGTCAATTTATATTTTCATAAATAGGTCAAAATTGTCATAAATCCTATACTAGTTTCGCCGGTTCCATATTCTATAATCTATATAAGTGCCCGATATGGACATGATTTTGACTAGTAGACTTGACGAATTATTGGACGTGTTGGCATGTTATCTTCTAGATTCCTCCTTTTTGTTTAGTTTAATATTAACTTTCACATAAAATATTAAATTGTCAAAGAAATATAAGAAAGTATAAGATAAATTGATAGTTCAAATTTTTGGTTATTTATTTGCATAAAATGCTTGTGATTAGTAAAATTTAATCACAACATTTTATGCAATCAAAATATGTTTTGTCAATTTTTTTTTATTTTTTTTTATTTCTCAAACTCGACCAAAATGATGCATATTTCATAAATAAATAAATAGAGTTGTATTTGGGCCATGTTATATTGAAATGGACCGATGTTTGGCCTACTTGATTTTGCTCTTGTTTATTTACCACGACTCATGATGATCCGGTTTCTTTGAATATTTTAAATATCCACACTTTGTAATACTCGATCTGCCACAATCTATAAATCTAATGGTATAAAATTAACCAAAATGAGAAATATCTTAAATTAACAATGAAAAGGAAAGAACAAATGGTGTGAATGAAAAATTCATATTTAATATATAGTCAAACGGTTACAAAATAATCAAAACCATTAAACTCAATATAACATCCACAAAGTGACACTATTCATATAATTTTGTTTCAACAAACATAGATAATAACATCATTCCGTTTTAATGATAATTTTGAACTTGCAGCGGAAGCGGATCAACACTTTAATATTAACAAAGATCAGTGATTAACAGTTTATATGAATATGAATGAATAAACGTTAAACAATAAAGAACACAAGAATTCCACTAACAACGTCAATCCATTAGAAAAACTATCTAAAATGACGTATATTTACAACGATATAAAAATCTATATTTATAGACCTTGAGGCTAATTAACCCCATAAATAATCGAGTTACAACTCTAAAATACGCTAACATTATCAACAAAACAGTAGAAACTTGACCTGTAGAAACTTCATGCACTCTATGCAATAGACTGATGACCAGTAGAAACCATCTTCACCAGTAGTAATCATCACCAATAGAAACTTACATAGTGACCACTATAAAACCTCTTCACCAGTAGTAACACCACTATAACCCAACATCATGGTTCATGTGATCCAAGCTCAGAGTGATTGGGACATGAGTCTTGATATTAAACACATTATATGTTTTGGGAAGAGGGGGACTAGAGCTTGATTAAGCATAAGAAGGCATGGTGGTTGTGATAATGTCGAATTAGAGTTTATGGAGAATCATAATAGTCGACTAAAGAAGAAAGAGAAAGTTTGTTACGATTTGGAGAGAGAAAGAAATCAAAGTTCGAATTTTAGGTTCTAGGGGTTTTGGAAACCCTCTCATACCATGTAGATTTCATACCATGTAGATCACTACAACAAAATAGACTTTTGGCGACGACTCAAAGTCGTTGGTAAAGGCAAAAATGTCGTCGCCAAAACCCTTTGGCGACGACATGTCGTCGGTGATGTGTCGTGGGCAAAAGCTCGTGGGGGAAAGGTTTTAGCGACAACTTGTGCGGGCCCACATTGACTTTCAACGTAATTTGAAATTTTTTTTAGCGACGACAGATTTTCATTTTTTTTATTTAATTTATTATTATTAATTAAAATTTATTATTATTAATTAAAATTTATTATTAAAATAATTATTTATTATTTTTAAACAAAAAAAAAAAATTGGGACCCAAGGCTTTGGCGACGACATTTGGGGACGACATGTCGTCGCCAAAAGACCTGTAGAATTTTTTTTACAGCTTATTTGAACTGCTTATTTTCCAGCTTCTCGCTCATGTCGACCTGTACAGCTTATTCAAACAGCTTATTTCCAGAAAATTCAAACCCGACAATCGAATATATTAAAGTCATAATCATTAAAACCATAAAACAATTATCCGACATACACAAATAATCCGGAAATTTGATAATGAAACATAATAACGAAAAACGATAAAATGTCTTAGAAAATCTGAAATTGTTCAAACATACATGAGTCAATCATCATTGTCTTCACCCGTATTGTCTCCCGCCTCTTCGATTTGATGATCATCAACTATGGGATAATTTGGCACAACAAAACCCGGGTTTGATGCTTGAAACGCTTGCAAAAATCTTCTCATCTCTTGTTGTACCCTTTGTTCGATCACATTGTCATTTATGTCCATAGTTGATGAACTTGGTTGATTTGATGAAGTCGGTAAAGAACTAGTCACCGACATAGGTAGCTTTCTCCCCCGTTCACGATTGTGGCCACGACGCACTCCCAAAACCGCATCCATTATGTCCTCCTCACTTGTCAACGGGGATCGAGTCTTCAAATCAACCATTTGCCGCTAAAAAGTTACAAGATATTAATTATTAGTCGCGGTTGATAATATATAACCCATTTGACCCGTTTTTAGTTGTTTGATACTTAAAATTTATGTTTTACCCATATTGACCCGTTTCTCCCATGTTAAGCTTTTTACCCGTTACAAAATGTTAATTAATAGTTTCGGTTGATAATATATAACCCATTTGACCCGTTTTTAGTTGTTTGATCCATATATCTTATGTTTTACCCGTTTTGACCCGTTTCACCCATTTTAAGCTTTTTACCCGTTTTACTCATTTTACTTACATGCAAAGTTTCCGCTTCCTCGGAAACCCATTCCTTGTTCCGCTTATCGACATGCATTTGCTCATAATTTTCGATATGACTCGGATTATCACACGTCGGGTCCTCGGCTCGCTATTAACACATTAAATTAAATAATATCAATGAATCAAATTTATCACAACTAATTAAATACATAAAATATTAATACTAATGAATGAAATGCTACTTACCCGATACGCCCTCCTACTAACATAAGATCGACTTCCATGCTTACTTGCGTATTTTTGTTTACTCCTATTTTCGGAGTTCTTCTCTGCACGGCTTATTTGACTAGGGCTCGTGACATAGTCTACGAATGGACCCCACACATCAGGAGGAACTCCGGCCGGGGGATCGTCACGAAGGTGATTAGGATCCTCGTACCCATGTCGTGCCACAAAGGACTCCTTCTTGAAATCTGACTTTGCGCCTTTATATCTCTCTTGACATATCGCCTCCACCCCGCCTCTCACCGTTCTTTCCTTTTCTCCGCCATCCAACCACGGCGTCATGTCAAAGTATTTCTACAATTTAAATAATATAGTTAGAACTTTATATTTGATAAACATATAAATATAGTAATCTTTTGAAAGAAACTCAACTCGAATCTCGGGCCAAATCCGAAGCTTCTTATCCTGAGGCACCCTGGCCCAACTCGGGTAATGTTTGGGAAATGCATTATCCCTAACAATGGACCCGATCAGAGAAATGATCATCTGCCCATGCTCACAAACCGGACGTCCCGACCCCTGGTCTCTAACATCAAACTCAACCTTCAACGGTTTGTGATCGTTTTTCCTGAACTCTTCCCGCAAATTGAAACACGTGGTTTTCTTTCGTACATTCGGTTTCGCTGCAAATTAAAATAGAAAAAATTATTAATACAAGAAAACAAAGTCAATAATATAATCTCAAAATACAAAGTAATTATTTCTTACTAATGTGACTCCTCGGTGGATCCCAACTACCACCTGGTGGATCACCACCCGCGTATCCGCCGTGAGCAACTGATGTCATCTGTAAAACAACAAGTACTAATAACATAATAATGATATATGTATTAAACAAGTAATAATTACAATGATATGTAGATAAATAAAGACATAAATAATATAATTAAACCAACAAATCAATAACGATTTCATTCATAGTAGTATTTTTTTAATACATGTAACAATTACAAATCAGTCTTCCTCGTCACTAGAATAAGTTTCATTGGTAGCCAACTGATGTATGCATTCATTATCAGATTCGACATCTTCGCTTTCAGAATCATCAGTTACATGAGCATCAATATCATCATCTTCATCATTAATGAAATCAACATCGTGTTCTCTTGTCTCCGGGGTACATGTCTCATGTGTATCTGTTTCGGGAATACTCGATCGACGAACATCGTTCAGGACATCTACCATCTCATTTGTTGTGTTATGTACTACCGGCGGATCCCACGATTCACCATGATACGTCCACGTGTCATAACAAGAAAAAATTATTAATACAAGAAAACAAAGTCAATAATATAATCTCAAAATACAAAGTAATTATTTCTTACTAATGTGACTCCTCGGTGGATCCCAACTACCACCTGGTGGATCACCACCCGCGTCTCCGCCGTGAGCAACTGATGTCATCTGTAAAACAACAAGTACTAATAACATAATAATGATATATGTATTAAACAAGTAATAATTACAATGATATGTAGATAAATAAAGACATAAATAATATAATTAAACCAACAAATCAATAACGATTTCATTCATAGTAGTATTTTTTTAATACATGTAACAATTACAAATCAGTCTTCCCCGTCACTAGAATAAGTTTCATTGGTAGCCAACTGATGTATGCATTCATTATCAGATTCGACATCTTCGCTTTCAGAATCATCAGTTACATGAGCATCAATATCATCATCTTCATCATTAATGAAATCAACATCGTGTTCTCTTGTCTCCGGGGTACATGTCTCATGTGTATCTGTTTCGGGAATACTCGATCGACGAACATCGTTCAGGACATCTACCATCTCATTTGTTGTGTTATGTACTACCGGCGGATCCCACGATTCACCATGATACGTCCACGTGTCATAACATTCGTCAAACCCGTTTCGTTCTATATGACCGTCAACTATCTGGAGAGTACCCCATCTCCTATTACCACACTTTCTACATGGGCATCGACATTCGTTCTCATGATTCAAATGATTCTTACACCTCTCAATAAAAGCGTCAAGACCAGTTCTAAAGGTAGGGGAAAGACGATCTCTGATATAAATCCAACTCTTATCAACGGTCATAACTGTGGATTTAAAATTTGTTCAATTGGTAGCAAGATTCATGTAAAATTCAATAACATACGAGGTCGGGTAGTCCAACTATGGAAGGCAACCTAACCCACTCTCTAAATATTTTGTCTCATATATGAATGCGTATAACTAATTTACTACTTAAGAAAAATTCGGCAGCATTTCCCCTTAACTCCTCAAATATGTGTATTATACACATATTCGTAGGAGTAAGGGAGAAATGTTTACCAAATTTTTCTTAAATAGTAAATTAGTTATACACATTCATATCCTAAATGAGACAAAATATTGAAAGAGCAGTCCCAAAACGGGGACTTTCCAAAATTAATTTCTAATAAATTAATTTTGGATGGGTATTCTACGTGATTGATTAATTTCGAACCTAAGGTATCATTAATTCGAAATTAATCACTAAAACTAAACATACAATTTATAAACATACAATTTATAAACATACAATTTATAATCATACAATTCATACACTTTTCCAATTCATATTCATATTCATATTCATATCTCTAAACATACAATTCATATTCATATTCATACACCTAGATAACACATTTCCAATTCTAAACATACAATCTATAAATATATTTTCATCATACAATTCTAAACATACAATCTACAATAACATAAATACCCAAATCAATAACATAACAAATTACAACCCTAAAACATACAATCTATAAATACATTTTCATCATACAATTCTAAACATACAATCTACAATAACATAAATACCCAAATCAATAACATAACAAATTACAACCCTAAAAAATTCATAAATAGCTTAATTTTAATAAATAAAAAAAATATAATACCTAGATATGGTGGGTATATGGTGGTGGCGGGTGAGATGGTGGTGGTGGCGGTGATGTTTGAGGGAAATCGCCGGCGGGTATATGGTGGTGGCGGGTGAGATGGTGGTGGTGGCGGTGATATTTGAGGGAAATCGCCGGCGGGTGAGATGGTGGTGGCGGGAGAGATTTGGGTTTGTGTTTGTGATAAATGAGACTTAGGAAAAGGATAAGAGCTGCTCAGAATATTTCCGGACGACATTTAGGGACGACCTGTCGTCCCCAAAACATAATCGCGGGAAACGAAAAGTTTGGGGGGAAAAATGTTGACTTTTTTTGACCTTTTTCGCGACGACATGTCGTCGCCAAAACCATATGGCGACGACACATTTTGATTTTTTTTTTTTTTTTTTTTTTTTTTTCTTGTTTTTCCATTTTCATTAAGATAAGAAATTGAAAAATAATAATGTATATTAATTAAAATAAGCCCTAATTAAAATAAGCCCTAACTTTTCGTCGATGCTAACTCATTTGTCAAATTCGGTGGTCTTGAAACTCATATACGACTTAAATCGACACTTATTACACCCGCATTAGATGTTCTCCGGAAATCATATCTTGAAACTCATAACTATCTAGTAGCACATCATATCTTAGTTGCATCACGTTTTCGTTTCTCACCCATTAGATGTAACACATTATATAGTGTGATTGTTGATTAAAACCGGTTACACATTTGATTGAATTGTAATCGAACAGTTAATGATGTACGTAAAGGAATTTACGAATTATCATTACTATCATATCATTGTTGTCGAAGTTTAATGATCGATTGATTTAAGCCTATATTTGTGTCAATAGAACCACTTACTCGATTGAATGATATCATTGCCAATTGTGTAACACACTCGAGATGCAATGATTCGTAATGTTGTTGATTACATGTAAAAAGGACTTTTAATAAAACCGGTTACACATTTGATTGAATTGTAATGATCGATATGATTTATGGTATAATCGAACAGTTAATGATGTACGTAAAGGGATAGTAATTATCATTACTATCATATCATTGTTGTCGAAGTTTAATGATCGACCGATTTAAGCCTATATTTGTGTCAATAGAACGACTTACTCGATTGAATGATATCATATCATTGCCAATTGTGTAACACACTCGAGATGCAATGATTCGTAATGTTGTTGATTACATGTAAAAGGACTTTTTAATAAAGCCGGTTACACATTTGTTACTTAAACTCTTTACGCCTCTTTAAAATCTTACTATATACTATATATAAGTATGAGTATCTTTATAAACGTCTATCTATCTTCAAAGTACACATATATTTTCAATATCCAGTCGTAATCTTAAAACCTAATGACAAAAAGACTTATCTTTTATCAAAACACGTTTGTAACTTAATTCCGAATGACTTATTATTTAAAGTATTTCAAACGTCTATAATACCTATTTATCATTATTATTTGAAATATTATACAAATCAAACATAAGAAAAGTATGTAATTATTAATATAACAATTTATTATAAATATATAGATATAATACTATAATTATTACAATACAAATTATATATTACTTTTTTAAATAATATTTCAATTTCATATTACTTTTTCAAATAATATTTAAATTTTTAATGGATATAAGTATATTTAAAAAAATATATATATTTTTCTAAATAAATTATATTTAAATTAAATATAATTTAAAATAATATTTAATTATTATTATTTATTTCAGATTTTTTAAATTATTTTTAATTAAAATGATATTTAATTAATTAATTTTATTTTAATTATATTTTTACACGATTCTTAATTATTAATTTTTTTTATTTTAAAGGCTTTTGGCGACGACATGTCGTCGCCAAAAGTAATACATTTTTTATTTTTATTTTTATTATTAAATGATATTGTATTATTAAATATAAAATAATTTTTTATTTATTGAAATAGTTTTCCCCACGACATGTCGTCCCCAAAAGTAATACATTTTTTATTTTTATTTTTATTATTAAATGATATTGTATTATTAAATATAAAATAATTTTTTATTTATTGAAATAGTTTTCCCCACGACATGTCGTCCCCAAAAGTAATACATTTTTTATTTTTATTTTTATTATTAAATGATATTGTATTATTAAATATAAAATAATTTTTTATTTATTGAAATAGTTTTCCCCACGACATGTCGTCCCCAAAAGTGTCGCGGGAAATTATTTTCATATTCGCGCCAATATTTTTACACGACAAAAAAAGAATTTATATGATAACCCTTTCCCGACGACATGTCGTCGGGAAAAGTGTCGGTCATTTATTTGACCAAAAGAAAGTCAAAAAAACCAAATTTTTGTCGTTTAGTGGGGCTTTTAGGGACGACATGGTGTCGTCGGGAAAAGTGTCGTCCGGAAAAGTTATTATTCTTGTAGTGGATTGGTACATTCAACATAATAAATTATCTATTAGCAATGCGTAAATATATAATATAAAGATGGGTCTTCAAGAGCCAAGATACAAAATAGACTGAGCTAGATAAACACGACTAACAATCAAATACAAATAATACAACATATCCTAACAACGAGTTATATACGATAACATACCTCACACACACACATATATATATATATATAATATATTTACTGATGACTTTTATTCAATCTATGTCATAGATCTTGGATTCGGGTTTACAACTACATTATTTTTAAAAATCATGATCCTATATTAATTCCATATGTCCAGAAAGTGTACACGAATATCATTTATTGCCTTGGGAGGAAATAAACAATGGCATGTGAATATGGAGGCTAAACAAGTTGTCTGAATCATATAGGGAACATATGGGAAGTTAATGTTAATTAGTAATAAAATATGACTATTTTAACACTTCCAAGTAGTGAAACAAATATTATTATGTGTACATGAAATTTTGTTTGTCAGTGGAAAATGAATCCAGCCATAAAATAACCTCGTACGATATTGGTGAGTTCAACAAGTTGTCCACTTGTTTTAATATTATTAGGAGTTAATTTTGATTGTAGACAACGTAAGAATAATTTTGATTATTTAAGAAACAAATAATCATCTTTAGATTACTAAGATCAATATAAGAATAAGCTTCATTGTCGTTGTGACGAACCCGAAACGAAACGACAACTTACGAAGCTTGTAGACAACAACAATAATGGAACAGAATAGTCGAGTAGTTGACAAAATAAGAGTAGACAAATACGAACTATTTTAGACAAACAACATTGCTGATTTAAATTCGGTATACATGGTCGGGCCATATAACCACAAAGTGACACGTCGCGTATCGAGAGAGCCTAGTCATCTTTCTTCAACAAAAACAATAAAGTTCCCAAGAAGTTAGCGAACGCGTGCACCACGTACCTTTGAGTTTATGTGCATGTGCATGAGGATGTGGGTTGAAGTGGGTCATACACTATGGGTTACAATGGTATTGGTTATTCACCACCTTAGCCCATATGTTATATCACATGCCCATATCTTATACTCATCTCCTTAATTTTTGGTTCCATTACTTGGTCTCCTTACGTCATAATGAATCCAAAACGATCATTAGTTTAAAAAACTAAAGTTGCAATGTTGGAACAAAACACACAAAAGACAGACTATATGATCGAATCTCTTACCTTCAATCAGGGACGGAGCTAACAAAATTTTCGAGTGGGTTCAGAACTAGAATTTAGTTATATTTGTATGGAAAATCAGCGAATTTATGTACAAAATAAGGCTAAAATACATTAAAATTCTAAATTTTTCCCAATGCAGCGAGTTCTGATGAACTCGCTCGGTGCAATGTAGCTCACCCTTGCCTTCAATTCATTTTGTGTTTTATTTTCTTCATCCCACTCGTCAATCATCGTGATAATCATATCCTTAACAATGGTACATATAAAGTCACAAAAGATAAAAATTCCGTCTTTCAAGAATTGTCTGGTGAAAATCTAAAATTGGATAAACTCATCAAATATAAGAGTTACCAAATACGAATCATGTTAGAGACATTTTATTGACGCAAAATGTGATTAAAGACTAAAAATAAAATACTTTGGGTTAAGTCTTTGTTTGGGCACCGAATAGGTAAACACACTCTTAAAATATTTTTCGATATATATATATATATATATATATATATATATATATATATATATATATATATAAAACAAAAGTGACGGAGCTGTGTGGAGGCGAGGGTAGGCCACAACCCACCCTTAAAATATTTTTCGATATATATATGTCTTAGTATTATGGTTTTAAAAGTTGCAATTCACTTATTTTGGTCCATTCATTTTCAAAAACTAACTTAATTTATCGTTTAAATTGTTGGTGAAGTTATCAGTTCTGATATTATTAAGGAAACATTCACCTTCGACACTAGCTATCAAATTCTTCAACAAATTTAAAATCGCCACATTTCCATCATTTATATTTCACTATAAGTTGAAAGACATTGATCATATTTATTATATGAAAAAAATGCATTGAACAATCTAAAATTTTCGAATAAACTTATATAGTTAAATTATTATATTAAACTATCAATCAAGTTTTGTTTTACCCTTTTTAGTGACGATAGATTATTTTGGGTCGTCTATTAACAAATTCCTGACTACGTCACTACAAAACACTCAATCCAAATTATGTAATTACACTTGCTTGTACTTTAAACCATTTCACTTAGATTCTCAAGATTCGAATCTCGTTATCTTTTTCTAGTTAGAGCATCCACAATGTATTGCACTCTTAGAATATGTATTGCACTCTTAGAATGCAATATATTGTCAAATCCATGTTTCAACCTTTTATTCCATTTTCTCTTACAATGTATTTGTACTCTAGAAATATAATACGCTACCAGTTTATAAAAAAGTAATACGAAAAATAATGCATGAAATAAAATAGGAGAGAGAAAATCAACTTTGAGACCTACCATTTGAATGTATTCAACGCTCAAAATATGTTGAATGTGTATTTCAAATGTCGATACAATATGACACACATAACATTCTTGTTAGCAACTAAATTTATCATTTTCAATTATATCTTGTGATTAAACATATTATAAAGATCTCTATTATAAATGCTCTAGGTTAGTCACCAGATCCAACAAAAGTTTCGCAACCTAGTTCCGAGGTATACATGGCTTCGTATAACAATAAAAAACCAAAAGTAAAATTGGTGAAAATTTCACAAATGTTCCACGTGTCCCTAGTAATGCTAGGTGGACCACCTTACTAGCTCTTACGTGCCCACTTTTTCACTTTTACCTCTATATGTATTCCTACACATTTCAAGTCCCCACTCACTGATATCCATCGCCACTCACCATTACCACTTTCTATTATCGAGTCGAGAAACAAATAATTTACCATAACTGCGAGAACCAATTCTGAACAAAAACACTCCAAACATGTCACCTTCGTTAAACCTTTTAAACTATCCGACCAAACTATACACAATAACAAACACAATTCATATAAACCATAACATATCGCCACCTTTAAACTCACCGAAAATAAAACCGCTTACTAAACCGGTCCCAGCTTTAACCACTGTATCTCCACCGTCGGTGCTAAATCCACTTCAAAAACTACCAGCCTCGGCTCTAGATATAGTAGAATGGTCACTTATAAAACTCGAGAAAAGTCATAGACTACCTACCCCGGTTGACCCGGCGGTTCAGCTAGTTGGGAACTTTGCACCGGTTCAAGAAAGCCTGGTTCATCATGGGCTTGAAGTAGTTGGTGAAATCCCGGTTTGTTTAACCGGGGTTTATTTAAGAAACGGGGCTAACCCTATGTTTAAACCAACTAACAGGCATCATTTATTTGACGGTGACGGAATGATACATGCCGTTAAATTAGGACCGAATAATAAAGCGAGTTATTGTTGCCGGTTTACTCAAACAAACCGTTTAAAGCAAGAAATGTTGTTAAACCGGGCTTTTTTTCCTAAGCCAATTGGCGAGTTGCATGGCCAACTTGGTTTGGCTCGGATTGGGCTTTTTTACGCTAGAGGTTTAGCTGGGTTGGTAGACACGGCTGGTGGGATCGGCGTGGCGAATGCCGGTTTGGTTTATTTTAACGGGAAGTTGTTAGCGATGTCGGAAGATGATTTACCGTATGACGTTTGTATAAGAAGTGATGGTGATCTTGAGACACGTGGACGATTTGATTTTAATGGACAGGTGAACTGTCCGTTAATTGCTCATCCTAAAGTGGACCCAGATACGGGTGCACTTTACTCTTTGAGTTACGATGTTGTAAACAAACCTTACCTTAAATTCTTCGCGTTTGATAAAAACGGTCGGAAGTCTCGTGAAGTGTCTATTTCATTACGTCAGCCAACAATGATACACGACTTTGCTATCACGGAAAGTCACGTGATCATTCCGGACCACCAAGTTTTATTCAAGTTATCCGAAATGGTTCGGGGCAAGTCACCCGTGGTCCTTGACCCGAATAAGGTGACGAGATATGGTATCTTACCCAAATCAGCGGAAAATGAATCAAGTATCCAATGGATCGACGTACCCGATTGTTTTTGTTTCCATTTATGGAATGCATGGGAAGAAGTTGATAGAAATGACGATAATATTATCGTAGTGATCGGGTCATGCATGACTATTCCCGACGCAATATTTAACGAATGTACCGACTAATCTGACCCTCTTAGAAGCGAACTAACCGAGATTCGGTTAAATACGTCAACAGGAGAGTCAACCCGACGTATTATTGTGTCGGGCATGAACTTAGACGCTGGTACAATAAACAAAAAACAGCTAGGGCGTAAATCTCGTCATATCTACTTAGCTATAGCTGAACCTTGGCCAAAATGTAAAGGTATGGCCAAGGTTGACCTAGAGACTGGACATGTCTCCACGTTTTTCTATGGGAACCAACGGTATGGTGGTGAACCATGTGTTGTACCTACAGAAAACGGTGAAACAGAAGACGAGGGGTACATAATGAGTTTTGTAAGAGACGAAGATAAAGAGTCGTCGGAATTAGTTATAGTTGAAGCATCGAGTATGAAGCAAATATGCATAGTGAAATTACCTAGTAGAGTGCCGTATGGTTTTCATGGTACTTTTGTTAGTGATAAAGATTTAGCTAATCAATCTTAAACACGTTTATATTGTCTTACTAATATATGTTCGACCTTACTACCACAAAAGTGTGTTTGTGAAAATAGAATTGACATTCAACTTATAGTTCTAACCTTTTTACTTCTTTAGAGATGATGTTGTCAAACATTATTTCATTTAACATGTTTGACAATACGATCTACAACTAGAGCTACTACATGAGCTAGCCGTTAGCTATAAATTAATTATTACCTGACAATTGTTTACGACAAGGTTGTTAAGATTGTAATTTTATCTCGTATTGCTTTCGTATTCATAAGATCGGAATTGTAAGATCAGAACAAAATCGAAACATCCTACTAAAATAGATTTTTGTCATATATTATATAACTCATAATAATAAATCAAAACCATTGATTGATCAATATTTGAATTCGATGAAACTGGTGTAATAAAATTCATATAAATTTAGATTATTTAATTAGGTTACTATTGATTTTGATTTACATTTATTCGTAAAATAATTTTTTTTGGCATTTTAAATGGTTAGACGATTTGTTTTTTTAATTTATTTTAACAGGGTAATTTATTTATAGGTTTTTTTGTTTTGTTTTTTCAATTTGAAGAAAAATAGAATCAGATCGTATAAAGATCCTAATATCAAAAACGAGATTATGCTAAGATCCTATGCAGGATCGGGATCGTTTTCCGTAAACGAAATCTTAAAATCGTATTATCTTAAAATCAAAATCGGAATCTTAACAACTTTGTTATTCTTTTAAAGTCGTACTTAAGGAAAACATATACACACACACGGGTAAATCAACAACGACAATGACAATTCGATGTTATGTTTAATCTGCTCTCACTAATCTATGTTGGTGTTTCCTATAGCATTCAAATATTGTTCATACACAATTTTTATAAAAAAAAAAATAGAAAATTCGTTAGCATTATATCATATAACATTTGAAATTATCGTCAATTTATCATAAAAATTGGGGATGACTAAAAGTAACGAAAGGTTAGTACCAAACGATACCTAACCGATATCGAATGATACCGACAAAATAAAAACGATTTTGTACTCGATGTCACGCTTTCAAAAATTTAGTATTCAGTATCATTATTAGTACCAATTTTAGTCGGGGTACCGTAACAACCGGTACCCGCCATAACAGCCGGACCGGTACCACGAGCTCAGTCCTAATGAATTACATTCGAAAATTATATTACTTTTGTAAAGTTTAATAACTAATTTGTTATTTTTCTTGTCATCAACTTTTAAAACTTGTTAAATAGCAGAATAACCTCATTTTGTGTAATATAATTACATTTTATAAATAAAATAATGTTTAATCATTCATATAATTACAAAATCAAAAAGAAGTGTTTAATGAATTCTTGGAGCAATGTTCTTCTCTGTTCTTGAACCAAAAAACCTGAATTCGAGATCAATAACAGGTATCTTAAACCTGAAATTGGCTAGCCATTTTATTCGATTTCATGGTGGAATAATAATAGGTACCTTTCATTCGATATCGTTTCATATGATCTCAAACTTATATTAATATGTTGCTATCAAATACCATATTTGATGAATTTTTGTGTTACTGTGTAAATTTTCATTTACATGAAATTCCATGAATGTCCACAACCAATTTCGCATGTTTGATTATTTATTTTTATCGTTGCAGGATGTTTTGCATTCCATAATTCATTAGTCACGAATCCTGATTGCCTTGATCATCAAGAAAACTCTTAAATTATACATATTTTGAATATGGCACCTCAAGGTATTCGACAGGGAGAAAACGTTAAAATAATTAATGATGTAGATGTATACTCCGGTGTACGCCATTTGTCTGTTCAAACAGGCGAAGAATTTTCTCCAGAGTTTCTGCGTGAACGTAAGCCTAGATTAGATGCAACATCCGAAGAATCATTTCCCACGTATAATCAGAATCTACAAGTTGTCTATGAAAGTAGTACGAGTAGTGGGATAATCAAACGAGATTCTGAATACACTAACAGAGGATTTCCAGTAGAAGTTGAGAAAATTGCGTATCCCGTTTCAGGTGTCCCAGATTGTTCTTTTCCAGGGAAGTTAAAATTTCTATGCAGTTTTGGTGGGAAAATATTGCCTAGACCAAGTGACGGAAAACTTAGGTATGTGGGAGGGGATACGCGGATTATATCTATTAAAAAAAATATTGATTATCAAGAACTTACGAGGAAAACGTTTGCCATTTGGAACCAACCTCATTTAATCAAGTACCAGCTTCCTGATGAGGATCTTGATGCGCTTATATCTGTATGTTCTAATGACGATTTGCAACATATGATAGAGGAATATCACGAACTTGAGAAAAGTTCTCAAAGATTAAGAGTATTTCTTTCGTCTTTAAATGAACCCGAAAGTCCTACTTCGTATGATTCAAGGTCTGTTGATCAGAGTGAAACTTCAAGTAACTACGAATACGTGGTTGCTGTAAATGGTATCCCACAGTTAAGTCTTAGTAAGTGTTCAAGTAAAGAGAATATCGACAGGGGTAATATGGTCTTTTCACAAATCGATAGTGTAGCTAGCTCTACGAATTTGTCATTTGTTCAAATGCCGCCTGGCGATCTTTTGACGTCGGATATACAGTCAGCGCTACCCGGCCTGCCAGTTCAGCTTTCCGATGTTTCAAATACTAAAGTCTTTGTGGAATCTGGAAGTGAGAATCGTCCGGATCTTAAAAGGCAGTATATTGTTTGGGAAGAAGATATGATAACATGGACGGAAACAAATGATTCAACAGATCCTCAAGAAAATCCGACTTCTGATTTAATGGTTGCAGAAAACGACTATATTTTAAGCTCAAATTCCAACGAGAACTCCCAGACCAATGTTGTGGAAAGTCAAAATTCTGCCATTTTAACTACCATTAGCACTGATGTTTCTCTTGTTGAGAGTTTTGAAGATAATCTAATCGATAACAGTCTATCACTGACTTCAGATGATAAAAATGTCGATGATGTTGCAGAATTACCTGAATTAGTTGAGAACATAACTGATGTTCTGCCTCCTTGCATCCCCTTAGCAACGATAGCGGTGCCATATATACAAGAAGTTAGTTCTGAGAGTGCATCTCAATCTGACAACCAGGTAACTTACTTATGACTCTTGAATGTAACTGACAAATATTTTTTTGCTAGAAGAGATTTGTTACACTTTTTTAGAATGTTGCATATGACAAGAGAGTGAACGCTGAATTCATTAGTGGTACTGCTACAGCTGAAGTGGAAGCAGGGCTACATGGTCTGCAGGTATCGTAATTCATGTTACTTTAGTACTACTACTATGTGTCGTTACTTTATCTAAGAGGCCTAAGGCATATGAATATATGATATGCAGATTATAAAAAATGCTGATCTTGAGGAACTACGTGAATTAGGGTCTGGTACGTTTGGAACTGTTTATCACGGAAAATGGAGGGGAACAGATGTTGCTATAAAAAGAATACGAAAAAGCTGTTTTCAAGGGAAATCGTCAGAACAAGAGCGTTTGGTAAGCTTGTTAATCACCTCTACTGTGAGATGAATTATTACGCAAATGTTTGTAATAAGGAAATTATGACAATGGTTTTTTTTATAGACGAAAGATTTTTGGAGGGAAGCACTAATGTTGTCGAATCTTCATCATCCGAATGTGGTGGCGTTATATGGTGTGGTGCCAGATGGACCTGGGGGAACGTTATCTACTGTTACCGAGTTTATGACTAACGGTTCACTTAGGCATGTTCTTTTGAAAAATAATAGGCAAGTTATTAAAAGTTAAAATCCTTACTTCCAAACGTGACTTGAGAGGTGGCAGTTTTGACCGCTTTATTGAAATGGAAACGGGTAATATGGGTTGAAAGTTGCCCAGAGTTTACAAAAAAGTATTACGGCCCGATCTTTTTCCTGTTTACCACCTCTCGTGACTCCGGTAGCAGAATATGGTTATAATAAGGAAATACTTTGAGTTTTGCAGTGCACTTGATTGGCGGAGAAAGCTCATAATTGCACAAGATGCCGCTATTGGCATGGAATACTTGCATTTGAAAAAAATTATTCATTTTGATCTGAAATGTGAAAACCTTCTAGTCACTATGGGAGATCCTCAACGACCCATATGTAAGGTAAAGAGAAACATTTTACGCTCTAAAGTTTAAACTAACCATCTTAGAGTCTTTGGAGATTGTAATGTAAACGAGTGTGGTATTTTATTTTACAAGAATATTTTCTTTTTCATACTGGATTTCAGGTTGGTGATTTTGGTTTATCAAGAATTAAACGTAACACATTTGTTTCGGGTGGTGTACGAGGAACACTTCCATGGATGGCTCCAGAGCTACTAAATGGAAGCAGTACCCGTGTTTCTGAGAAAGCAAGTGTTATAACTTATAATAAACAATATCATTTCATTTAGTTTAGTTTTTTAATACTTAATAAGACTGATAATTGTTTTTTATTGCAGGTTGACGTCTTCTCGTTTGGTATTGTAATGTGGGAGATTTTGACTGAAGACGAGCCTTATGCGGATATGCATTGTGGTGCTATCATAGGTAAACCGTTATTTACAAATTAGTAAGACTGAGAATTGTTTTTCGATTATTAATCATGTATATTAAATGAATTTTGTAATGTTTATAAAGGTGGGATTGTGAGTAATATGTTGCGACCACCTATACCAGAAAACTGTGACCGAAAATGGAAGGAATTGATGGAAGAATGTTGGTCACATGATCCAGCAGAAAGACCGATTTTTACAGAGATAACAAACAAGTTACAAGCATTGTTAATGTCTTTACCCTCAAAACGAAATAATAATGCTAAAGAGGACATGCTAAAAGTCTAAAACCTTCGTAATTTATCATAAACATGCTGGTAATATAAACTCTAACTCTGGTATTTCAAAAGTGTAACATTTATAACTTTATAAGCGTTCAACTTCGTGTAAATGTTACTTTCTCGTTGTTTGTTTGTCCGTCTGTTTATTTATAACACCACACAGTGATACAACATAAACAAACCAGATTCATCCTAGATAAGTTGAATACCACATTTTTTTAACATAACTAGTACACCCATAAAAAGGCTAAACAAAGTCATGGGGAAAAACATAAAAGTGACAACAATAAACAAAATTAAATACATAAATAGATAATGAAGGATAACACGTAGCTTCTGTAGGACTCGAAGAGCGGAAAAGCCATCAATTTCTGCATCCAATAACATAGCACCAATCTGCAAAGAAAATTACAATTACCTTAATTTCCATCATCGTAGTTATCTGCAATTCCATCGAGTTTCTCAACAAATATATACGCTCTAAGATCCTTACCAAAGTTTTGAAACTATGAAATATAAGGAAATAGCACTTGGTTGGTGGACCAAGCTCATAATTGCCCAAGACGTCACTATTGGCATGGAATACTTACATTTGAAGAAAAAACATCATTTTGATTTGAAATGTGGTTAGAGGTATCCACATCCCATCAACGAGATGCCCTATCTTCGACAATGACCAAGATATCCACACGTATGCAGATCAATCAAAATCAAAAGGGAAGCGTTAAAAGCCATGGATGCGGTTATTCAATTTGGCCTTTGGATTTTATGGAGACTCGGGAATCCTCAAGTCTTCGACATTAAAAAACCGAGGAACAATGTTCTCATGGACGATGTCATCTGTCTCATCACTAAATTGGCCAAGTAATCCAAGTAATCATTGTTCAAAATTTGTGTAATCATGTTTCCTCTCTAGCATCTTGCTAAGATATATCTTTAAGTTGTTCTTGTTCAAAAAAAATTGAAATATATTTTCTTTTTCTTACTTGATTCAGGTTGGTGATTTTGGTTTATCAAGAATTAAACGTAACACATTTGTTTCGGGTGGTGTACGAGGAATACCTCCATGGATGGCTTCAGAGCTAATAAATGGAAGCAGTACTCGTGTTTCTGAAAAAGTAGGCGTCATAACTTATAATAAGCAATATCATTTCAATAAGAACGATCCGTGTTTCTAGTTTGGTATTGTAATGTGGGAGATTTTGACTAAAGTAGAGCCGTATGCTGATGGTGCATTGTGGTTCCATAACAGGTAAAACCGTTACTTACAAATTAGTAAGAAGGAGAATTGTTTTTCGACTATTAATCATGTTAGTTGTATTTTAAAAGAATTTATGATGTTCAAAAAGGTGGGATTGTGAGTAATATGTTGTGCCCACCTATAGCAGAAACTGTGACCGAAGATGGAAAGATTTGATGGAAAAATGTTGGTCACATTCCAGCAGAAAGACCGATATTTACAGAGACAATAAACAAATTGCAAGCAACGTTAATGTCTTTACACTAAAAAAAAATAATAATGCTAAAGACGAGGTGTCAAAAGTCTAAAACATTTGTAAAATATGTTATAAACCCCAACTCTTGTATTTCAAAATATAAATTTCAAAGGTGTATAACATCATAAGTCACCTTGGTCTGTTTTCGAATGAATTGCTTTTGGGTTTTTTTTTTTTTGCATTTATACCACATCATCAAGGTGGTACAGTAAAACCAAACAGATTTAACGAAATAACTTGCTTACCATGTTTCTCATAACATAACTAGCACACCCGTAGAAAGGTTGATTAAACTGTCCAGTGAAAAACATTAGTCTATTACTTCTCCAAACATAACTAAATGCATAGATGGTTAAGGATAACAAGTAGCTTCTGGAGGACCCGAGTAACAGAAAAGTCATTCCTGCATCCAAGAAACATAACCCCAAGCTGTTATGCAAAGAAAATACAACACGAAAACAAGATTATTAACAATGGTAAGTTCACAATAGCCATCGTATCTCTGTTACACCTTCTTTTGCAAATTTTCAAACTAAAAATGAATGAAGAGTTTGGATTATATTTGCTCATTGGATAATGAATGTAAGACAAAATAAAAATCGATTACAAGTAAATGGAAAGTGATTGAAAACAATTTAAAAGATCAAAGTTTACCTTAATTTTCATCATCATTGTTATCTGCAACTCCATCAAGTGAAACCAGATTCTCAACAAATGCATACACGCTAAGATATCTATCGAAGTTCTGAATCTTTAAAAATGAATTATCGCTAGGATCATATAATCCAAACTCTTCATTCATTTTCAACAGAAGTTTACCATCATTTAAGATACACAATGGCATAGAAACGTGGTAAAAATGAGAATCAGTAGGATGCGGGATTGAAACCAATTTAGTCCAAGAATCTTTGCTATTCATCACCCATACATCAGTACGATCTCTATCATAACTACAAGTTATACACAACCATTCACCTAAAGGACCAAATGTTAACATCATATTCATATTGATAGCTCTATCATACCCAGGTTGACAAACTACACTATAAGTCTCTGTTGCTAAATCAAGAGAAACAATCATCCCCGAAGTAAATGACTCATAACGGTTAACTATCCAATGAAAAGCTCCATTTGAAAACGCACAAAAAATCGTCGGACGACAACAAGGAAAATCCCTTACAATCTTCCACTTTCCCGTTTTCATCGAGTAAATCCTCACTTTGCTCTCAAACTCGTTTTCATCATTATAATCAACATCTAGTGCAACAACTTTATAGTCATCGGAAGATTCATCATACCCAAATCCATAAAAGCCACCCCAAGGTTCCGAGTCACAATTCGGCAACTTTATAGATTTTCTAGTACTAGGATTCCAAATAAACACATTATCTATCCCAGTAACAATGCAAAACAAGCCATTACAACATCCGATTACCGAAAAATGCTTACCATATTCTTTTAAAGGATATTCAAGCTCCTCTGAAATAGTAGTAATAGATTTATGGTCATATAAGACATCATAAAGAGAACAAGTATTTATATTAATGTCTGGCTTAGTGGTTAACAACAGTAATCGGTGATTAACATACTCAGTGTTGCTAATTGATTTAGTTAAATGGGATTTAATAAAATGTGGGTCGGAAATAAAACAGTACCATGATTTGGAAACAGACTTACACCGTAACAAAGGTTTAACTCGAAGCCTCAACAAAACATCGATAATAATCTCGTCAGGAAGCTGCTGCTGTGATGTCGTCATATGATGATTTGGCGCGATCGCTGGTTCGGATTCTAGATTCTCTTTTGTGATTTGGGGGAGAATGTTATTCGTGGTATTTGTTGATATCAACTTTATTTATTTGTTTGGGCTAGGCTCAATTGCTATTCTGATATGTTTTGAGCTAACCCAGATTACTATTCTGATCTGCCCCATTATATGTTTATTTAATAAAGATCATCTCATATGTTATTTTGAAAATAATAGGTAATGTTATGAACGAGTGAGGGTGATTAGGGTTTAGGTGATATCAACCTTAGATCTCCTGTGATGATCATAGTGCAAACCCAACAAGTTCTTGACGAAGCTATGGTGATCAAGGTTGAGGATGAAAGTGAGAGTGTATGAACTCTTTAAGGTTTAGTCTGTGTGTTAGATGAGATGAAAAAAGTGATGTCGATAATGATTTGAACCATATATTTATATGGCCAGTGTCAAGTATATGTAACGTTGTCCATTAATGATGATCATGAATACTTGAACGGTCTTAATCATTATGACGATAATAAAGCACTCACAGACGCTGACACCTTGGACAGGCGGTGCTGACTTGACAGGCACTGACATAGCTTGATTTGACAGGCGCTGTCATAGCTTGACTTTGACAGGCGCTGACATAGCTTGACTTTGACAGGCGTTGTCATAGCTTGACTTTGACAGGCCTAGCTTGATTTTGACAGGCGCTGTCATAGCTTGACTTTGACAGGCGATGACATAGCTTAACTTTGACAAACGCTGTCATAGCTTGACTTTGACAGGCGCTGACATAGCTTGACTTTGACAGGCGCTGACATAGCTTGACAGCCGCGGACAACTTGGGCTTGGTTCCTTACTAACCTCATCAGTGTCTGTGCGTTACCGCGGGTCTTAATATCTATATATTTTATTTAAAAGTTGATAGTAGATGTTGACATGCCTTTTTTATTTTATTTAATCAATTTTCCACAATCTCAAAACTCAAACATATATATCATAGTTCAACATAAAGTAATAAGATCTTAATCCATATTTCTTGCATAATTCAAGTATTATGTAACTCGCAATAGAGATAACAGTATAATATAGTAACATAATCAAATCTTATGTTTTTTCTTATATGACACTTAAACAAATTAAATATAATTAATTACTAAATTCTACAATCCTGAAACAAACACTAGAGTAATTTGGGGAATTAAATTAGTTTTATTTGCGAACTTGGGGTTGCATAATGAGTGAGTGTATTTGGGTTCATATTGGGCGTTGGAACACCAACTTGTAAAATTATGGGTGTTTGTTTCGGTTTACTGATTCGGTTTATGAGTTTATATAAATTTTGAAAAGTTTAAATGTTTTCTTTTGTGGACTTATGAGCTTATCAACTTAAATAAGGTATAAGCACAACCTGATAAGCTAATAAGCTGGGAAAAAAATTAACTTATGAATTTTTTCAATTTTACATAAACTTGTAAGCCACTAAATAAGTGGAAACAAACACCCATGTAGAAAGCAATGAAAACTGAAGCGTGAATTGTTGGCCTAATAGAAACCCTAGTGAACTTAAACTCATATAATTAGGTTGAGCCAACTACTCGGGCCTGTAATACTAAAGATTTGATATTTTGATATAAAAATGAATTTAAATATATTGACTATGGTTAAAAGATAAATTTCAAGGTTAAAGATATTGTACAATAATAATCAACATGAATAAATCGTCAATAAAATCATCCAATTGCTAAACATAGCCTTATAGCAATTGAAAGTACTTAAGGTACAAGTAATTAGACAACTCCATTCATGTTGGTTGATAGATTTTGGACGATTTTTAAACATGATTTAAGTAGTTTGTTTACAAATAATTAGACAACTCCATTCATTAGACGACTACGTCTCCAAAAAAATATCTATCTTTCTCGACAAAGATAAATATGTTTTTAAACATAAATATGTTTGTCCAAAAATTATTGTCTTATTTGTTGATTCGTGATCTCGACAAAGAGAATTCGTAAGGCTAGCAGTTGAGTCTGTTATTTCTAATTATGGATAGTTAAAATGTAGTAACTTCCTATTTTGCCATTAAGTATTTTAAAATTTTCAAACTCTAAAAGTAACTGACGTCTTTAACGTAGGGATATAATAGATAATCTAACGAAAAAACACTTCATTAACTGTACATATTTTATTTCGACCGTTTTTTGTTTCTAAACAATCTTTTTGGACATCGGGAGTATCATTTAGCAATCTAAATGTTACTATTCATAAGCCATCTATTCTAAACCCACGAGAGGCCTCGACTCAGCTCGGGTCAAAAGAAATTATTTTCATTTTCATTTTTACTTTTTCTTTTAAAGTTTGTTTTAAGAATGTTTGGTTACTGTTTGGTCTCTTTAGTTTTATACAAAATATGGTTGATTTTCTTTGTTTAAGTGTTAGATAGGTTTTTTGTTTTAAGGAGATTTTTTGTTATTTTTTAATTTATGTTATTGTTTAGTTTTATAGAAAAAGTTGGTTATTTTCTTTGTTTAAGTGTTGGATAGGTTTTTTGTTTCCTAGTTAGCGCTAATGTTTAGTTTTATAGAAAAAATCGGTGATTTTCTTTTTAAGTTTTGAATAGTTTTTTTTTTTACTTTAAAAGGGATTCCGCTACTACACGCTTGTAATGGAAAATACTCCGTACTTTGCAAAAAAATATATATACATAATCATGTATCTATACATATAATGGATATTGGGTGGAGTGGATAAGTGAGAGGAGGGAGGCAGATTCTGGCAAATGTGAAAACGGTCGACCCGTACAACCCTACATCCACATGGGGAGCCTTCAATCAATTACCCATAACATACATTAACATACGTGCACCCAATTACTTCCCCATGATGATTGATGCCATCTTATAATTTTAGACTTTTAGTTGCGTCAATTTTAATCGAATAAAAGTTCGAAAGTATTATTGTCGTCAAAAAGGAATTCACATTCGGGTTTTTATAACCACTCTCCAAAATCTTTCAAATTGTGGTTAAACGAAAGCAAGAATCTTGACAGGTGTTATTTGTGCGGTTTTACAAGACCCCATATGAAGCAAGTCGGATCGGACTTAATTTGAAAGTCCTTATTATATTCATTTCACAAAATAAGAAAAACCATGGTAAAGACAAATGACCTTGAAAATGTATTTATGCCAAATTAGATATCATGTATATTTAACTTTTTCTTCTTATTGACATATTTTATGGTATCAAATAGTCTATAAAATTCATTTGTAGGCCTGATTAAAAGCTTATATGTGTTTAATAATTTGTATTTAAATCTTGCTCTTATATATCATAAAAATGGATATTTATAAATTACAATTTTTTGTATATATATGCATGTAATAACTATTATTTATTTATAAAGTTATATATATATAAAGAAAAATTGCAAAAGGTCGTTGATCCAACCTGTTCATCTTCATTCTTGCAAGTTACAATCAATGCAATTCATTTTTTTATTTTTTATTTTCATATAAAACAAATATTTTATTATATTTATTTTAACAGCAAGAAAGATAATAACAACAATAATAAATGGTTACATGATTTTTTTTTTTATATAAAAATGAATTGCATTGAAATAAATGAATCAACTTTTAAGTTTATAAATGTAGGGGACAATTCATTTACATAGAAGGTATAAATCATGTTTCATTTTTAAGTGGATGTTTATTTTATGAGTTATAAACTTGAAAGTCGGAGATTAACCTCGTAATCGGGAAACTAAGTTTGAGATTCTAGCTTATACTTAGACTATGGGGTGTGGTAGTTTGTTTTGGGTGATGATGTGGAGTGATAGAAGTGATTTGTAGGAAAGAGAGTGTGATTTGTAGGAAAGAGAGTGTGATGATATGGAGTGACATAAGGAATCTTATTCTTGACTTATTGTATGTTACACCATTTTATATCAAGTAAAAAAACAAGATCGCCCAGCAACACCACCTTCTATGCTGTTTGTTTTAAACTACCTTGGAAATAAACTAACCATATTAAGACAAAACATTGGGCTAAATTAAGTCCAATAAATATCAAAACCCATTAACCCAATAAATCTGAAAACCCATTTAAAAGGGCTAAATTAAGTCAAAAACCCTAATTCCTTAATATTTCTACTAAAATAGCATAGCGGCAGCAGCCACGTTTCTTTGAAGACCGGAAACTGGAAACAATGGGTAAATTCTACCATTTTATTCAAGATCAAACAATGGGTATTTCTAATATTTTGATTGATCCTTAAATTTCCATTTATTCCAACCATTTATTCCAACCATTTCCATTACTTTTCACACTTTTGCTTTTGATTTCCTTCACCACGGCGTGATGCAGACAAAGCCAGCGCCCAATTTTGGAGGACAACGCCCCCGACGGTGTGGTCTTGGGCGTTGTCGGGCGTTGTCCCTCCGACGTGGCGGCGTTGTGGAGGTTTTCAACGCCCCACACCCCACAGTCTTAATAGGTCGAACAAAACCTTCATAATGTCCAAAATCAGCTAAAATAATTAATCACCCACATAATTAGCTAACTTAAAAAAGTTCTTCATATTGAATGTATATAAAAACTAAAGGAATGTTGTATAAAAACAAATGAATGATTTCCTTCGTTACGAGGAGTAAGTGGGCATGTTAGCATGAAATCTTTGTGCATGTATCTCCGTTGATTTTGGGGATAAAATGTCGTTAACTTAAACATTTATTCTATGATTAGTTAATTATATTTTATAGTTTTATCTTACAAAACGTGTCACATCTTATCTTTTTATAACTAAATTATTGTTCCGCGATAGCGCGGATAAAGATAAAGTTTGACTCGTAAATTTTTGTTTATGTAGATTTTAAGTTATTATCATAAAAAAATGTCATACGTATAATAACATATATACGTTTACGTTTATACCTATGTTGCTTATAGTTAAAATAATATATACACTTTTACGTTTATATACATGTTTTGATATTTTTATGAGGAAATTTTTAGAATCACAATACGGTAAATCATAGTCTATATTGAGCGATTTATAAGTAATTAAACTTATGTTTTTTTATTTCAGTGGAGGTGTAAATGAAAGAAAAAATGTAATTATGTATTGTAAAAGGGTGTAAAATAGAAATATTTTTTGATAAAACCATCAATCCGATCTAACGGTTGAAATTAAAGAAGATAACTCATCCAAGGGATCTTACTTCGCCATGTGGCATTTAAGGCCCCTCTTTTATTATATATTAAAGATTAAAAATTATAATTAAATAAATAAATGAGAAATTATATATGGGATAAACTTATATATTTGTTATACGATGTCGGTTGTATAATTATGTGATTCATGTAAGTCATTTCTATTAAATAACTAGCTTATCACCCATGTATACATGGGGTAGTATTAAAAAAGTGACAAATTTTTGTACAAATTTTTGAAGGGCTTTACAAAGGAGTTTCCTTTTACATTACTTATTACCTGTAAGTATTTTAAGCAACATTTTAACTGAACTTCATTAAAATTATTCGATTGTTATGATGGGAATGAGTGAATGGAAAACTTGTTGCCTCTTCTCTAACTTATGTATTAACAATGATTTAAATATACGGAAATAGCATGTAGACTAATAATATTTGTATTGTCTTCTTTCCTTCCGTTACAGAACCTCCCATACTAACCTTTTTCATAAATAGACATTTTCCAAAGAATACTAATGATTAATCAAACAAGAATGAAACCTATACAATCAACAATAAAAAAAACACACTTGAAGTTTAGTAAGATGAGATGTTCATCATCTTTACAACCTCCCAAAATATGCACCACATATATTGTTCTTTACTCAACTTCCACAACTTAGACATTTGTATGGAACTCGAGGACAGGGACCTGATAAAATTAAAAGGTTAAACAATACATATGTTTCGATCCATATCGAGAAAAAATCATGAGTCTACTGACTCCATATCTAATGCCTACAACCTCGTAATCATTCGATCAAATCTTTAAACTGTTGTATAACCAAAAATGACAAAAACAACTTGTTACCCAACCCGTATTCTATTTGTGTTTTAGCAAAAACAATGTCTAATGGTTCATATTTTTGGTAAGGATTTTATTTTTTGAAAAAGATACATCAAATTTATAGAAACTTCAATATGAGTTTTCTTTTATGACATTAACCAAAACTCGAAGACTCAACCTGATTAACACTTGCTAAACACCTAAATGAAGATGCAACATCAGATTTTTTTTCCTTGGCCATCCCTATATAAAGAACTCCACTTTATGTACTTCTTAAAAGATTTTTTACTTTATATTCATTACTCGTTTACTGAATTAGTGTAATCTAAACATTTATATGTTGGTCCTCATCTTGAATTCCAACTCAACGGAGATTACACATTCTACATAAAAAGCTTTCATCTTTAAGTATTTAGTTTTGGTCCCTGTGCTTTATGCTCTTCATTGCCCTAGATGTTTACCCGTAGGATTTCAACCTTTAATGCTTACATCTTTAAGTATTTATATGTTTAAGTATTTATATGATACTCATTACTCGTTTACCCGTAGGATTTCAACCCTTAATGCTTTATAAACTTGATGCATTTATGCTAATCTAGAGTCTTTATTTCTAACTCATCGGAGATCATGCATCCTAAGAAATATTTTTTACATTTAACTCAAATTCTTTTACGAAATACTTGTCATGTAAAATATTATATACTCGATTTGAATAATACCTGATGAAATTATACTAAAGTAAAACCCATTCAATGAAGGCTGGAGGGAGAGTGGTGGCACCTGGGGTTAGGGTTGCTGGTAGAACACAAAAAAAGTAGAACACAAAAAAGTAGAACCTGCAATTTACATACCCATATATGGAATCTCAAAAAAATAAACCGGATCCATTTGTTAAACATAAACAGTTTGGCATTAACATAGTCACAAACTTTAAAACACAAAAAAGACTGCATAAAACACTTAGTGAATTCTCGATCTCTTAAAGCTTTTTGTCCTAAAAAATCGCAAAATCTTTACTATGATTGTTGAGTACTTGAATTAAAAAATCGACATGAAATAAATATATTTGACATATCATCAAACACATTATGGGCTCTATTCAAACCGCAACCAAACAACATTAGTTAAGATACATAATAAAAATCCAAAACTAAAATGAAATTAATAAACTCAGAGTTACCTTTGATAGAGATATCACTAAGTGCAAACTCACTCTTCACTTGTCCTACAACCGCCCCATGTTCTTCATTACCCTAGATGTTTCATCAAATCAAACCAATCAATAGAAATAAGTAAATCATAATTAAACATATATTTCAACAATTCAAATCCAAAACATTAAAAACCCACATCACGAATTTGATAATTAGAAAAGAAAAAAGAAACGACTCGGTGAAATATGAAACAGAAAAGGAATTTGGGTTTGGTAAAGAAGGAGGACTATAGAAGATGAAAGGGTGTAGTGGAAAACTCAAAATTGTTGAATGGTGGAGCAAATTTAAATTTCTTGGATACCATTGGGAGCGAGTATTCCAAAGTTGCATAGCTTCCTCAATACGCTTGGTTTTTTTTTTCCTTTTACTTTTTTCTTTTCTCTTACTTTTCACAAAACAACTGATATATATATATATATATAATTAATATAATTGAATAATGACATCATTACATCAATAATCAATCTTAGGTGGATAGTTTAAGGATATGCCACATCAGACATATGACATCATATCTATCTTCCATTTATTAGATAGAAAGGATTTTTAGATTATTTGTGTATTTATTTGGTGACAAAAGATTTTATGGATGGAGCGAAAGTGGGGTAACATGTATTTATTTGTCTTAATTTCATACTCTAAATTGCTCATTCCTTTTACACTAGTAAACAGGTCCTATTAACAAATACTTTTACTTTTTTAAAAATTATTACGGAGTGTAAAATAAATAAATATATATATATATATATATATATATATATATATATATATATATATATATATAGGGGTGGGTTATTGTAAAAAGTTTTTAAAATAAAAGGAATAGGAAGGATTGTGGTGATGACATGTGGCAATTTGAAAATTCTTTTTTTTAATAAAAAATAATATTTTTATTAAAAAAAAAATATTTTTAATAAAAAAAAAAATATTTTTTAATAAAAAAAAAAAAAAATTTCGTAGGAAAAAAAAAAAATTTCGGGTGAAAAAAAAAAAATTGGCTCGGAAAAACTTATGCACGAAAAAATTGACAAAACTGATGCACAAGAATTCATTTTTTCAAAAAGTGATGTACGAAAAATCTTTTTTAAACGAACACATACACCAAAAATCACTTTATTTGTAAAATGATGCACTAAATGTCATTTTTTTATAAAATAATGCACCAAAAATCACTTTTTTAGATGGTGCATCACTTTTTCGTGTACATAAATTCAAAACTTGTGCACGAAAATGATTACGTTATCGGAAAAATTTTCAAACTTTTTTTTTTTCCCCCGAAATTTTTTTTTTTTCCCCGAATTTTTTTTTTTTTTTTATTAATTTTTTTTTTTATTATTAAAAAAATATTTTTTTATTATTAAAAAAACAAAAAATAAAAATAAAAAAATAAAAATAAAAAAATAAAAAAAATGCCACATGTCACCCTTACACTCCTTCCTATCCTTCCTATTTTAAAACCCTTTTTATTTGATCCTACTCCTATATATATAGGGGTGCGTTATTGTAAAAAGTTTTTAAAATAAAAAGAATAGGAACGATTGTGATGATGACATGTGGCAATTTGAAAATTCTTTTTTTTTAATAAAAAATAATATTTTTATTAAAAAAAAAAAAATTTTTAATAAATAAAAAAAAATTAATAAAAAAAAAAAAAAATTCGGAAGAAAAAAAAAAATTTCGGGTGAAAAAAAAAAATTGGCTCGGAAAAACTTATGCACGAAAAAATTGACAAAACTGATGCACAAGAATTCATTTTTTCAAAAAGTGATGTACGAAAAATCTTTTTTAAACGAACACATACACCAAAAATCACTTTTTTAGATGGTGTATCACTTTTTCGTGTACATAAATTCAAAACTTGTGCACGAAAATGATTACGTTATCGGAAAAATTTTCAAACTTTTTTTTTTTCCCCCGAAATTTTTTTTTTCCCCGAATTTTTATTTTTTTTTATTAATTTTTTTTTTTTTATTAAAAAAATATTTTTTTATTATTAAAAAAAAAAAATTAAAAAAAATGCCACATGTCACCCTCACACTCCTTCCTATCCTTCCTATTTTAAAACCCTTTTTATTTGATCCTACTCCTATATATATATATATATATATATATATATATATATATATATATATATATATATATATATATATATATATATATATATATATATATATGAGAATTTTATTGTTTTTCAATATGATTTATCTTTTATCTTTTATATTTATTGAATAAATTCATATTCTATTGCTAATTTGTTATTTTCTACGTCTAAAACAAAAACAGTAAAAATAAAATAAATATAATTAATAAAGTATTTTCTTTTAATTAGATTACATACTATGTCATTAAATTAAAGATAATGGTTTTAAATCTATTTAATTGGAAAAGGATAAATTACTTCATTTTAACTACTCATATTTAAAAATAAAACAATAATTTTTAAACAAAATAATTACTATTTTATGTTAAAACAAACTTAAAATAAAAAATGAACGTGCTTTTGGCATTCGTTTTCATGTTTTAATTGAATTATAAAACCGTTGGTACCATTACTTGAGGGGTGCTTGGTTAGGGGTAATGGGGGTAATGATAATGATTGAAGGAGGTTGGTTTGTTGTATTATAGTTAATTATTGCACAATAATAGGTAATACTTCATTATAGTCTAAATCGGGGTATTCATTAACCACTTATTGCATTCCATAGTATTCCATTTCCATTCCACGCTTTGAACCAAGCAGACCCTGATTCTTTTTTGCCTTTTTATTGACAACCTTACACACACAGTGTAGTTTTTAATAATCTATGCGAGATAGGAAACTCACTTCTTCACTTATTACACTTTATAATATACATTAAATGATAGATACTTAAAAAATACTTTTATAATTAATTGATTTCTTTTTGGATCAAATCACCTACTAATTGTTGCTTGATTTTGAAGGTTTAAATAGTTAAGAATAGGGTAAACTAATCAATGATCATATATTCAAATCAAGAAAATGTATAAATGGTACACGTAATTATGGCGTACATTATTTATATTGTAAAGTCATAAATTTAGTTGTTTCATCATCTTTATTTTAATGTTGACTTTAATGTTGTGGGATTAAGTATAAATGTGTTTTATAAGGGAATATAAGTGTAATGGCATGTAAGCTATCACTTTCTCTCAACATGCACGATTAAGAATATGAATGAGATTTAGTGTTTTGAATTTATGTTTCAGAAATATTTATGTAATATGGACTAATTAGATGTAGGAAAGGGAATGTTATTAGTACCAGACTACAAGTCATAGGTTGTGCCTAATCGATGTATTAAAAGAAATGTACTCCGTAAATATAGGGATGACATCTATAATATTGAAAAATTTCTGATCTAAGATATAGAAAAACGATGAATGTTTAAATAGTTTAATCTTAATTTATATAGTTGTGGTTAGCAAAAATTTGTTAGAAATATTGAATTTATTTTCATTGTTTGAAGTTATAATATTGATATATATATATATATATTTTTTTATTTTTTATTTATTCCAAATGATATATAGACAATGATCAATTGAAATGTATACATTTGCTTTTGATTTACTAGCTATTTATGATTATTCAATATATCTCCTGATAAATATCTGAAACGCAAGAATTCTACAACCTTTTCATTGTTATATTAAAAACTAATTATTATACTTTTAATTACAATAATCAGTTAATCGTTAAGAAAAACAAGGTACTCCTTTAGTTTACAAAATATTTAATTTAAAATAAAATAAAAAAGGAAATTCAAAGAGTGGAATAAATTTATGACTACCCCGAAATTGCGGACCGGTCAAAGAAAATTCATTTCAATCAAATTTTAATATTTAGTTGTACCAAAATAATATGTATAATAATATAATATAATATTTTGGGGTGTAAAATATAATATAATATATAATATAATAATACTATATATGATATATCAAGTTTATAAGGTAAAAGTGTAAAACATATCAAAAATATAATAATACTTTATACGATGTCTTTTTAACAAAGTATATAATGTAAGATAAATGATTAAGAGATATTTTATATAGTAATGTACTAACTAAATATGTAACCAAGTTACACCCTTTGTCCGACACTTCTTTGAACATCTTTTTCATGTCATTGTTTAAAAGTACAACTATTAAGTGATTTGTGATTAATTAAGTTTTCAGGACATATTCTTTAGATTGAATTCAGAAACAACGGAACAAAAATTTAGGAGCAACCGGTACAAAATGAAATGTTGTATTAGTTAGAATATGATTGGTTCAAATAAGTTGTTTTATAAGTGAAATGCGAGCTTTTGCAATTTGATAATCAAGATGACAATTGCAACATGCAAAAACAAGAATAAATAATTCGGTGTATTTTTAGTAGAGAATATTAACTCATAAAAGAAAAAGCAAGGTTCTAAATAACGCGTCATGGCGTCGAGGCGCGACGAGAATTTACGAAAACATGCAAGGCGTCTTTGTTAAGCGTGGCGGCAAAAAAACGTGGTCATGGCGTCCCATGACGCGCCTTAACGCGAGTGTTTTGTAACGCGTTATGAAATTATTTAAAAAAAAAAAAGTTTAAAAATAGTTAAAAATGGCTATAAAAATCATTTGATTGTAAATTTGTGACTATATCTTAGAATATATATATATTTAAATGTTAAAACAAACTTTTTGATAATTTATTGATATTTATATAACTTAATAATAGTAAAAATATATATAAGTATATATAAAATTGTAAAATATATTAAAAAAATTTGCCGTCTTGTCACGTTTTGAAAAACGTCATGTCTCGCCTTTTCTTACAAAGCTTGAGGCTTACTCATGCCGCCACGCCACGTCTTACGTTATCTGTAACCTTGAAGAAAAGTGAATAAAAAATGAATCAAGAAATAAATCATGTCGTTTTATTACAACCGAAATTCAAGTTTTTTACGGTTATAACCTAACTACATGAGGTGTTAATTAGAACAAGGTTAGTTTGTAACCGAGTTTGGTCATGAAAATACGAAAACCGCTGAAATTTAATAACATGTACTGGTGAAACTTTATTTTACATGTAGAACATGTTTCCCTATAAAACTGTTTCATGAATATTTAAACGAAACTGGCCCCTTTCGGCCTTTAAACTTTGTGCGACCGCAAACAACACAAATGTTTTGGGTCGACCTTGGTTGTAACTAACTCTTTCTATACAATATAAATGCATGTGTCTCCTTCAGTATTAACCAAAGACCAAAATCACACAAGTTGAAAAGTCGGATGAATTTTTTATATCTAAGTACTGGATTGTAGTTTTTGGACTAAAATGACGTAAGAATGTGATAAAATTCAAACCACTCATTTTTGGAGCAAGAATGTGGCACGAGGAACATTCGGTATTCGTGTCCAAAAAAGTGACGCGAAAATTTTTATCGAATTTAGTGATTATTTTCGTGATTTTCTTAAAATTAGAAAGTGAGCAAATGGATCATCTTAAGCCGGTGAATCGATTATTACTCATATCATGTAGCCAGAACCATACCATACATAACGGTCTAAGCTTAACCAAATTTGGTTATAAATCATCTCTTTATCAAAACTTACCAAAACCAAAACCAAAAATGGATAAAACTTAAACCAGAATCAAAACGTAGAAAATATTTGGAATTTGGAGCCATGTGATATTGTTTTTTTTTACTTTTTCAAATATAAACCAATCACCACCATTAACAGAATAAAACGTCCGTTAAGTTTTACTCCTCGTCCTATAAATACGCCCGTTATACATTTGATGCTCTCTCCCCATTCCCTCTCCTTTTTTACACACATTCCATCTTCTTTCTCTACTTTAAACCCCCCCAAAAAACACACACATTTATAGTGTGTGTGTGTGTGTTTTAACCTTGTACTGAAACAATGGCGGTTTCTAAACATTCAGTTTCTATAATTTTGTTACTTGTCGGAATTTTCGCAGCTGCTTCTGCTTCAAACCCTAGGTCTCAATTCTCAACCATTTTTTCATTATTTTTGCAAGCATTACAGCTTTTAAAATATTGTATTAACATAGGTCTCAATTCTGAAACATTATTAATTATTTTTTCTATTTATTTTACTATATTTTTTATTTTATTTATTTACATTTTTTTAGCATACAATGGCAAAATTTCAGCTCAAATCTGAAAAAAACAATGCAATTATTATATATTTTTTTAACATTTTTTTTAGTGTTTTAGCAAGTAATAGCAAAATTTCAGCTCATTTTGATAAAATGATATACTGAAATCATTTTCAATTTTTTTTTTTATAATTTTTTTTTCAGCAAAATTTGAAAAAATGTATATAAATTGAAGCATAATTTGAACTAAATTTAGTATTTTAGAATCGTTATTGTTAGGTTAAAAAATGAAATTATTGTTTATATTTGTTGTTTTTATGTAACAGGAGTAATGAGACTGAAGAATTGCAGAGCTTCAATACGTCATCAATGGCTACTAGGTAACTCGTTTACATCACTGAGTCGACTCGGTTTTTTAAATTTTATCTGAACCGTTGATTTTAATTAGTTAGTAAAATCTACACCGTTAGATCTGACTTGCTTCGGTTTTTTTTATGAGTTAATCTTAGCTGTTGATATACAGAGTTGGTTTAGATCTGACCGTTTATATTGATGGGCAATTTCGTCATTTAACTAACTCGAGGAATAAAAACCGTTTATAGTTTATCTTTCACACACTGAGATCACAGACTGTGTGTACTGCTATTACACGATGCATGTCGGTTGTTTACTTTTTATACCTTTTTTGAATTTACTTAAATGCCCCCAGCTCGATAAAATTGCGTTTTAGGAATTTCGTTTTGAATAAGTAGTTTAGTATATGTTTGGTGTTTCTGTTTACAAATGTTGGTTTTGATTAATCTGTTAATGCAGAATCAAGGAGATTGAAATTCTGAATGAAAAGGCGGTTCAAGACCCCGATGAGGTTGTCGCTATGGTCGAAATGTACGAATCTCTTTCTCTATATGTATATACTTTAAATAAGTGTTTGAGATTCCGTTTACAAAATTGACCTTTTGAAAAGAAAAATACATGCTATAAAAACTCAAATAATCATAGATTGTCAAACACTATTTTATGATATCTACGTTTTGAACAAGCAACAATCAAATAAATCCCCACAAAATGCGATTCCAAACACCCTCTAAAACGGCATGTAGACATTTTTTACAAAACATATCAGAAAATATGTGATAGTTGAGCTTACCCAGTCAACTGTTATTAACTGTCATTTTTTTGGGGCAGTAAATATGTTCCGGTTATATGAGAACATGTCACTATAAACCAACACACCGAATTGAATTTATTGTTGAAACAGAAAGCTGTTGAAAACACCATTAATTCTGTCTGTTTAAAATAGGGGTTGTTGTGGGGATGACACATCTACCTCTAAAATCACTCTTTTTTTTCATTTTATTTTTCTTCACATTTAATACCGTTTTTTCGACATTTTCCTTTCACATTTTGTTTCTATAAAATTTCCGTTTTTGTTAGAATTCATTATAACAAGATAGAATTCAGTCACCATGTGCTTATGTTATATTCTATAGTGACAATGTAACATGACCTAATAAAATCTAACATTATGTTTTCGCACATGGTTATCATATTTATATCCTTTCCGTTTTTGTATAAACATATACTTATGCCTAATTGACCACCAAATTGCTTTTCCTCTAAGAAAATACATTGCAAATGATCCTTATTCCAAACGTCCATGTAGTCGTCAGTGGTCTTTTAACCAAAAAAATTGAACGAGAAACTAACGATTTTATTCTAAGACTTAAAAATAAAAATTATTCCACATAAAGACCATTCAACTAATTTACTTTTGAATGTCAAATCAATAGTTTTAGTCAAAGATGGTCAAAAAAGTAGTAAAATATTATTTGAATAATTGTCATAAGGTGTAATGTGAGTATGTCTGATAAATTTCAGTTTTTAGAATGTATGTTTTCATGTGCAAGCAAAAGCAAGTTATATGGTTTTCTATAATCACATATTATGAAGAAAAAAAACCAAACTTATACATGTGACATTTATTTCTATGAAATATATGTGTCTAATATTATTATGACATAATAATTCTTTTTTTGGTCCACCGACACAACATGTATCTTAATTATTTGAGAATTATTGCATATACTATTTATATGGTCCACAATCAAATAACAAAAGTTAAACATTATTACATGTTACAATTTATAAAAGACATTATTTTTACTTTATAATGATTTTTGAGGTTATTGTTGAACAGGAGCATAAAAAACAGCACCGAGAGGCGAAAACTAGGATACTTTTCATGTGGTACGGGTAATCCTATTGACGACTGTTGGAGGTGCGACCCAAACTGGCGACGTAACCGCAAACGTTTAGCGGATTGTGGTATTGGGTTTGGAAGGAATGCAATCGGAGGCCGTGATGGACGTTACTATGTTGTATCTGACCCTCATAATGATGACCCGGTTAACCCAAGACCTGGCACTTTACGCCATGCTGTTATCCAAGAAGCGCCACTCTGGATCGTTTTCAAACGTGACATGGTGATTCAGTTGAAACAAGAACTTATCATGAACAGTTTTAAAACAATCGATGCCCGTGGGGTTAATGTGCACATTGCTAATGGAGCGTGCATAACCGTTCAGTTTGTTACTAATATCATTATTCACGGTTTACATATCCATGATTGTAAGCCAACTGGGAATGCGTTGGTTAGAAGCTCACCTTCACATTATGGTTGGCGAACAATGGCTGATGGTGATGCTATTTCCATTTTCGGGTCAAGTCATATTTGGGTCGATCACAACTCTTTGTCAAACTGTGCTGATGGGCTCGTGGATGCTGTGATGGGTTCAACCGCTATTACCATTTCCAACAATTACTTCACTCATCACAACGAGGTGCGTAAATCTTCTTCTAAAAATACAAAGTAATTTACATAAATTAAGGTTTTGTCCCAAAGGTTTATTTTATTAAAACATAAATGACATTCTTCATTTTCGAAACTTGTAACACTAAACGTACCACATGGACCATTTATTAAATTTACTCGTAAGGTAAGGACAATCATTGTTACATTACACGTATCGAAAGTAAAGACCATTTAATGTCATAACTACAACTTTGGGACGGAAGTCATAATACGTATATACGACATGGACCATTTATATAATTTTATCTAAATAATAATCACTTTTTAACTAGTAATTATTTTGTTATAAAACAGGTGATATTATTGGGCCATAGTGACTCTTATTTTAGAGACAGACTAATGCAAGTGACAATTGCCTATAATCATTTTGGAGAAGGTCTTATCCAAAGAATGCCAAGGTAACAAATATTACTTGAAATTTTTTAACTTATTACTGTAATAGTATTCTAAAAAGTGGGTAATTATTTTTTTTACAGATGTAGACATGGTTATTTTCATGTGGTGAACAATGACTACACACACTGGGAAATGTATGCAATTGGTGGAAGTGCAAATCCTACAATCAATAGTCAAGGAAATAGATTTACTGCCCCTGCTAATCCATTCGCAAAAGAGGTACTAATTGCTCGTAAAATAAGCGAAAAAATGGGATTTCTTAGAACTTTTTTAAATGTTGAAATTTTGATGGATAAAAATGTATAGGTTACGAAACGAGTGGATACTAATAGACGCCAATGGCACGGATGGAACTGGAGATCAGAAGGTGACTTACTACTTAACGGGGCTTTTTTCATCCCGTCTGGCGCTGGAGCTGCTGCAAGCTATGCACGAGCTTCAAGTTTAGGTGCCAAGTCAGCTTCTTTGGTCGGTTCAATCACTTCAAGTGCCGGAGTTATTAGCTGTGGCAGAGGCCGTCAGTGCTAGCAAGCTAGTAACACACTCAGTTATCGGTTTATTTGGTAAAGAGTCGTTTTCTATGAAATATATATACGTATAAATTTTTCATATCCGTATATGCATTTAAATTCAACATTGTGCAACCTCGACCAAGCTTCTGTGGAAAGGAAAACACAAACTATATATATTTTTCGCTTTCCAGGAGTTTGGTTCGAAGTGTTGTCAATATCTTTTGTTTCTTTGGGCCCGGTGATCAAACGATCAATGTGGTTATGTGCCCACATCTTCTTCTTCTTCTTTTTGAAGATAAAGTGTTATCACATATGTTTTCTATCGGAATGTTTTTTCTTTCCGTTTTCTTTAGTTCATTGAATCTTACTCGTTGTAATGTGAACTTCCAAAGTACTTGAATTATGAAATTGATTCGAAAACTATTGGTTTTTACTTTGTGCAATGTGTTTTTGTGATCTTGTTAGAAATGTTGATGTAGATCAGTGGATGGTTATATATATTTTCAGGATTAAACTATTTAAGTAACTTATGATTACTAACATGTGACGATATTTATTTGGTCGGACGACAATTCCTTAAACGTCTATGTTAACTAGAAAAATCGAAGGTTGGTTTGATCACACACTTAAAGCGTTTCCTCTAGTAATCTTACTAACTTTTATTCCAGTGCCTCGCTTCAAAGTAACAGAGGAGTAGTATACAGACGTTCAAGTTGAGTAAACCTTATATATGTATGCTTGCTATAATCATCGATTCATCGTTCACATGACATGTTCAAATCAACGAGAGCATTTGAAATTATAGTTGGATTTACACTTATCAAATATGATATGCATTTCAATATTTCATGAGGTTTGCAAGCTTCTTTATTGTGTTTGTGGTATTCTCATGGAACTTTAAATTTAAACGACACTTAGAAAATGATAAAACTTGCTCCGGTGGCAATTTAAAATTTGATAAACTTTATGTTCGAATCCAGTTAGAGACATTTAACGGTACAAAATGTCAATGCAAAAAAAAAAAAAAAAAAAAACGAGGAAAATATTTCAAATAATACGAATTGAACGTAAGCTACTTCACGATCATCTGCTCAAGTACTACAACAATATGATATAGATATATCGTTATCTTCGGTAAAAAAAAAAATTACAAAAAAGAAAAACATAATCAGCTTTTTAGTTATGTTAGTTAACCAATAATCCAAAACTGTTTCAATTATAATAAAATATATTGTACTTTTGTGTACAAGAAGAGTATGAAATAAGGTGAGGCCAGATTGTGAGACATGTGAATGACCTTAAAAAAAGGCTGTGTTTGCATAGAATATGGTGGGATAACATTAATGTAGAATTAAACAGCTTTTTACCTTTTTACAGACCTAAATCAAAACTTTACTTTGGGCTTGAGAGGTAAAAGAGAAAAACTAAACTGATTTTCATATTTTTCAAATCATATTATAAATATGTGTTGTTATCTGTACGAATCGTTGTTTATAGCACCTAACTTACGTGATATGAGATATAAATTGTTAAAAAAAAAGTTAAATAAACGGAAAAAAAACCCAACCAAGTTCAAAATGTTGTTCAATTTTGCTCTATGAATAACAAGTTTTGTTGTAAAAGTTGAAATAGAACCGTTAGACCAATAAACATTGAATAAAAGTTAGAAAATTAAAAAAATACATCTAAAACAAAAGCTTTTTTTTTATCTTGTTACTCTGTATGTTCTTAAAAACATTAAGTTAATGGTATTGATAATAGATAAAAAGTTTGAATCTCGTTAAATAAAATATAAGGTTCTAATAAATTGTATTTGGATGATATAACAATAATTATATTTTAAAAGTTTAATGTTAGAAATTATTTTATCCATAAATAGTTTGGTCAAATAAGAAAGTTGGGCCGATGATGCATTGGGCCAAAGGATACGCCAATCACGTTCATAGATTTGACTTGACGTCTTTTCAAAATCTACTGCTGAAAAATACTTGAATAGTGTTGGCGTATTGCTGTTTTGTGTAAGCCTACACCCTAGTTTTTGACCTACGATTCTACAATATAAACAATACAAGAGTCAGTAATGAATATATGAGTGTAAACAGTATTATATTTTACTAACGGTAAATATATCAAAACGGTTATTAATTAAGGTACGAATATAGATTTATGGTTATCATTTTTCTTAGATATACTTCTTTTATCTATTTGCTGGGCATATTTTTAAGTATCTAAAATTAATCTTATGTATCACATTTCTTTAACAAAAAGATTTATGATATATGATACCAAAATGGTAGATGTGAAAATTTGATGCCGACACATTTTATCAATGAGTGCGAGAAAATTTGTAAAGTAGTTGATAATTCCTACTTAAATCTAGTTATTAGTTTTGTCATATGTTATTATCACAATTTTAGACCTATCGTTTTAGTTTTATGTATCATTTTCCTGACACATAATATCTACTCGTAGCATTTAGAGACGGAACTCTTCCGGGACAAGACCCCAAAATATGAGATTTAAGCGACATCATTAAGAATTATGTATTTTGACCATTTTCATATGTTCTTTTATGTTAATAGTTTTTTATAACAACACCTTATATGTTGTACTTAAAAGAGTTAGATACACATTATTTCGTTAAGGTTTTGCTAACGCTAGCATCACATGTTATGGTTAAAAAATTAAGACACGCATTAAAAAAAAGAATAGATCTTAAATACATGAATAGTTATCTAAAATGCAGGCAACATTTTTTGAAATATACAATGAATTTATATATATAGTGTTATATTAAACATAACATAGGATGTATTAATTTTTTGTATAGCATCCTACTTCTATGAATTACAAGATTTTAAACGGTATATTTTTGTTTAATCACAGACTTGAAGACTATTTTTAACGCTCTTATATTAATCATGTTTTATTTTCTCAATTAAAAAGGACAAAAATAATGAAACAAAAAGAAATTATATATGTTGATGCAGTAAATGACATTTGTTTTTGATGAAGGGTTGTCAGACAAAACACAATTTTAATTAGTATTCTTGGTCAACAATACTTTTGTCGGAATATATTCCTAATAAAATATTACTATGTAATAACTTTCCTACACTTAGGTACATGTGATATGAACCCCCTGAAATTCTCACTTTTGGTTAGTCTATTGGATTAATAAATAATGTATTTTTAGGATCATATTTATCAAAACTCTTATTTTAAACATACTCTTTTGATTTAATTTGGAGCATAAACTTATCATTGTCTTCGATGTATTGTCTTAGGCGTGGCCGTGTGGGATGTAATAGGTTATTATCGTTTATGGTTATCAACTTTTTGCGGCTTATAGTCTGAAATAACTTTATAACCTTATACTTTTATGAAGAAATAAAACAAATGTTGTGACTTATCGAATAGTTGAACACTAGTTTATGTTACAACAATAAAATGTTTGATGTGAAAATATTATGTTTTTAAAGCTGGTTACTGATAAAGTGAGTAATCATTACAACGTTGGGTCAATATTTGTAGCTCCGTTTGTAGTGAAACTCAAAATTTGGTGGTTTATTTTGAATTTCATCTTTAAAGTCCAATACGACTTAAATTAAATGGCCTTAATAAGTTACTCGGTCATATAGACATTTGGGCTTTAACATCCAAATAATTGGGCCCTAGTCATAAAAAGTAATTCAAATGATTTTTTTTATTTGAGCTAGAAATTTATTTTAAATAACTTGCACTATTAATCTATAAACATGTTAAACAAAATTTAATCCATATTTCAAGTGTAATTTAAGTGTATTTCTTTTTATATAACTCTGTATTAGAACAATTTGTCTATAAATCGTGTCTAATTCATTAAAATTAACGACAATTTCTCATACATTTCATGCTAGATATGAACAGGATTTTGATAAATATAGATCTATGACTACTTTTAATATATTAATATATTTATATTCAAAAAATTGTCCCATTTTTACATGTTCGAACCTATTTTAATATTTTTCCGGATAAAATATTTAGCGAGTATAAAAATACACAAAAGAAAAGGTAAAGAAAAGTTGAGAAACATATGCAAGGTGGCAAAGCTCAAAGCGTGACTAGCATGCAATTTCAATTTCGTGCCTCTAATTATTATTTTATTTATTTTGAAAGTAAAAACCTTTTTGTCAGAATAAACTTGAAGCTTATACAGACCAACATATAAAAGTTTATATAGTATCTGGTAGATGAGATGATAATAACATAGTGGGTGTTTGTTTTGGCTTATTAAACGGGCTTATGAGTTTATGTAATTTTTCATAAGCTCATTTTTCCCGGCTTATGAGCTTATGAAGTTGAGCTTATAACTTATTTAAAGTCATAAGCTCAACTTGATAAGCTCATAAGCCGAAAAAATGGGCTTATGAGCTTATGAAAAATTACATAAGGTCATAAGCAGGTTATATAAGCCGAAACAAACACCCCCATAATGTAACTGTTTTTAATAGTTTTAACTATTAATTCTCAAAATATTTGAAATTCCATAAATTGAGATCGAACATATATCGATCTACCATTGAACTCATGACCATATATGTTATTTTATTACCACAAATGCTTCACTCTTCACGGGTGAAAACATGATTTGATTTGATCTGAAGAAACGACTAGAGAAACTTACATTTCTATAAGTTAATATGGTATATATATCTGCCTAAGTTTATATTAAAATTTGGACTTGTTGAAAAGTCGAGCATTCGCTAACTCCTTATTATCTTTGTCCATGTTCTTCATCGAATATACCTATTATAAGGGTTTAATAAAATTCACCGTGATTGGTGAGATATATATTCATGTATTTATAATATAACTTTACAATAGAATAAAATAAACACAAATAACGAACTTCCTATTTTATCTGATCTATACAATCGTTTGTTATATTGTTATTTCCTATGTTATATTTGGTTTGAGTTTTCACGTACAAGATATATATGAACAAAACTTGGTGGTATAATTGTATCGTAAATAACAAAGAGTTGACTTACCATCTTAAATTTCACTTCTTTTCATACTCTACTCACCTAACTCTGATCCCATGCAAACATTAATTCCATGCATCTCATTTACCCCGATCACAACTGTCCACCACCTTTTTTTCCTCCATAAATACTCACCACTTTCACCACCACCATAATCATCAAACATTCCTTCAATCTAATATTTGTGTGTGTCAAAGAGCTACGGTTTCAAAGACAAAGAAACATCATGGTGAAGTTGTGTTTTGTAGCGGTTTGTGTTTGTGCACTTGTGTTTTTTACTAATGCAAGAGAAATACCTACTACATTAGGTGACAAAACTCCAACCACCGTGGAGGTGGAAACCGCCACCGCGCCAACTAGTGGAGCTGGTGTGAAAGATGAGAAGAACTTTATCGCATACGGCGGTGTAGGCGGTTTTGCTGGTATTGGTGCGGGTGTTCTTCCAGCTCTTGGTGGTGTTGGTGGAGTTGGTGGACTTGGTGGTGCAAGTGGGCTTGGTGGACTAGGTGGGTTAGGTGGTCTTGGTGGCGCGGGTGCTGGTGCTGGTGGAGCCGGTGGAGTAGGGGCTGGAGTCGGTGGTGTCGGCGGTGCTGGTCTTGGTGGTCTTGGTGGAGGGGTTGGTGCGGTGAAAGGTGGTGGAATTGGTGGTGGTATCATTGTTCCTTAAATGGTTAATTAAGAAGTTACTCAAGTTACCGTTATTGGAGTGGTCCTAGGTTAATTACTACGTATTGTTATTTGCATGTCTGTTTTTAGTATAATTTCGTATTGTTATGATCTATCCTTTTGTCTTTTTGGTGGTCTAGCTAAGCTAGCTAGGGTTTGGTCTAATTAGGGTTACATGGGTTGTGAGGTGTAACTTGTTTTAGTTTGGTCTGATTTGTTCCTCTTTATGCATTTTCCAGATTTATGGTTCTAATATTAATCTTATATTATGAATACGATCTTTTTCAATTAGTTTTGTTTCAAGATTTGTTAATTATCAATAATATCATGCACGGATTTCCCATGCATGCTTTTTAATGTGCATATAATTAATGCTTTTTAATGAATTTTCAAAACTAGCATATTTCTCAACACAGTTATACATATCAATCGGTATTTAACCCTTAAACAATGTTTAATTACATTTCTTTTAGGATCTTGAAACCATGAGATTTGTGTTCACAAACGCGTAATTAACATCAAGACAAGTGTTAAATTTTCAAGCATTAGATGGATATATTACTACGGAATTTATGAAAAAATTCATGTCGATGCAAGCCCAAATGGATAGTTAACTATAAATAGCATGTATAACAATAAAAACACACAGTAAAATTCCTGCGAAAGTAGTGATGAGTAAGGAAAGAATCGACCCATATAGTCCCTATTATTGACGCCGTATTATTAAGTTCTTAGTATAGGCATTGATGCACGAGAGTATGTATGATATAATCGACTCTCAAATAGATGACCTTTGAAACTTGAAGACGGTAGCAATTTAAGATGATAGTTTTTTGAGTGTGCGACATATATTACAAAGCGCAAGAAAGCTTACCAAAAGAGCAAATCATAAGATTTAGAAAAAGGAATAGCTTGGGCAATGGGCACCAGATCCACTCTAAGCATTTTAATTTCTATATATGCTCCTACTTAATCGAAATCTATGAGAAAAATGTACAAAATCTTCACTTTGTCTCCTAATGTGATGTAATTACACTATATAATTTAAAACTAGGCCTATCTAAATTAAAGATAGGAGCAAAAGATGTCAGGTTTTCTTAACCACCCATTGGAGTTTATACGACTTGTACGTACATAGCAATTTAAGATGATAGTTTTTTGAGCAAGTTATGAGTTAGCTGGTTAGATCTCTATTTTTCATAACTTCTAATAGACTCGAAATACGCAACCAAATTAACATCTTAACCACCCCATTGGCGTTTATTCGACTTGTCTCATAAACCGTTATTAGAAACCGTTATTAGGACACGTAAACAATCTATATGGATAATAATGTTCTTTTAGTATGGTTTGAGTAAAGTAAATTGTTTTCCAATATGATTATTCTCCTTTTATATACATGGTTAAATGTCGATTATATTTTAACTAACTACTAATGACTTTCAGTTATATTTTAACTAAATAATAAAGAGTTTCGGTTATATTTTGACTATCTATTAAAAAAATATTTTAAATTAGAAAATATTTGGCTCTTTGATTAAGTGAATGGCCAAATTTTTATGGATAATAATTCTTATCAATTTCAATAAAGAGTAAAGATTGGGTTTACTTAAAAGATTTTTATTTAATCTTAAAAATTGAAAATACTTTATTATATAGTATAGATATAAATATAGATAAAAAATGTCACATTGATCTTGACTTTTTTTTTTTTTTTAATAGAGTGGCTTTTAATTTGACTCCCATCCATTAATTGATCTAATCTATTATTACATATAATCTAGAGTCGTCGGCCATCTAACGTGTGAGATATTGCAAATAGTGGAATGATATGCATTTGAAACTCCTGACTCTTATCATAATGTGATTAATGGCTTACTAATTATTGAGGTATACATATATTTAAACTCCTCAGTTACCCTAAGTTAATAACACATACGTTTTTAGGCACTCCAAAAGTTGGTGGTATTAATGACATACTAATTATTGAGGTATAATGATATTTAAACTGCTCAGTTACCCTAAGTTAATAACACAGACGTTTTTAGGTACTCCAAAAGTTAGTGGTATCCACTTGGAATCTTAATGGTTTGAACGACTATAATGTGATTAATGACATACTAATTATTGAGGTATAATGATATTTAAACTGTTAAGTTACCCTAAGTTATTAACACAAACGTTTTTAGGTACTCCAAAGGTTGGTGGTTTTGAGTTTTTTTATATAAGTTAGTTCGCCAGAAAAGTTACTTTTGCATCAACAAGCCCAATAACTACGTACAATTGTGTCTCTTTCGAAAAACATGTCTCACTCCAAGATTGGCGCCCTTGACCCAACTAGAGAAGATTGAGTTGTTCATGTACGGCTTTGTAGAATGTGGGAGGCAATAAATACGAAACTCGGTGATGTCTTACTTGGGTTGGAGATGATTATGGCTGATGATAAGGTAATTTCTAATTTGTTTGAAAATTTTAAAAGCCGGAAGAAGGGTACGCCACAAAAACAGTTAATATACAATAATTTCTACCATGTTTTTTATGTATAAAATTTGAGCAATTTAACTAACAAAATACAAAAACAATAATATGACTTACATACACTTTTTACAATTATTTTCCCGAAAGTGGAACATAAATGAAACACGCGAAATGAATCCGATTCTTCAATTGGATCAAAGGTGTTGTAAAAATTATTCGAAACCATTCGATTTAATTGAACATTTCTGTTGTAATTTGTAAATAATCTATATATTGTATTTAATTTGGTGTTTGAGATTTTTTGAAGCTGAGTTTTATACATTCGAAGGAAACAGAAAGTCGCAGGAAATAGGCACAAACCATGTGTTTTTATTTTAGAAAGTAGAAGGTCGGTGGCGGTTAAAGACACAAAACTCCCGATTCTGATCATTGTTCGTGACAAATCTCTTTACAAAATTGTCACCACGCAACGAGCGGAAATACGCCTAGTTTTCTAATAATCTAATAAACTCAACGGGTTATAGGATTGGGTTCCTTTGATAACTTGAAAAATATAAGGAATCAAAGAAAAACTAATCATAGCAACTAATTTATTTGATTTAGAAGCTATACAGTAATAGTTTGTATAGTAGATTAAGCGCAAAAACCTTCAAACACCCAAAATTATGATCAATATACATATAAGTGTAATATCACATTACCAATTACCTAATTTTGCAAGTTCGCTCGTATCTAATTATGTGAGTGCGTTTACTATTTTGTGAATAGTGAACCACGCACGTGTGCGTTTGATTTTTCTTTTATTTAGTCTTTTCTTTTTCGGTAACTCTGTGTCTTGGTTGCATACTTTTACCTTTTGTATTTGGATTACTTTTTTTAGCTTTAATTTTTGGATATTTTTTACCTAGAATTTTAAATTACGGTATTAAATAAAATACATGCATATTAATTTTAGTCAAATTTACTTTTGGAAATCAAACTTTATCCGAAAATATGGTTAAAGTTGTCGAAGCGCATGATTAATACGTGTGAGACTCACATTCTACTCCTCTTTACCATTATGTTCTTAAAAAAAAAAAACTAATTAATAAATATTCAGTTTGTATCGAAGTTAGGACTAAAAAACATGTTACCAAAGTAGTTGAGTTACATTCCACTTTTCTTTGAATACTTTGGTTCAACTATCTTTCCTTTCAACTTTTATGAAAGAACATGTTGTCAAAGTGGTTAAATTGCATCCACTTTTCTAATCGATTTTTATTATACGATCATTGTTGTTAATTTTATTATAATTTATATTTTAACTCCTTATACATCTTTGAACAATTATTTTAATATACGTTTCTAATATCCGTTATAATGCGCGAACACAACTTTTATCGTTTAATGCTACAAAATATGAGCAAAAAATAATTAACTGAAAGAGAAAATGGTAAACTTTATTTGAAAGAAAAACGTAAGTAAGTTAGTTTGAAAGGTGCAATAACTGAAACTAGAAGGACCAAATGCAGCATAAACTTAAAGTGATCTGATCTTCAACAAAATTCGCAAGCGGGAAACAAAAATTGAGTAGCAGCAAGGGAGGGAACAATGAAGCCGGAAAACGAGATTCAGTGCTTAATCGACTCCATTAAAGCTTCAGATGTAAGCTTAATTGCTACCTTGATTTTTGCATAAATTGATGTCGATTCAATTTTAATCTGTTAATTTTGTAATTATGGATGATTGTGCTGATTTGGAATTAGGTTGGTAGAAATGGTATGTCTACTGATTCGGACGATATTAGGATATTTAACTAGTGACTATTGTGCTATATCACTTATATTGTACAGGTGGTAGAGACCCGCACTCACCTAATTTCTCAACTTGGGGAGCTACATGTTACCGATGAGAATGAACGCGCTTCTATTCTGGAATGTCTAATCGTATCATGCTCACTATACTTTACTTTTCACGTAATTAATCATATCGTCCTTACCACGTGTTATAATATATATCATTTGTCGTTCTGCCTCTTCTACATTGTTATCTTAACTTTTAGCTAGACATTTTGGGAGGACTTCACATGTTTGGACGTATCTCAGTGCTTGTTAAACAAAACTATTTTGCGAGTCGCTACAACTTATCTAGAATCGGATATATCCAAATGCCTCGCCCAATTGCTTGCTTTAGGAACCAAGGTAGATTGTTCTTCACTCCTGTATCAATTCATCAGTTTACACTATTGACTAACTTGCTTCTTTAATATCTACAAGGCAAGCGTATGGTGTAGAAAACACATGAACATGACACTTATGTCCACTGATGATTCCCAAGAAGAAGAACATTACGGTCTCTTTTTCCAGGTGATATATACTTAACCAACCTAACCTTTTCTTATTATCATCAAATTTTATTGCATTTCTTTTCTAACTACTTATTTACACTCTTCTGAACTCTTTGCATTGTTGTCGTATTTCATTCATTTATGTGACCTTAAATGATATTTTTGCTTAGGTGCTCTTGGATATGTTACGTCATTCAGCTGCTGTTTTATCAGCTTTGGCAAAACATCCAGTTTCAGCAGGAAAGGAGTTAATGTCCTTAATCGAAACGTTCATTTTAGAACTCTTAAATTTGACAAAAGATTCAATATTAGAGGTTAAGGTAACTACTGCTCATTTTAACTTGTTTAAATCTCCCATATTTAGATGTTATAATGCTAGTATGATGTGTATGGATCATACTGTAATTGATATTTGAGCTGTATATAAACACACATAGACCTTTATATCCCTGGTTTTGCAGGGGTTTTGAAACACAAAACACTCATATCCCCGTACTTATTCCTTGCAACAAACTTTGAGTAGAATTAAATTAGTGATGTGGAGAGTTAACTTTACGCTGTTAATCGTTAGGATATCACTGTTTCTTCCTGTTTACTAGCTCTTATAATATAAATGAATATTCTAAAGCTTTCAATAATGATAACGTGGTGGGAATGCATGCTAATTTTGCAGAGAATTAATACATTTGGTCAAGAAGTACTAGAAGCATCACAAGCTGTCCTTGATGCTGCTATATGTCTATGCAAATCATATTGCAACAATGTGAAGTTGGATAATGATGCTGTTACTATAAAAGATATACAGAGAAATGTTAAAGAGTCGGACGATTTGAATCACATTATCGTTATAACAAAGTGTACTGTCGGAAATTTGGTTGATTTGGGCATTCTTGCTGCTAATGCTGGTGGGAATCTTGTCTCTGTACTGAATTTGTCATGGAAAGGAGTCGTCACTTTACTTCAGCTATGTAAATCGTTTCTAGCTGAGAAAATGAATATATCAGAAATTATTCTTTCCCTCATTTCTTTGGCCAAAGGATCTTTGACTAGTGCAGGTCAAACTTGGTCAACGTCTATTGAACCAGTCTCTATAGCTGAAGCTAAAAGAATATTTCTTCCAGTTAAATTTTACTTGATCAATGCTGCAAGAATAATCTCTCATTACCCATCTCAAGCATTTTCAGTTTTCAAAGATATTACCCTTTGCATAATTACAATCTTAACCTTTCGAATCTCTCTGGGTAAGGAAGAGGTACTTCAATCCGCAAGTGAAACTTTGGCAGAAATTCTTGAGCCAACATCAATTCATCTACTTAATATCTTGTTAAGTTCAGCTCAATTGGAACATGAACGTAAAAAGCAAATTCTTGATTGGTTATTTAGTGATATTACAGAGTCAATGGATGCAGTCTTTTCTTTGACTTGTGATTCCATTCATGGGTCGAAATCATTGTTACTTGGTCAAATTGCCTTATTTGCTAATCTTCTGAGTAGCGCTCTTGATCTGGAAAATGATGTGAAACTCGAGATATCTAAAAAGCTAGAATGGTTCTTGAATATATTAACCGATGAAAATGTTTATTCATCTATTCTTTCTTTGCCAGTACCTCTCTTACATGGTTTTGGTCATCAGAATATGTATTCTTCTGTTATACATGGAATGAAGACCTTTACACTTGTTGTTTCTTCAACTTCAGTTTGGGAAGAAGTAGAGTCGTTTTTGCTTGAAAACTTCTTTCATCCACATCATCTCTGTTATGAGATTATTATGGAACTTTGGTGTTTTATCGTTCGACATGCTGAGTCAGACTTGGGCTATGACATCATCGATAAACTCTGCACGTTAATGAGGACTACGGCTTCTTGGGAATTAGTTTTAAATCCGGAGAGTGTTCTTCGTAAACTTGCTAGATCGATTTGCTTGCTTGTTAAGCACGGTTCACAATCCCTCTCAGATAGAGTTTATAACTTCATCTTCAACAGTAATGTATCCAAATTATCATCTGCTATGTATATAGCATTGCTCATGGAAGGATTTCCATTAAATTTGCTTACAGAAAATAGCAGAACTGGTGCTAAACAAAGATTAGTGACAGAGTATTTTCGCTTCCTGGATAGATTTGATGATGAATCATTAACGCAACGTGGAAACGAAATGTTTGCTGCACCAGTTTTTGCTATGTCTGCCGCTCTTCAGTCTCTGTAAGTAACAGTAGAGTTTGGCCTTTTTCTATCAAGTGAAATTTATCTTATTTTATTTCAGAAAAAAAAATGGAAATGAACTTTATTTATTGCTTATTGTTTATCGTATTTTCACTTCCTGGTTGCTTATTGGAAATACATGCTGCTTAGAGTTTGAGGAAAGCTTGTTATGTTTTTATTCAATTACCGCGGTTTATTATATTAGCTAGTCTTGATTTAACTTTACTGTTATGTTTTATGTCTCCCATCTTTTTTGTTCTGTAGGCAGGTGAACATAACAGACCCAGAAATGAAAACAATAAAGCTTTTAAGTGCCATCATCCGTAAATACAACACTAGTGAAAACTCAAAGGACCAGTATTGTAAGCTTCTCAGTGAAACTTTAGGGATCATTTCTGGCATGAAGCATTTATACACATCTGATGAAATGGGAAAAGTTATTTTCGAGCTTCAAAATCTTTTCATTTCCCCTGTCACGGATACGGGGTTATCAAAATGCAAACCAAGTCTAGCTGCTTTTGCTGCTGGACTTGGTCACATTGAGTTTGAAGAAACCGATAATAATAATTCAAAGGAATCAGCTTCACGGGAGTTGTTTCACATGCTATTACAAGACCGACACTGGGCTATAGCTCATTTGGCAATTACTGCATTTGGGTATTTTTCTGCTCGTACCAATTGCAATGAGTTATGGAGGTTTGTTCCACAAGATGCAGCACTTTCATTTGATTTGGAGTGTGGTAAAGATGCAAACGAGGAAATGTTTATGTCCGAGTTTAAGGTGTTTCTTGATAAGGAAGCGGCTAATGTCAAAAATACCCCCGATGGAAACGAGATTGGTATGCTTGTTAAAGAAGGTTTAATGCTTAAACAAATGGTTCAGAAGATGATAACCATTGATAGTATTGCTATGGAGATAGATGATATAAAAGAACCCTCTAAGAAAAGAAAAATTCCAGATGGAATAAGTGAAGGTGTTTCATTGTTGCAGAATGGGTTGAAGGCTATTAGTGACGGGATTATGTTATGGAAACAAAGTCGGTTAGACTATTCAGATATTCATGGTGAGTTTTTGACTCGGTTTTCTCAGCTTGAAGATGCTGTTGGACAAATGGCAGCAAGCATTTCTCAAACCGAGTAAGTGTCCACCTTTCACCTAACAAAAAATTGCTTAAAAACTCATGAAACTTGTTTAGTATCACTTACAGCAGATTATAAAAAAAAGTTAGCATTCGTCTTCTAATTCTAATATCTCTGAGTTACATTTCTTGTTTGCATAAGTTCTTATCTGCTTAGAACCCTAAACATATCATGCAAACGCTTTTGGAACCATAGTAAGGAATATAGAATGTGTGGAAAACTTTAGAAAATTTGGCATTTGGAAAAGTAGGTTATATCATATTTTTCAAGATTCAGAAGTTCTGCCTTAAAATCAAATTTATTCATGTGTAACATAAGCATATTATGTATGGTAAGGCCTTATAGAGGTTACAACTAACAATGCACACTATGCCATTAGATGTTAGATATATAAAAGGTAAGATATAAAGTGGTTAAATGATCACTATTTAGGGTTGATATACATTTAGTAAGTTGGTGTACGGATACAAAAGCACCTGCCAGTCATTTACGGTTGAGATTTAACCAGACTCGTAAAAGAATATTCTCTGTAGGTGTATCAATCTTGTATATAGCATTATAAATTTGTATACTTAATAATTGTTTATAGAAATAAAGTGATTCATAAAGTCCCATCTTCTACTCCTATAAATATAACTCTCATTCATTAATCATTACTAATCTCCTTACGTTCAAAACCAAAATCCCGAACAACTTTAGCACACCATGAAAAACTGGCAAATCTTTCTGGTTTTCTTCTTCATTTCATACATCGTTTTCATTTCAATAAATCATCACCACCAACCCGAATACTTCTCTATCCATGGTGTTACATACCAAATTCGTGTTGTAAACGGTTTCTCCAACAACTCCTCACTCCCTCTCGTAATCTGGTGTGCTTCACAAGATGGTGATATAGGTGGTAGAGCTCTTCAAGAAGGCGATGATTACACTTGGGACACGGCACTAAGTTTCTGGACTTCCACCCCTTCTTATTCTTGTACCATGAAATGGGATCAAACCAGAAAGAAGTTTGAAGCTTTTAAGGTGCACCACGAGAAACCCAAACACGAGAGTTCTAGGAAATGTTTGTGGTTGGTTAAGGAAGATGGTTTTTATTTCAGTAACGATGAGTTTAACTGGGTTAAGGATTTTTCATGGCATTAGTGTTTGTTTAGCTAACTTGAATACTACCTTAATTAGCTCTTTTTACGAAAAGAAATATGTGGTTATGTGTTTAGTTGCTCATAGCACTTTCTATTTTCGTATTGTTTTTGCAGTTAACAATGTTTCTTTTTGAAAGCTAAGATGGTTATAATAGTTATATATCTGTTGTATATTACTAGTTAGTATTGAGTTGCAGTTTATGTAAGTACTTTCAACGGGGTTTATGTGCTTTCTCTTTACTCAAAAGCTAAGAGCTTGTTATTGTGTCTCGAATGACATACTTGATTTATTCCTTACTAGTAAAGTATTTTTTTTTCTATATAAGAAGAGGAAAAGCATCATACTTTATATGTCAAATGTTGTTAAATACGATGTTCTTTTTCGTTTTTGTTAAAAGAAAACGTCGTTAGTGTAACATTGCTTACTTTAATTTAAGTACAAAAATCATGCTTTTTTGCTAAAAATTTCCAAATTTTGGACAATTAAAGTTTGTTAGTTACGTTTTGATACTGAGATGCTTGTCTAAACCGCTTAGATGCTTGCTTTTTAGTGAAATAAGTTTGGAAGTTCCATCATTGAAAATCAAATATTATGAAGTATTCCGGATTTAGATATGATTAAGATATTACTGTTTAAGTAGTTATCTAATTCTAGTGAAAATGTTCTTTTTAAAGAGTAGTCATTATCTGTCGAGTGAATGTGGGTGTGAGTGGCTCAAAATACTACTGAAAAAGGTTTCTTGATAGTGAATGTTTTTATGTTGTGCAGCTTCTTTTGGAAGCACAGTTACATTTACTTTACACCTGCATGTTTTACCAAACATGTATGGTTTTCAAAACATCTTTAATTGTTCTAAGTTTGTCGAACTTGCTAAGAAACATTATGACTACGAAAACTCGAAAACAATTAAAGATGGTGTTTTTCTTTATCTAGGAAACTATTAGATTAGACTATTAGTTAACCCAAAGCCATATGTCGGACGTGGGCTAATTAATATCCAAACATGGCATGTTTATATTAGAATGTTAAAACCCCTTTATTATTATCATAATCAAACATATATATAGTAATACAATGAAACCCTAATCACATCAGAAACTAGGACCCAAACCCACATATCGGGTTTGGGCTTATTATCTAATACTCCCCGGCATTATTATCATAATCAAACATATATATAGTAATACAATGAAACCCTAATCACATCAGAAACTAGGACCCAAACCCACATATCGGGTTTGGGCTTATTATCTAATACTCCCCGGCAGTTCGAGCGGCGAAATCGCGAAAGCTCGAACTGGACAAAAAACTATTATTACGAAAATAAACATAAAATAAAACATAGATAATTGCTAATAAGACTCATTGCTTGCGGTGACGCATGACGACGGGTCGAAGCTGCGTTCGTTGCTTTTTCCGGTTTGCTTTTCTTCGGAATTTAATTACGAATTCACAGCCGCTAACGGCGTCAGCTAACTCCAAGCGGTTTGAAAATTATAAGCAAAACATTTTTTTTTTTTTTTTTTAGATCTAAACCCGACACCTTGTATCGGAGCGTGACGGTGCGTCCGGTGGTCTTCTGCTGCGATTCTGGTATGTTTTTCTTCGGAATTTAATTACGAAGCCAACGACGCTGTCCAAACGGTTTGGGAGTTATGACCAAAACAGTGATCAACTGAACTTCAAATCCGATTTTTTTTTTTTTTTTTTTTTTTTTTTTTGTTATGGTTTGGAAGACTAGGCGGCTCATCCTACGCCGATTAGGGTTTGAAAAATGATAGAGACGAATGATAGAGACGGGATCAGACCCCCCTTGATTATTATTATCATAATCAAACATATATATAGTAATATAATGAAACCCTAATCAGATCAGAAACCCTAATGACCCAAACCCACATATCGGGTTTGGGCTTATTATCTAATAGTTTATGGACAAATGAAAATTTTAAAAACACGGTAAGAAAAGAAAATGAGAAAAGGTGTTTTAGTGTTCTAAAAGAGAAGTTGAAAACAACTCGAAAATGGTAGTTATACAACTGGAGTTTTCATTTCTAGTGAATATTTCTTTTGAAAAAACTCGATTTAAACACAATTTCTGTTTTTAATTTTTAATTTTTAAAAATTGCCCCGTTTTCTTTAACTAAAGCCTCTGAAATTACAATTAAAAGCTTCAGCGAACAACTAATAGCTCGGACGTCAATTACTTTGGCAAGGGTAAGCAACTTGTTTGTTTTGTAAACATGATATAATTAAAAGTTCCACACTTAAAAAGGTAAGAGTGTATAAAAAAAGAACAAGTGACAACTAAGTTTGGAAATGCAAACCACTTTAACAACTTGGCCAACATATTGATGGATTTTGATTTGGTAGATAAACTATTTAATTAGATGTGATCTAACTATTTTTTTGATCTTCAATTCATATATAATTATATCATACTTTTTCATCCTAAAAAAATAACCAAAAGTATTTTCCACTTGTTTTTAACACCATATTATATATGTTTGTCGTTTTGTTTTGAATTTTGAGTTTGATGGGACTTTGGAGATGATATTAAAGGATTAGGTTTCTTATGAACAATCCTTTCATGTTACTAATGGGTCAATCTTTTCATGTTGCTAATGGGTTTTAATCAATCAAGATTTACGAAAGCGACGTATTTTAAACAAGAGATTTGTCACGTTCGTGGAGGAAAAGCCGGTTTATATGCTTATTGCGTTTTGAAATGATTTTGTAGATGTATAATAGTGTTTGGGTATAGTGAAATGATTCGAAATATTTTAGGGTAAATGTGAAAATCTTTAGGCGATCGGAATTAGCGAAACACTCAATCATGTTACAACTTCAGATAGTCTATGCACATCTTAAGCATTATCTATACTTCCTAGATAAACTTGAATCCCATAGTCTTTGGTGCATCATTTTTATTTTAGACAGTTACTTAGGCGCATATTCCAATAGATTAGTTTCGATAGGCCAAGGCCCATAAAGTTTGGAATGTTATCTAAGAAAGTTATATTTGAAAATTTAATTTGTTTTAGAGCATCGACCCATTTTTGACAGGTTGAAAATTTTAACACGCTATACAATTTAGCCCGTAAGAGACAAAAATGAGGATTAATTTTTATTGTATATGTCTTTAGAAAGAAAAATTAATATAGGCTGACCCGTAACAGACTCACTAACCACAACTACACGTCCTAAATCAGCTAAAACTATCTTTTCTATATTTACCGATATCATCAAGTTCAAAATGTTGCAAAATAAATGTACGTACACTACCACACTCGTAATTTAGGCACAATTGCTTGCATTTTATTACCATTGATCTTCGAGGATCTCTCTAATTACTCAAGTCTAAAATAACTAAACTAACAAAAAGGATACGATAAGCTAAATCGCACCTCAAACTCACAATAGGAGTAACATGAAGTTCACAATTAGGGACTAGACATAATTTTATGTGGAAGGGACTTTATTGAAGAGCTACTAAACATGTATTGTGCTAATGAAGTTTTCTATTATCGTTTTTATTAGATGATAGATTGTAGTTGGCCTAAAGGTTTAGGGTCAACTACAATGTATCATCTAATAGTTTCTGCTATACAGTCCGCACCATGCAATCCACTTATCGATTCAACCCATTTTAAATTTACATAAAGGAATAGTAATTATAGAATAATTGTTAACACGATTTGTCACGCCGGTTACAAATGAAATAATATGATTTTACCCACGTACACTATACTACAAACGTAATAAGCGATAAGTAGGGATCGAACTCTAGAGACGCGAGATAAAATCTTTACGGTTTTGTTCTTTGAAAACAAGTATGTAAGGGGTTTTGATTTAAGATTAGTTAAACTAATGACCAAATAATAATAAGCTAAGTAACAATGATAGGAAAACGATTCGGTTCCACTTTCGACTTTTGCAACTATGTCACTTAATCATGAAATGATGTTTAAAACAAAGCGTGTAGTTTATATTTATTCAAGTTTAGATAAAAAGACGTTAACAGGCTTAAACACCTTTTGTTTACAAATTTGTTTATATTGAAACAATCTCTTCAATATAAACCTAATTTTCTAATTCGAATCTAAACAAGCTCTTAGAAATGAATCGAAAATAGCATTTTTGAGTAAACTTTCTAAACAATAATTACCGTTTCACTAAAGCTAGGAAATGTAATAATCGTGTGATTGTGATTAACATTGAGCATTTGTTACTTGTTATTAGATTATAAAACAACTACGGATTTTACAACCTAATTATAATAACAATTAATCAAATACTCAACCTAGGTGATCAATCAAAGCCGATAAATGAAAAACAATAACCGTAAAACAAACCACAATCACTAAATAAACATAAACAAACATCAATTTTATTAATCAAACTACATAATTAAGTGTAGTTTGGAACCGAATACAAGGAATTTAGCCTAGCATGGCAACAATAACCATACAAATAAACATAAATCCGGGTTTCGAATGCTTACAAACGTCGAATTTGGTGTCGAAATGATGATGATAGCCACTAGAATCGATAAACCTTGTCCCTAATAATGTTGTGTATTCAAAGCTACTGAAAAACTAATAAAAATGATGTATAAATCGTGCCCAAATCTGCCAGTAACTAAATTCCGAAAGAGTAGCAAATGACCCGGTTTATACCCTGACGGGTCGGTTTGCAAAGGATCCGCAAACTGTGCGGGTCACATTACCCGGGCGGGTCACATTACCCGGGCGGGTGCTCCACCCATGTTAACAAGGCCCGGGCGGGTCTGGCTCGCTTCACTAATCAGCCCGAGCGTGTTTTGTCATAGAGAGATCGGAGAACTCGTCGAAATATCCCAGGTTCAACCCGGGCGGGTCCTTTTTTCGCACAGATCCACACCCGCCCTGGTCTTGTGTAGTAGTGAGTACAATTGGCCCGGGCGGGTTCCTGCTGGACAACTTCTTTTGCTTCAGTTTTCTTGCGTTTCCAGCTCAAGTTCTCGTCTCCTTTTCGCCCCGTTTGCTCATGTAGCCTTTAATACCTGAAAACATAGATGGAATAGGTGAAGTATAATATATTCTACAAACAATTAGGAATCACGAATTGCAACGAATATGCTAGTTTATTTACGAAAATGCAATGATAAAAACGTGAATACACAAACCAAATGATGCACGAAAATGCATCTAACAATAACTAACCTAATGTAGTTGTAAATAAACTGGAAAACCAATTTTGAGAGGGTGTCATTCGTGTTGGCTCGACCGTGTAACTTTTGTTTTGCTACATTTTCTAAAACGAAATATGATGCTTAGTTAATTTGAGTTTTAATCGGCGCAATCTTCATTAGCGTTTTGTATTAAGCCACTAACTTGACCCCAGGAGAAATGTAACAAAATCGTCATTGAATATAGGGACCATAGTTAACAATGTTAAAATGACGGTAAATGTTGATATAAAACTATATACACAAACCACCACTTCAATTTATGCCGAAAACCGCAATAGAAAGATATATTTATGTACAATCTCATCAAATCGTGTTAAATAAGTGAAACCACAAGAACAAGAATCAAGTGGTCAAAATCAAGAAAAATTAGAATAATAATAATAATCATATTGGTTAATAACAAGTTTCAATACATACACTCTCACAAGACTTCCTCTTTTGGAGAAGGATCGTTGTCTAGAGAAGAAACGAGGTTGCCAAGTCTTTCATTCGATTCGATTAGCATTAACACAACTTCTCTCATTGTTGGTCGATCAAAAGGTGACATTTGAGTGCACATTATAGCGACTTTTAAGATAGAAATCATGTGGTTTATCACACGTTCGTCGCCCTCAAGATCCAAACGACTATCAAGTATTCCGACGTTTAATGAATTTTTTCGAATGTAACTTCTTACCCATGTAACGAGATCTCCTCCCTGATCTATTGGTTGTACGGGAGCTCTCCCAGTTACTAGTTCTAGAAGAACGACACCGTAACTGTATATGTCACACTTCTCTGTCACCTTCATCGTATATGCATATTCTGTAATACCAACAGTAAACAATAAGCATATATAAGTTTATAAGGATATTATCTCATACACAAAACCATGCCAAGTTTTCGATAAAATAGATACAGAAATGAATTCGTTCTTACCAGGAGCGATGTAACCGTACGAACCAGCAACCGCAGACATGGATTTAGATTGTGGCATATCAATCACTTTGGCCAAGCCGAAATCACCAACATGAGCTTCAGCATCTTCATCAAGGAGAATATTATTCGACTTAATATCACGATGAATTATTCTCGGTTTACAATCATGGTGCAAATAAGCAAGACCTTGAGCAGCCCCAAGGGCTATAGTGTACCGAGTCGGCCAATTCAAATCACAAGAAGAACCATTGTGTAGCAGTTCTCCCAAACTACCCCTCGACATATACTCGTAAAGAAGTAAATTAGAATCCTGATAATAACAATACCCGTAAAGCTTTACAATGTTCCGATGCCTGATTTTTCCCAAAGTTAAGATTTCCGCTTGAAAACTGTTTTCGATGCTGTTTCCTTCTCGGTTGGAAGAAAACTTTTTGACAGCGATAGTCAGTCCAGACTGCATGACGGCTTTATAAACCGTCCCGGCAGCTCCTCTTCCGATAACATAACTGTCATGGAAGTTCCTAGTGGCCTCAACTATCTCTTGGAACTTGAAGCCGTCTTTCGGAGGGAAGTAGATATCCGACGAGTTCGGAGACGATCTCTCTGTATCGTCCTCCAAAGCAGTTACATTCTGTGTAGCGCTTTTCGTCATGAAATATAAGATAACTACAATCAGAATAAGAGATACACCTCCTACAACAGCTGCGATTATTGTGATCATTTTACCCTTCGAAGAATTGGAACTTTCCATAAAAGGCGGTGAAGGGCTGGAATTTGAGGATCCGTCACAGCTTGGTAAAGGACCACCACAAAGGCCAAGGTTACCGGTGAAACTGCTGAAAGCCATGTTCTGAAACAACGGTACAGAAGGCAACGGCCCGTCGAGGTCATTGTACGAGAAGTTGCAGGTCATTAAACTCGAAAGATTTGCAAACGTGGCTGGGATTTCGCCGCTTAAATGATTGTTATTGAGCAGAAGATTCTCTAGTAATATGAGATTCCCGAGCTGAGGTGGTATGGGGCCGGAGAGATTATTGAAGCTGAGATCCAAAGCTATCTGCAAGCTCGTAAGGGAACCGAGCTCAGGTGGTATCTCACCGGATAAAGCATTACCATCCATCTGCAACTCGGTCAAACGAGATAGATTACCGAGGGCAGACGGGATGTTCCCAGAAAGTTTGTTATCTGAAATCAAGAGAAGTTCAAGCTGAGAAAAGGCACCAAGCTCACGTGGTATGTCGGATGAGAATCCATTCCTGCTGAGATCAAGCCTTTGAAGCATCTTGCAATGCAGAATCCCGAGTGGTATCCTTCCAGTGATCAAATTCGAAGAAATATTAAACGTCACCAAATGTGTAAGTTTCTCGATCGCATTAGGCAACTCTGACGAGAAGTAATTTCCTGACAAATCAAGCCGTTGTAGCTTTGTACAGTTCCCAATATCTGCTGGAATCGGGCCACTAAACCTGTTTTGACCCAACTCGATTGCTGACAGGTTTGCCAAGTTGCACACCGATGACGGAAAACTCCCTGTTATCTTGTTACCACTTAAACGAAGTTGAACTAATGATTTGCAGTTAATAATCCCATTTGGGATATTACCATATAAACCATTCGATTCAAGATTGAGCAACATTAGATTCCCATTTCTGCAAACGTAAGGTGGGATTTTCCCAGTCAACTTGTTGTTGGAAAAGTCAACCACCCAAAGACGGTTGAACAGCCCGAGTTTCCGAGGAATGGTTCCGTTCAACTGATTGCTAAATAACTGCAACTGATACATTTTTGTTAGGTATTGAAAACCATTCGGAATAGGGCCCGTGAGTGAGTTTATCGAAAGATCGAGCTTTGTTAAGTTTCTTAAGTAACCGAGTTGATGTGGTATGACTCCATGAAGCTGGTTTTCAAACAGATAAAGCAATTGAAGACCTTTTATTCGACTAATTTCAGTTGGGATTTCTCCTACTAGATAATTTTCAGATAAATCTATCTCTGTAGCGAAAGAAAGATTTCCAATCTCTTTCGGGATTGTTCCATTTAATCCGTTTCTGTACAAATACAACTTCTTTAAGTACCTAAGTTTACCAATTTCTTTCGGGATTTCACCAACGAGATTATTTTGGTACAAAGCAAGCATTTCAAGACAAATACAATTTGTAACCTCTATTGGAATAACTCCTGATAACTGATTATTCCAAAGAATTAAATCAGTTAACTTCGTTAACAACCCGAATTCCTTTGGTATTTCCCCATTAAAACTATTTTGAGCAACACCAAAATATTCCAAATTTTCGCACCCACCTATTTCTTCAGGTATACTTCCAGTCATACTATTTTGCCCAGCCCGAAAAGTAGTCAAATTTTTAAGCTTTCCTATAGAATGAGGAAGTAACCCTCCGAGATTATTCGTATACGCAACAAATTCAACCAACGAAGAAAGTTGACCAAACGCTTCAGGGATTGACCCGGAAATCTTGTTGTTACATATATTCAAATGGATCAAACGAGTAAGGTTTCCTATCTCATCTGGTATACTTCCATCGAATTCATTACTGTTTAAATAAAGCATTTCTAAATTCGACAAGTTCCCTATTTCTTTCGGGATGGCACCAATCAAATCGTTGTATGAGAGATCAATGTAAGTTAATGAAATTAAACCACCTAGATTACTATTTACTGTTCCTGATAAATTCATTTTATGTAAATCAAGAGAGTAAACTTTTTGAGCGTAATCGTATGTACAAGTTACACCAGTCCATCGACAAGGTGTATCATCAGATGCATTCCAGTTTTCTAAATAACCTAATTCATCACTAAGATTTTTTTTTAACTCCAAGAGTAATTTCCCATCTGAATTTAACCCCTTGCAGTTAAAAATCAAAAAAGTAACAGTAACTAAAATCTTTATGATCTTAAACAAAAACCCAGAAATCTTTGACATTTGTAGGTCAATAAAGTTCAAACCTTTTAGTCAATTCAAAAGTCAAAGCTTCATTTTCATCATCTTCAAGAACCAATATTCATTCTGCAAATAAACATAGATTACTCAAAGTTTAAAGATTTAATAAACCCACATAAAAAAGATGATAAATTTAACATTTTTATGAATCAAAGATTAAAGATTTAATAAACCCACGTAAAATATTTGGTAAATTTGACATTTTTATGAATCAAAATTTAAAATTTAAAAAAATCCACAAAAAAAGAGAGTAAATATGTCATTTTTTATTGATGAAAACAAGTTTAAAGATTAAAAATCTTGATCTGAGTATTTATAATAAATAAACTCAAATAATAAGAACTGGGGATTAAAGATTAACATACCTTTAGGATAATAAGCTCATATCTTGAATTTAAGTAATTCCTTGAGATGATTCAAGAATGAAGCTCATTAAGTTGAAGTAACCAATAAAAGTAGGATCTTGAAATGTAGAAGAAAGTTTTCTTGGGAAAAGAAGAAGTCCTTTTGAACAAAAAAAAGAAATGCAATGAATCAAACGAGAGATTAAATATTTAACTATTAATTAAATGATTTAAAGATTGATTAAGAAGCAAAATAACACAAAGCCACGTTTGTTGGCAATTGGGATTGTGAAGATTTTATATAAATGTTTTTATAAGATTGAAAAATGTTTATAAGAGTTCTTAAAATTGAAGTTAGAATGGCCGACCAAGCATGCAATGAATCACCTCTTTTTTAAACCTTATACTTTTAGTGCTTTACAAAGGTGGTACAACTTTGTGCAAATTAAAATCTATTTAACTATATCTAAATATACATGCCAAATTTTCAATGGTAAACAAATATTTTGATAAGGTTAATCATAATTGAAAACATGGTGGAGTTCGTAAGGGCTAGAAGGTGTTGACCCCCCTTCAAGTAACTCAGATTTCATTTAAATTAAGTTAAAATCTTGATTTCGTTCTGATTGTCACGTTATGTCTCGTTTTATTACAAAATATGCATGTTATTTGATGTTTTATATCTAGAAACAAAGATATTTCTTATGATAAAATACACTATCACTAATATATCCTCTTTTAAAGCTTCAAATGTAGGTTAATGATACAAATGAAGAAAGCTTGTTGATCAAAAGCAATCTAATAATTGTTTCAAATGATTAACATAAAAATATAAAATATATATAACTTTAACAAAACTTTACATAAATATTACTTTAGCGTGACACATGATGAAAATAGAGTTAACCAATACTTTTTTTAGATAACAAATAAATTATTTAAGATTTTTTTAATTAGTTTGGATTGTGATGGGTTAAAATTTTGGGTGGGTTGGGTAGTGAGAGATCCATATACCGAATGAAAGTGAAAGGTGGTATTTGTCGTAACGGTGTCGTTTTCTTGTTCCACTGGGATTTTCCTGCACGTGTCTCAAATAAGGTTTACCTTTTTTATCATAAAATTTAATGTTAATTAAGCCATTGGTAATACATTATGACAAAAACCTAATTTGTCATTTCTTTGCTACACAAGATATGGATTGTCTTTTAGATAGATTCGTATATATCTTGAAAAAAAAAATGACCCCATAATTATGCTTTAATTTAATCTACTAGTTTGATTAAAAGATTTTGAACGAGTGGTCAGTGTTTGCAAATTTCACATATAACCGTTAACTTAAATATTTACATCAAACCTTAATAACGATGATTATAGCAAAAGTTATTTTAGTCGTTTAACTTGAATATGTTATCATCGACGTTACATTATGAAGCTTACAAAAGGTTTGCCATATATTTTAAAAGACTTACCGATTTTACAAGAAATTTGGTTACAGTGAAAAAAACTATTCATGTAATTTAAGAATAGATTAGTAACCACAATGAAAATAACAATTCTAAATATCTATACTTTTATATTTTAAATGGCAAAATATATATTAATCAATAGATAATAACTTAAAAGGTTTTTATTTAGTTGGACCCGGAACAACAAAGTTTATAAGGAAATAGAAAAAGAGGTGTGCAACATGTATCTCTAATCCTTTGCAAAATATATATATACTTTAAAAAATGTTCATTATTATGTCTTTTCAAGTTCTACTTTTATGTCTTTAAATTTTTTTGTTATAAGTTACAAAAAATTTCTACATAATAAAAAAGTATTTTCCTGATTAATTAAATACATAACAATATATTTAAATCATAAATCTTAACATATTATCAAAAATAGTAAATAAGCACTTAATTGGTGTCAATATCATGAATAATAGAATCAAAGCCTTAAAGGTTATGTGAGAGTCAGAGCACTAATTATATAAATTTTGAAATTAGATATATATATTGGTAGGGTCTACCATTTTAGTACCTTTGTTATTCTTATATACAACTTGCTTTTTATAACTAGAACTCTAAACTTACTAATTTTATTATCAAGTGGCATTGCATTTTTAATACATTTTTAGGGTTAGGTACTTAAGGTCTCACTAGACTTTGTAAGTTTTTTGTTATTTCTTAATTTTTAATAAATCACGAAACAAAATAGATATAAAATATAAAATATGTATAATTACAACTTTCAAACATAAAATAATGGTTAAAATAATAGATTCATAGGTTGCCCCTCCAAGCATATGAAACAGCAAAGTGTGTCAAATTTTATGTTTCACAACCTGTTAGAACGATTTGTGTTTCACAATCTAGAAGATCTTTGACCAACAATATATTTGGAATTGAAGATTGCTTCATTTTTAGCTTTCCAAATTTGCCAAACCGGAGTGCAAGGTCCAATATGTCTGCCTTATGTAGATTCGAAGGCATACCCGATAGTCATGAATCTAAATGTTTGTCTATAACCCGACTCATTGGAGCTCGTTTAGAATATTAATTTGTTTGCTTTTGTGATATTAAACGAAAAACTTGTTTATTAAAATTAACTCTTTTATCAATTCTTTTCCTATAGAATAATGTGACTCAACACTATAAACGAGTAGCATTTAAATTTTCAATCAAGATCCAAATTATTTTACCAATCTACATTATATTAATCAGTCCAATAATAAGTATTAATTATTAATTAACAAACAAAGCGTACGGACATAGAAAGGAAAAAGTTTAATTTACTACTCTCAAGGTACAACCACATGGAGCGTGTGTACAAGTGTGAACACCATCTTTTAGTGTTAAACAATTTTGCTAACTCTCCTTGTTATCATCGCAACATCTCCTTTAATGCAAATAAAACATTTTATAATCGACACATATCAAACGCGTAAATCATATGGTTTTAAAAAGAAAAACTTCGGACTCACATTTCTCAATACGAGTGTATACTATTTTGAACGGACTACTTGAACAGTTCAATATAACTTAACATTATATTCTAGTATATATTTTTCAATGATATGACATATGAGTCGGTTTATTATCTAAGTTTTATAAAAATATGTAATTGATACAAGCAGTTATAGTAAACTAACTATTAAAAGAAAATTAAAATGTTGGACGTTTTTATATAATATTTAAGATTTAAGATGCTTGTTTATGAATTAATAAAATGATTAATCATTTTATTTTAATGAAGATAAGAATAATAATAATTATGTTAAAAGGAGAGGAATTCACGAAGGCAGATTGGGCCACCTGGATAACAATTAAATTAAAAAGAAGATAGAATAAAAAAAACGTTATTAATTACGTCATTGGTGAGGCATGAAGCATCTACGACTGTGGCAATTCGTTGCCAAAAAGAATAAATTTAATCTTGAGATTTGATTATTGTAATAATAAAGTTAATTTAATGACCATGTTATCCCACTAAATTCTAACAACTATGGTCATTTATATTATCTAATACTAGCAGAAGACCCGCGTAATGCAGCGAGACAAAAACCTTTTGAGCGATAAAATCTATATTAATGTATATTATGTCGTTTCATGCATTAACTTAATACATAGAAAATCACCCTAAATTTGAATTTTATGTTTTAATTGTATTTAAACATTTAGGGAACGAATATGTATTGTATTTTGAAATTTTTAATAGTTGTTATGGAAAGTTGAGTTAACAAATTAATGACAACAATAAATTGAAGGGGCAATTAAGTAATTTTCTTCTTAATTTTCAACATTAAGGAAAAAAACCCCAAATACTTTATATATAGTATAGACTATTAGTGTATTCGTGTTACGAAACGCGATTTAAAGTCGATCATAATAGTAGCAATAAAAAGTGAAGCATTTTTCTATCGTGATATTCATCCTTATTCCCTACTAAATACTACTACACGAACTTTGTTGTAATGTTATTACGATAACATATCATGGTAAGAATAAGTCTTTCTACAAAAATAAAATCAAACTAATTTTTGAATTCTTATATATTTTAATATTGGTTTATATCTGGTTATAATAACATTTTTATTATAAAAACTAATGGTTATATATTAAATATTATTTAAAATTATGAAATATTACAATTTGACTATTTTGAATGATTACATTATGAAAATGGTCGACCAAAATTAATACATTATTAAGAACATAATTGATCATTTTGTATTGAATTGAGGGTTAAGATCAATAAAGACCTTGAAAACATTTGAGACCAAAAGACCCAATCATAACACTCCATTTTAAAAACCCATTTAAAATATATTTTTGTTTAAAAATTAAATATCTCAAAAACCGTACATGTATTAACCGAATAAATTACACCACTGTAACGAGCATTAACTTACCTTTCTATAGAGTACCCACTCGATATACTTTTGACGAAAATTATTTTCGGATTTTTTTACGGGTTTTGAAATTTTATATTATAAATCACTGTTTTATCATATATGATAACAGTAGTTTGACATATTATTTTTTTGTTTTTCTTTTTGATTGTAGTTGGATTATGTAATATAACAAATCTATGTTTCGAAACTCGTATTTAGTGTTCAAATCATATGTGATATTGTCTTACGAATTTCAACATTTGGCCATAAACGAAAAAATAAAAGTCGTCAAAATTCGAACTTTTTTCTGGGTCTATATAGGTTATACATTGTATAACATTGTTGTGTATTAAAATTCATATTTAGAGTTAAAATCATGTGTGTTATTGTCTTTTAAGTTTTAAAATTTTTACATACATAATATCATATATGATTTATATTTATATCATATATGATTTACAATAATATCATATATGATATTGTATTATCATATATGATTTTAGTATATATCACATATGATTTATATTCATATCATATAAAATTTACACTAATATCACATATGATATAGTATTATCATATGTGATTTTAGTATATATCACATATGATTTATATTCATATCATATATGATTTACAGTAATATCACATATGATATAATATTATCATATGCGATTTTAATATATATCACATATGATTTATATTCATATCATATATGATTTACAGTAATATCACATATGATATAGTAGTATCATATGTTATTTTAGTATATCACATTTTATGTCAAAAAACGAGAAAAAATAAAACTAGTTAAAATTCGATTTTTTTTCTAAATTTAGATAGTTTATACATATTATAGTAATTCTCTTTTATACAATTTTACGTAATGATGTAAATATCATATATGATATTATCGTTATAATTTCAATACCCATAAAAAAAAAAAAAAAAAAAAAAAAAAAAATCGTCGAAAGTATATAACACCACTGCTCTAATTAAAGATAAAAGCGAGACGATCGCAACGGTATATTTTGTTTCGTCTAACGATTAACGGTTTGTGAGATAATTTAATTTAAAAAAATAAAAAAAAATGAGTTTTGGTTTTAATCTTAGTCATTAGATTAAAATGGATGAAAGGCCAAGATGAGGTCTTTTGGTCTCAATAAAATTATAGGTCTTAATTGATCTTTTATCATTGAATTGATGGTCATGATTGAATAGATGATGATTCCTGTCGAATTAATGGATAATCAATATTTGTGTTTCTTAAAAACAAAACTTATAGTTGAAAAGGAAAATATAGTTTATATAGTAATTTATTTTTATTAGCATATATTTTTTTTTTTCAAGATCTAATCCACAGTTCTAGGTCATTGACTATTGACTATGCTTATATTTTTTTTTGAAAGGCAACAATATATAAAAAACCGCAACAGGGGAAAAAAGATACAATAGAAGGCATCCCTCCTCAATTTAACAAGCTAATTAAAAGAGGAAAGGACCCAAAAAACAAACAAAAACCAAAACTAACTAAAACTACCTGCCAAAAATTACAACTCAAAAGGCTAAATTATCTAGAAACCCACATAACCAAACCGAGCTGGTGCAACCGATGTACACATGCCACACTAGACAAAGTAGATCCCACATGGGCCCATGGCTACACAAATTCACAAACATACAACCAGCCAAAAACTGTACCAAACAGCCAGGCAACACAGCACAACACAGAACCCATTTGGACCTGCACTTAACTGATGCATAACCAACCATAACAGACCCATTTGTAGACAGATGCCGAACCTACCAAACAAACAGACATTTGCAGACCCGACATAATACAAACTAGCCAAACAGCCCCAACCATTCTATCTGAACCTCTGTAGAATACCTTTACATCAGTTGACACCATACTTGGGCACACGGCCTATTGCAGCCTACACTTCAATGGGTCATACATCCATCGTTGCCAATCAACATTTTTATATTTATTAGATCTTCGCACTATCCATTCAAAACTTTTTAGTTGAATATCTTGCACAATTTTATTTGTACTTGAGACTTTACTACCAAACACACGAGCATTCCTTTCCTTCCAAATATGATATCCGGAAGTCCAAATAACCGCTTGCCAAACACGAGAGAAATCCGCGGGGATATTAACATTTCCCAAAGACGAGAAAAACTCATCTATAGAGAAGGCGTTAACCGTCCCCAACTTCCACCAACTAAAAACCTTGTCCCACACGCTCATAGCAAGATCACAAGTGACCAAACTATGAGCACATGACTCCACTACGTTATTACAACTTGGACATAGGACCGAGTCCAAGTCAATACCTCTTCTATCGAGCTCCACACGTACCGGAAGTCGTCCTTTAAGAGCCCTCCACACAAATATATTAACTTTTTTAGGCACCAATTTGTTCCAAATCGTTTCTTGGCCGCCACTCTCCACGTGAAGAACCTTTTCCTCTACCAGTCTTGTCAACTCTTTTACTTTGAACTCGCCGTCTTCCACAAGCTCCCATCTCCATGTATCCCTCCGATTAGAAAAAATAACATTTTGCAAAACCCCCATTAGATCATCCAACTCCTTACTAACCCTACCTCTAATTTCTCTCACCCAATCCCATTCCCATCTCCACGCGCCATTTATCCACGCCCCTTTTTCCATCACACTACCCTCTTTACCCCTATCTAAGTGAAAAAGATGCATTTCCTAGGCTTTTTCACTTAGATAGGGGTAAAGAGGGTAGTGTGATGGAAAAAGGGGCGTGGATAAATGGCGCGTGGAGATGGGAATGGGATTGGGTGAGAGAAATTAGAGGTAGGGTTAGTAAGGAGTTGGATGATCTAATGGGGGTTTTGCAAAATGTTATTTTTTCTAATCGGAGGGATACATGGAGATGGGAGCTTGTGGAAGACGGCGAGTTCAAAGTAAAAGAGTTGACAAGACTGGTAGAGGAAAAGGTTCTTCACGTGGAGAGTGGCGGCCAAGAAACGATTTGGAACAAATTGGTGCCTAAAAAAGTTAATATATTTGTGTGGAGGGCTCTTAAAGGACGACTTCCGGTACGTGTGGAGCTCGATAGAAGAGGTATTGACTTGGACTCGGTCCTATGTCCAAGTTGTAATAACGTAGTGGAGTCATGTGCTCATAGTTTGGTCACTTGTGATCTTGCTATGAGCGTGTGGGACAAGGTTTTTAGTTGGTGGAAGTTGGGGACGGTTAACGCCTTCTCTATAGATGAGTTTTTCTCGTTATATGCCACCATAATCCTAACCCTTTTGTGTATTTAACACTACATGATTTTTTTCCCCTGGATAAATTGTTGATTTCAATTGAAAACGTAAATTTAAAGATGAAAAAAGAAAAGATGTGTGTACCAATGATTATTTTGTTACGTTTTTAGTCTTTGGGGGTGGAATTGATGGTTAGTGATGCTTTGAGGGGTAATGTGAGTTTTAATCGTGCATTCTTCGTTAGCGTTTCGTATTAAGATACTACTTATGCAATGTTAAGATGTCAAAAAACAAATATATTTCGGGTTTGAATGAGTTGTATGTTGAAAAAATGGTTTTTAATTTATATAATAAGATTCTCAACTAGTATGGAAGTTTTTTAAACATTCTTTGTAGTTCTACTATCGAAATTGTAACCATCCATTTAAGATAAAGGATGCCTATAAAACGGGATACCTCAATGGATAAACCATAATTTACAAACAAATTAGAGGTGAGTGTCATGTTAAAACCATACCAAACCATGATCGAAACTAAAAATATGCAAACAAAAACATGGTTTGTTGACCGAAACCTAAGACACATATATGTTTGGGGTTCGGTCTGGGACCAAATAAGAACCGCAATATGTAATATGAGATAACGTAGTTTAAAAATCAAGGGTGTGGCTATATAGAGTTCTTACTTCTTTTGTACATAAAGTTGAGGCAACACACATGCCGAACTCCATAACTAGTTTTCTTTGTTTATTTGCAACTGCATTAGATGATTTTAGTTATTATAGTTGGGTTTTTTATTATGTAAATTTACAAATGGATTACATATTTGTTGGAAAATGTTAATGAAAATATGCGATTTTCATCAACTTTGGACCTCTATAAATAATACATATTTAATATTTACGATCAATATTTTATATGTATGCGTAGCCCTTAGAAAGAGCTTCGCAACGATATATGATACGTCCAAAACGGAGTTAAGGTGAATGAGATATCGACGCCTAAAGATAGGTGTTTGGTGCAAATTTGGTTTTGTTTGAAACTTGTCCCACATCGGTGGTGGACACAAAGTTTGTGTTGTTTATAAGCAAGAATTTTGAACACTTGTTCAATTAGCTAGTGACTTATACACACACAAGCTCACAGCCTTGCGCGCAGGGGGTTGCAAATTTCTGGTCCGAAAGGGCATGGGTCAAAAACTCCTGCGGACACGAATGCAGCTCCGAAATCTCGAGCATGCGCAGTCCAGTTTTTGGTAAATTGTAATCAGTTACAATTTAAAACCGAGCATCATTCCAGTTTATATATACCTTTCCTCCTCTCTTCTTTTCTAGTGTTTTCCGATTGTGATTTCAGGCAAGTAATATTACTCCGGCAGTTTAGAGTATAAACTGTTTCGCCATTGTACCCTGGGAAACAAAACGTGTGAATGCACGCGGAATTTGTTTTAAGGGAATCGTGTTTATCACGAGCTTTGGCCGATTACTTCTGCTGTTTATCATTTCTGTTACGCTTATTTAATTGTGTTTAACATTCTTTTAACTGCTTTATTGTTATAAACGGTATCATTTCCTATAATATTTACATGATTGAATCGGGAATGAACCACAAAACCGCAAATTTAAACCGATAAGTGCATTGTATAGTTGTTTTATTTAGATGAAAGTGTTCATTAGTTATGTAATAGTGAGTTTGAGGTTTTCATTAGTTATGCACTGTGACCAGTAATCAATGTTCATTAGTTATGTAATAGTGAGTTTGAGGTTTTCATTAGTTATGCACTGTGACCAGTAATCAATGCAGAAGGGTCAAAACTTATGCACTAGTTGAGTATGAGAAGTCATTAGGGGATCACTATGGAATGCTGATCAAATTGTTAATCTTGTTTCCTTGCATCAAATTAGTAATTGTACGATATTTATCATGTTTTGTGAATTCGACATATTGTTTTCTTATCTATAAGCTTTTCAATATCTTATTTATAATGTTATTGTTTTATTCATCATTTCTTTATATACAATATAGGTTTAGTCATCTAGAATAAATTTAATGTACATTTTTCATCCAACATAAATCAGAAGAGTAAAGTATTAATTTTCTAACATTCAAAATGTACATTCAACAATGGTTATTAACATTTGTAATTTCATTCGGTACCATAAAAATGCATGGCCTTTGAATCATTCAGGTCTTTGAATTATTCATTATAAAATCATTTTGTTTTATCAAATATTCGTACATATTTTTAACACGTAACAATGAAGGATGAGAACTGTAGGGCGTTTCACGAGTTAGTCATAACTTTAGTGACTAAATATTTAAGTTGTCTAAACTGTAAGCAGTCGAAGTTTAGTTAGTTTGTTAATTGTAACGGTGTATAACTATATAAGTGAAAGTGATAGCGGAATTGACCCATATGAGCTCATTAGTTGGGCCTCATATTTATATTTTTATATTTTATTTCGATAACTCAGTTAAATGATGTTGGGGGCCTTAGCTGAAAAAGAAACCGGCATCTGATCTTTCAATATTCAGTTGGGCCTATAACTTCTAAGCCCATAAGAATAGAACTTTTCGTTTCAAAGCCTATAATAACTTATTTTGAGCCGGTTAATGTGTTACGATAAGTAAGTCGGTGAAAATCAAACCTTAAAATCTCAGCTTTAGTGAAGTTTATTTAATTTTCAATTTGACATTTTAAGTAAAGTTTCATTTTACATATATAAAAAACCTTATTTTCCTCATCGATTTGAATTATATAAAGCACTTTGATTAAGTGAAAGTTAACAAGGAATAATCTTCAACTATTATAGAGATTCTTAATAAGCAATACAATGAAGTATTGAGTCATCATGTGTCACATGTTACATGATCAAAACCCACAAAGCAAATGAAATGTGACATACAATAATATAACTCACAAGACATCCTTCTTCTACTTTATCAAACCTTCACATGTTTCCTACAAAGATATCACCCTTATTTGTCTATGAATCATATATCCAAACTAGCTTAAGAGGGTGTTTGGCCGTTTATTTTAAACGAACTTTATATTATGCACGTCTAGTCTCCCTCGGAAGACTATCTACAAACTAAACATACATCACGCATAAATTGGATTGCTAACCAAACGTTCTATTTTGTGAACCAAACACCTATGAATGGTTAATTCATTCAAACGATTCGATTTCAACAAATCTTTTTAATCAATTAACACAAGTAAATAAAATCAAAGTAGTCGTAAAACGTAATAATACCCTAACCAATATAACTTAAACAAATGCTGACCTTGATCTCTAACTAACCACTAACCATAACGAAAAAACCCTAAACCTATCCACCCTCCATCTTCTTTCTCATTTCCATAATCTTCCTATGAGAATTCGAATGCAATGCAATCGAAAAAGTAGGACTATTCGCAGGACGATACTCCTCCACCAACCGCCCTGATTTATATCTCACACCACACGCGTTACACAATGTCTTAGGCCCCATTGGACCTGCTCGCCACTGTGGTGTTTTCTCAGCCAAACAATGCTGACACCTCCTACCAAGGACCGCACCAATTGGTGGTGGTTTGGGTAACGAAGAAGGTGGTTGTGGGTCCGTTACTTGATTCCACCACCAGCATTGGCGGCTTTTGCGTCTACGATTTGAACGTTTACGAACAGGGTAGTTTAGGGGAACATGAAGACTGCCACAACAGCTTGTGATACTATGGCTGGTGTTACTGGTACTACTGTTGTTGTCTAGAACAGAGACAATAACCGTCTGGTCTGGGTTTGAAAGAATGTCGTCGAGTGCAGGGAACGCGTCTTTGTTTGATATCCATTCGAGTTCTTCTTCTGCAAATTCCTGGATTGGAATCATACATCAAGTCAAAAAGCTTTCATCTTTAACTAAATTTCCCAAATTTCCACCAAATGAACATCATTTTAGCAAATTAAGTCATGGACTTAAAACGCTCCATTCTTTTACCGAATTTCGCCTAATTAAATACATTGTCAGCAAATTCCTAAATGGGTATTACTCATTAACCCAAAAAGCTTCAATCTTTAACAAAATGTACTCAACTTTTCACCAAATTCGGAACATTATAGCAAATTAAGTCAAGAAATTAGAAAAAGCTTCAATCTTTTAACCAAATTTGGCCAAATTATACATTATTAGCAAATTCATAAAATGGGAATCACATATAAAAACAAAATGTTTCATTCTTTCACATAATTAATAAAGTAATTTTCAAATTAACAACATTTTTTAGCAATTCAATTTAAAACTTAAAAAGTTTCAACCTTTTACAAAATTTCCAAAAATTAAAAATTCCCCCAAATTAATTTTCTAGCAAATTAATTAAAATACTCAAAAAATCTTCAACCATTAAAAAAAAAATAAAAAAAAATCAACAAATGGAGCCAACATTTGAAGCAAAAAAGACTAATAATTTTGACCAAAAATGGAAAAAAAAACTATAGTAAATTCCAAAAATACCCCTGTAATAACATTCATTTCCACAAGAATCACCGGAAAAAAGGGTATTAATGGAAGAAAAAAACTCACCGGAAAAGAGGGGCTGTAAACATCAGAGTGTTGAGAGTTGGGGTTTGAAAAAGAACAAGGAGGAAGAGGGGGTTTGGTAACATCTTCTAAAGAGAAGTTAAGGAGGTCATCATCGTCAATAATCAGACAAGAATCTAGGTCGGACACCATGTTTTTTGAGGTTTCGTTTCTGAGGTTAAATAAATTATTATTATTATTATTATCAACAACACAAGAACAACAACAACATTGTATACGGATGAATGGCAAGGAAAGGATGTCTTTTTTTTTGGACTCTTTATATTACTACCAAAACCCCTATTAACTTTTTATTTCATTTTAGTAATTTTTTTATTGTGTTATATTTTCATAATCTTTGTAATTAATTTGAAGTTATCTTTAACCTTTATAATTATCGGATTCGACAACTCATATGATATAATAAAGGTATAGTAAAATGACTAAAATGTCACTTTAGGTCACGGACATTTGAAGGAAGAAGATAAGGACATTTTAGTCATTTCATTTGAGAATGATGACGGTTTTCCAACAAACAACTATAAAGACGTGTGATGTAAAATTAAGAGTGAAAAATGTTACTCATAATTAATAACAAGTTTAACGACAAAACATATACTTTACTCATTATTTTATAGTAAGTATAATATAGATATAGATAGATTTTAATCGTGACGTATGAGAAAAAACCCTAAATAACACCAATTAATACTAAAGTGACGTATAACAAAATTATGTTTGCGTTTTGCTTGTACAAGTATGTTTTTTTTTGATGTATGTATTATGTTTATCGTCTTCCCTATTTGTTGTTACATATACATAAAAAGAAAACTAATTATATACATGTTTTGTTAAATGATTATGATAACTAGGATTTGGTGATAGGTTAGGAAAATATTAAGTTAAAAACAAACACCATTTCAATAGTTGGAGACCATCCACAGTTCTGCTTTACAATAGATTGTTGAGAATATTGAGCTTGTGAGACCACAATATATTACTCAAATATTTGTTTATATGTGGTTTATGGTAATTTTCTTTCTAAAAAGGTTCTGATAAATGTAGGGTGAGAAATGTAAATATGTGATAGTATGAGGGTGTAAGTTATATTGGTATGGAATTAAAAACCAGCCGCCTACGACGCTCTAAACTCCAAAAACCGTGTGATGCGACTCGTTAACGAGTTATCCAACCGGCTGTTGACACGTGTCTAATTATTTCATTTCAATATGAAATATTTGACCCCTCACTACATGCGCTAATTTTCACTCATTATTTGACTTTTAATTTTCTTTTAACAAAAGAAAATTCGTACATTTATAGTACAATTATTATATAAAATTGTAATAAATACTCTTGTTTCATGTCTAACTTTAAAAAGGGGGTTTTGTTTTTAGCTTGTTTATCCGGCATATAAGCTTAAACTTAGGGGTGTTTGTTATAGCTTATAAAAGGGGTTTATTAGCTTATTAGCTTATGTAAGATAGATAAGCCCATTTTAAGTGTTTGTTTGAGCTTATTAGCTTAGGCTTATGAGCTTATGTAAGGGGGTTTTCATAAGCTCCTTTTATGTGGCTTATGGGCTTATCAAACATTTTTACCTTGTCATAAGCTAATAAGCTCATAAGCTACTCCAAACACTTCATAAAAATTTAAAAGCTTATATTTTATAAGCCATAAGCTACTTATAAAACATAAGCCTAAGCCTAAAAAATAAGCTTACATAAATTCTAAAAAAAACTCAAATTTTTACTTTTTGATTTATGACTATATCAAGTTTCACCGTCTTCTTTTAGTTTATATACATTCAATTTCATAAACTCATAATTAAAAAAAAATTGTTTTTATCAACTTTTCAAATTTTGTAAGTTTATAAGTCGGAAAGCTTGTTAGTTTTTTAAAATTTACATAAATTCATAAGACAAAACAACCATATGTTAGCTTTTTAAAATTTACATGAACGTATAATAGCAATCTAAGAAGACTTTTTAGAGTTGTATAAAGAAGATCACTCATAGCGGCTATAGTAAAACAAGAACAGGAAAAATGAGACAAATTATCTCCTCCATAGATGCAAGTACAATATACAACAAAGACTTACAAATTGTATATATTATAATATAATATACTATTCGAAAATACACTGACGCGAGCTAAAAGTCTCGTTCGAAAGCAACTCAACCATACGTCCTTCCAGCCGTTTGGCTCCGAGACCTGGTTTTATAACATCCGCATCACCCCAAATATTACAAACATCGTCAGGATCACCCAAACACCACCCACCTGGAACCGGTTTACCTTGACTACGGTTAAGTAACTCTAGGTCAATGCGGTCAAGAATTGGATCGTCACGAAGAAATGGAGAGGCAAAAGCTGAACCACTGTTAATTAGATCGTTGAAGTCGTTGGAACTGAGTGTTCGTGGTTCGAGCTTGGTTTCATATGCGGAATATTGTAAGTTGTGGTTTACGACGGTTTTGTTTAGTTGAGGAGAGTTACATAGAACAGTTTGGAAGTATATTGATTGAGATGAAAGACTGTTGGATAAGTACATGAGTAGAGTTCGGGGTAAGTTTTCTGTTCCTAAGATGCAAAATTCAACAAACTTACGGCTTAATACTGAAGTTGGTGAACCTGTAAGGACGTAAAAATAAAATGTTTTTCATTAGTAAGACTATTTTTCATCATTTTCATGCATACGTTAAAAACTCGTAAAATAAAACAAAATATTTTGTTCTTTTTTATTATGAGGTAAAAACTACTTAAAATGTCTGCCCTAATCAGATTCACGTTTTCCTCTATCCTCTTTTTTCTCTTGTTCAATCTTCTTTCATTTTTTTTTCTAAATGCCAAGGGGTATCTGTTTTATCTATTTCCGGCATAAGCTTATGGTGTTCTGCTTAGGCTCATTTTTTCCTGCTTATTACGACTTAAAACAGGAAACTAAGTCGAAGTTAATGACAAATGAAAAATAAGCTGATAAGCCCGAAATAAGCTAAACCAAAAACACCCTTAATACGACAAAATATGTCTTGAAAATAAAATTCAGATCCAAAAATTTTCAAGAAAACAAACAACCATATATGATTCAGATTCATACTTCAGGGCAACGGATGTGGTATTTAGACTCAGAAACGAAACCTTTTAACGAAACGAACACTTAAATTATTAGAAGCGAATACTTGCCTGTGAACAAACGGTAAGCATCTGGCAACGGCCGTTTTTGAGTGCCGTAGAAGATCTCACTAGGCTCGGCACGGAAAAGGGCCGGGTCAACAACCACCGGTTTCAAAATCCGTGACCTGTAAACGATGATTATAAATATTATAAAACATAATAAATAGCTACTCAATTACTTGTATACGTTAGGTAACAGTAACATTGACATACTCTTTCCAGCCAATGTAGCTTGTGTGATTCACGAAGTTTAGATCTTTAGGCATGTATGACAGAATGTGAAGAAGATCTAAAAAACAAACAAAAATCCAAGTAAATAAAAAATCGGTAATGAAGGAAATATTAAAACGGGTATTTTGCTGTTATAGTTTTAAACTTTCGCTTTGTTGACAATTTGGCATCATACTAATTATAAGCTATCCAGAAAAAGCTAAAATATTTTTCCTTTAGTTCACAAGATTTAATCGGGTTTACTGTACATTTATTTGTATGTTAAACCGGTAATCGGTATTACAAGTTCTTTGAATGACACCGAATTAAAAGTTTAATGACTTATTTACTTAAATATTATAAAATAGTTTGATAACTGATACCCCATATGGCAGAAAAATGAAAGTGAGAAATAATACCAGTAAATAATAACAAAATCACGTTGAGCTAAATCTATCGAAAATCAATACCTAGTGATAGAAATTAAGAATCTAGATAACTGCATTTCTGAAGGAACACTAAACCTAACAAATGCCAGAAAATGGTAAACCTAACATTGTGACTAAATACTAACAAATCCAAAAAACAATAATTAATGCAAGGATGAATCGTAAGTATGGAGCTTTGCATATTTTTAAGTGCTTATGGCTTAAAAAGAGCCTTAAAAATAAGCATCACTTATCCGCTTACAAAGTGTATTTTCTCCAATAAAATAAGCTAAAACGCAGCAGGTATCTAAACACTCTAACAACTTTTTGAGTTCAAAAACCGCAATAAGCCATAAGCACTTTAAATATGCAATCTAAAACAACAGCAAGAAGCCTTTAATCCAAACTAACTACTAAAACAGATCACATTAGGATTTACAAAAATTCTAATACGATATGTGGAATTGCTTATTTAAACCGCTTATCAGCTTACTGTATTTTTACAACGCAGATAGGCACAGCGCACGTTTAAACGTTTGAATGAAAGTCAGTGATTTATAGCTAACTAACCAGATACGCACAGCTCACGTTTGAGTGTCTGAATGAAAGACAGTGTAGATACAAATTTACACACTCTAAGAACACAAAAAAAGTAAATAACTTCCAAATCATAACTACCACAAAGATGGATACTTTTTTAACAAACTTCAACAACTCACAAAACATAACCAAATAAACCCTAAAAACTAAAATCGAAATAATTAAAACGATAAAAACTATTACCATCTTGAGAAACAAGTGGGTAATCAGCAGCAGAAAGATTAATAAACCAATCCCAATCTTTAGAAATTTTCAACAAAATAGCAGCAGCATGTAAAGTATTCGAAATCGAAGACGAGCCTTTGGGGTCAACAAAATCCGATTTCCCAATCACATTAACATTCTGGGCAGCCCAAATAACTTCAAAAGATTGAATCTTTAATGCTAAATAATCCCTTTCTTGTTGAGGGGTAGAACGGTCAAGATGTAATAAATACTGATTTCTTGGATGATAAATTGACAAAAGTAATCGGATAATCCGACCCGAATCATTTCTTGATCCGGATATGAAATAGGCTATTGTGGGTGTGATTGTTTTATTGATAAATAGTAATTGGTGGTTGTGGTATTGTGCGGTGGAGATACGGTGGGGGAATAGATACGGGTCGGAGAACGACGGCGGCGACGGTGGTTGTGGGTGGGAGAAAATGAAGAAAAAAAGGAATAAAAGTGTGGTGATGGTTAAAATGGTGTAAAGGGTAGTGGTGGATGATGATTGTGGAGATGGGTTTTGCATTTCTTAAATAAAGATTGGATTTTTATTGAAGCTTTGTGGTGGTTGTGGTTGTGGTTGTGGTGGTGGTCGGTGGCCGGAGTAAAAGGGTTGTGTAGTGACAATGTTGTTGTTGTTGTTGTTGCTGTGTATTGTCCGTCAACATTGTTGAGTGTTTGGGTAAACATGATTGGAAATATAATAATGTTTGTTGTTGTGTAAGTGTGTGTTTGTCTAGATTAAACAAGGTTGCTTAATATAAAAGTTACCTAATATTCTTTCTTTAAATTACATTTAAGAGAATTTAAATAGCTTTACTTTATGCTTGTTCTAAAAAAAAAGTTAGATTATTAGATTAACTAATGATATACATATGTATATCATCATGTCATCAAGACAATCTATAGAATTGATTAGTAACCGAAGAGTAATGGTTTTGTGGTTTGTGTTGGATTTTGTTTTTATAAGGATTAAGTTTTCGGATAAAAAGCTTTTTCCATTTCGGTTGGCTGATTATACGCGTATAATGTGTTTGTTGTCCAGCATGTTCCAAAAGCTTTGTTTTTTAACGAAAAGATAAATGATCGGCACCACAAATACCATATTTTCAATAGTTGGTACCAATGTAATTTTATGATAACTTATATACGTTTGAGAACATATTCGAGTGCAAATAAGTATTTAATTGACTTAAAATCACAAAGAGAAATTACATTTATTCAAATTCATACATGTTTTTACATAGTTGTCATCGAACCATGTCAGAGGCATATCTACGCCGTAGGAAGCAGTAGGGATACTTTGACTATCCTTTAATTCATCGAATGACGTATTTTTATGGTTTACAAAATTTTCCGTTCTAAATGAGTTTATAAAATTTGTTTGTTTTAGATATCCATTGATTTGTTTATAAATCAGTCGATTTTTGTCAATAATAAATCATTTCTTGGAAAAGTTTCTTTAACAAATCTTACAACATAAATCCTTCAATCATGGAAACAATGATGTACATATACAAATGCTCAATACAAACAAAGAGTAACATTTTCTTCACAAAACAAGCCACAAATGACACAAACTTGCCTTCATCAAACTCTTTCAGTACGAAAGATGAACAGTCAACCTTAGCAAAGACTCGACACCATCGGCAACTATCTGACCAGCCGGTATCAGAGACCGAACCTCAGCGAACCCGCAAGCGTGTAAATACTTCCCGGTCCCACCAGTAACCGACAACCTAGACATTGCACTTCCAATATGGTAAACACCAAAGAAGTTAATACTATCTCCATATTCACCTCCTTCCATCATGGCAGTAAATGTCATCATTTGTCTACTTCCATCAGCTGAGCTTGCAACATAAACACCTTGCGCTTTCCCCAACGTCTGCGAACCTAGCTTTGGGTCAATTGTCAGAACGTCATCGATTACAGTTATGGTCCCAAACCCAAGCCCGAGTCCATCTGGTCCCAGTTGGGCTGCAATCTGGTTTTGCACATTATTGTTGTTTTGATTAAAGTTTCCCGCGAATTGGGTGCCAACTAAGCCGGTTCCTAGTGGTATCCCATTGGCGTTTACTGTAGGAATGGCACCGTTGGCATTAGGAATGGCTACCCCGCCTTGTGGTGCACGGAAACCTATACGTCTAGCGAATGGCACTTGACCACTATATATGTTGCCTAGTAGACCAGTTACTGGTCTAGCTGTTGGGTTGCTGCCACCAAGAATATCATGCATGTAGAGCTCGAAAACATGTGCTCCACCGTCTACTGACGAAGCTGGATCCACTGCTGTTACACTCAAGATTCTTGAATGTGCAACAAAAATCGCGAAGATCAAGAACAAAGATTGTTTCGACATCTTGGAAAGTTTATGAATGTTTGTTGCTTTTTTTGTTTTGTTTTGGATGGTTAGCAAGCTATGAATGAGATGCTTATATAGTTAATAACAAACTAATAATACATTTAAAAGTATAACGAAAAATGGAGTTGGTTACCATATATTACTTATGTTGTAGTGGTTCTAACAAAACCATACATATGAAAAGTTTAATCATTTGTTACCAAACATAAAAGATTTCGATTTTATTCATTTCTCTTATATAAAAAAATGGTACTAAACTTATTCGGTCTGACTTTTCGATCACACTATGAAGATCATTCTCATTAAACAACGATATAACCAATAGTATAACAATGAAGTAACTCGTATCTAATATGGCTAAACGAATGCATCGTCAATCTGAATCCTGCAACTGATCTTCTTGCTTAGGTTCTTCATGATTCATGATCTTCGGTTGTCTTACGATTGGAGAAATCAGTTTCCATACTGCAATCAATAGTTAAAAGTCAACCTTTAATAAAAAAAAGTCAAAGTCGACATTATCAAGTTAAGCATATATATACTTACAGTATATTGTGGCTGCGAACCATTCATTTACTATTTTGACCCATGTACTAGCCCACCCTACATCGATGCTCCATCTGTTTTTATTTTTCACAAAACAAATTTTTTCGATTCTTAACAATTTTGAGTTTGACAAGTAGTGTTGTTACAGAACGAAAAAAGGCTTTTGGATCATACTTTCTGGTTGAACTATCAAGATTCCAGCTGATGAAAAGCATAGCAAAATACATAGCACCTAACGAAAATACAAGGTGAAAAAATCCATATTTATACGGGATATCATCCTCCATTTTATCTTCTTGTTTGTTAAGCTGAAATGATTGTGAATCGATCCCAGTGGAAAACGTTGCCATTACAATGGCAAAAACCCCGATCAAGAACCCCTAGAAACACAAGAACAATGTAAATAGGCAATATCACAGTTTGACTTTTTAAGGTCCAAAAATAGAAGGTGTGAGTTGAATTACTAGCACTGTCATCCAGTCGACATGCTTTTTATCGTGCTTTTGGGGAGTGCATATTACATTGGCGGGCTCACTGTAAAACCATAAAAGTTACTATGACAAAAATGTCAAACGATTCAAGTAATCTACACTTTTTGCAATTGTAACTAACCTTCTTAAAGCAGACCAACAGAGAAAAACAATATAACATGCCATTATTCCCGATGATAAAAGACCTTTATTCACCTGTTCATAGTTTCGTGACACTTAGAATTAGGAAACGAGGTAATTCAATTGCATATAGAAGAAAGAAATAATATACCTTTGAATGCAAGGATATAATCATCATGACAAGAAGCAGAATTGCGGTCCATGAGATGAAAAATATGTTGAGAGTGCAAGATGGTTTAGAAGCATATAATGCATACATTACTATGATCCCACATACAGAAAACATATAGAATAGTGTCGACATGAATAATCCATAACACGAGCTGCAAAATTTATATAAATTGGATTTTTGTTAACTTTGATAATAAGAATGTACGGAAGTAATCAAATATCAAACCTTTGCTTCTTTCTTTCATCAGGCATCCAGTAAGCATTCCACCATGCAATGAACTCGATTACACTTACAAGTTGGAGAATCAGAAATATCCTGGATTTAAGATTTCGGTAAGTACTGTTTTTAATAAAAAAGATTAAAACCATTTTAGAAAGAAATGATTTTTAGAAGATTTTTACCCTGCACCAACTCGAGCAAGTTCACCTGCAAGAAACTTCAGATTTAAATAAAATTGCCATTTAACCGTTTATTCCTTCGTGTAGTTTGATTAACTTACCATATAAATGAATAAAATCTGAGGGGATGAAGAACGAAAAAACTAAAGTGATCATCAATATAACAAACTTTAATGTCCACCATCCAGAATGCCATGTATTACGAATGCTAAATAGTTTCCTTGTTCCACATGTAGTTAGAAACAACATAAAGAAGAATATCTAGAAATGTACATTAAGGCTACCACAACTGATAAAATAACTAATGCTATAAATTCATCTGATTTAGAGTCTGTTTCGCTACAAAAAGATACAAAGCATCCCAAACTCACGCGAAGAACTCCCATTGTTTGAAAACAATTGTGTCCCTCGGGTCCACAAGCTTTAAAAACTGTAAAGCAATAAAAAAAAATGTATCAAATCTAGCCGTTGAATTTGGTGATTCGTTAAATGTAAGAAACTTACTATTGAATTGAAGGGAAACCTTTAGGCCATAATCACGGAGAAACCAAGCTACAAGATTAACCAACGAAAAGATAATGCCATACGTAAAACGAGCTCTTAATGATCTCTTTTTCCTTATCATACATTCTATGCTATTCTGTTGCATAATTTGCCATTGAACAATCTCAGAATCGGTCAGTTTAATGTCGACAAACACATCATCTTCGATCATTTCTTCATGCTCAACCATTGTGAACTTAGAGTTACTGTCTTAGTGTCCAGTGAGGCTCCTCTAATATATATTAAGTTTTATTCCCTTAAATAAAGTAATAATTCTTTGAATAAATTAATAATTAAAAAGGTAACAAGGATCCAATATGTCAGGTTTGAGTAATAATTGGAATAAAGTCAGCCCAACAACTAATGAGTTTTAGTAAGTAGATACTGTTATGTTAGCAGACACTTCATTTCTTGAACACTCTATTATTGTTTACAAGAAATCTTTTTTTCTTTTTACTGAATTAAAGTTTTGATTTTTATTATTAATTTTTATAAAAGAAAAATAACCCATGTTATCGAAAGGGAAATTAAACAAAACCCACTAAGGAAATTAACATAAAAGAGAAAAACTGTGTTCAAGTATGGCGATAAACGATAAACGATAGTAAAGTTAAATGATCCTGTAACTTGTAAGTCAAGACAAATTAGGAACTTAGGATATGTTGGATTAGTATATTTTACTTCTTGTTTTGTTTAAAGTGTACTGTGAGTACAAGTTAACATAATGGAAAATTAACCTAAAGTTGGAAATAGATCTAAGAAGATGAGGTATAATAAAGTTCCTTCAACTCATATATAACAGCTGTCAAAGAAATATGTTTGTGTGAAAATGTGGGTACAAAACTAAAAGAAAATGGCGAAATGGTTAAAGTATACATGTGAAGATGAAGAATGTTACTTAGAGTGCAGATGAAGCCACAAGTAAAAAACCAAATACAAGATTACAAAATGTGGTAGGTCCTAATGGGTTGACCCATTGTTAAAGTTTTTATGCTAATCACGCGTTTCAGACCGTTGTTAGGAGCGGAACGGTGCTCGAGGTATTCAATTAAAAATTCACTAATCTTATATCAGTCTAATGCTAATTTGCTAACATTGAAATAATCAAATCTAGTGTAAATGCTATCCACAAATTGTCGAAATCTTAGTACAGTGCTTAAAGTGTTTTGGTGGGATTGAATGTGATTGTTACTTGCCTCCTTATGCGCTGTTTTTTGTTTTGACATTCTTCTTTGTTTGTTCATGTAGATGAGATGAATCGAGCATATGTTGATTGAAAATCTATCAACATTACCTACTTCTAGAATTACTGGTTAAAACAAAGCCACAAGTTAATCGAGTTTTTATCTTACCGTTGAATATGACACAAGAAATGGACTAAAAGTTTCCTAAACAAATTTTGCTTTGTAATGTGAAAATTAGAATTTGGTGGAAGTAGACAGGAATTATGTTTCAAATTTCTTATTTCAAACATACTAGCAGTCATTTAAAAACATTCAAAAGGTAACAATTGATCAAGATTTGCTCAAAAAACTCGTCCATTAATAGATTTCCTCACGCTAATCATGTTTCTCATAAACCAAATATGCCAAACAAACAAAAAAAAGGACATCCTTTTATTAGTTCTCTTGCAAATTGCAATATAATCACACTTAACGCCTTTTGTTCGTGAATCCGCCTATATGCTAGATTTTTGTCAATAATAAATCCTTTCTTAGGAAATTTTGTAACAAATCTTACAATATAAATCCTTCAATAATGGAAACAATGATATACATATATGTATAAATGATCATGATCAATATATAGGTGGGTGAAATATGAACCGCTAAATAATTAGGAACTATGGTAATCACTTTTTATCAATCACTTAAAACCTACTTTAAATTTATGATGAGTAACATTTTCTTTACAAAACAAAACCACAAAATGATACAAACTTCCCGGCCTTCATCAAACTCTTTTAGTGCCAAAGATGAACAGTCAATCTTAGCAACGACTCGACACCATCGTCAACAATCTGACCAGCCGGTATCAGAGACCGAACCTCAGCGAACCTACAAGCGTGTAAAAACGTTTCCCGGTTCCACGAGTATCCGATAACCTAGACATTGTACTTCCAATATGGTAAACACCAAAGAAGTTAATACTATCTCCATATTCACCTCCTTCCATCATGGCAGTAAATGTCATCATTTGTCTACTTCCATCAGCTGAGCTAGCAACATAAACTATTAGGATCTGTCGAACTATACTTGTATAAATACAATCGTGTAGATCTAGATCTATCAAAGAAGTTGCAGCGGATCAGCACTTTGATATTACAAGGTTTTGTGAATAACAGTTTATGTATATGAATTTGAAAAAGAATGAATAACAAGAACACAAACAGTTTTCCATCAACGCCCCAATTATAATTTGATCAGAATTATAACACATATTTACAACGATATGAGGATCAAGGACACCTTGACCTTGTGGCTTAACCTAGTTTTTCTAGGTTTACATCTTCATGCATTTTTTTATGCATTTACTTGTCTTACTTTCTCTATGAGTTTATCAAGGTTTTATAACCTTAACTCTAACAAACAAATCCTTATTCTAAGGAAACAAATCCCTATATCTTATCCTAAATTAATCTTTATCTTCTCAGCAGTATTAAGTCTTGATAGGGCAGTAGTAACTGAGTTGCAGTAGTAACCAAGTATGTAGTAATTCCACCAGTAGTAACTGAGTAGTAGTAACTCCCACCAGTAGTAATTGAGCAGTAATAACTCCCACCAGTAGAAACTTTTATGAGCAGTAGTAACCATCTGTTTTAGCTTCTTTCTCACCAGTATTAACTGGTGGCTCCTCACCAGTATAAACTGTCACTAGTAGAAACTTCTCCACTTAGTCTTTTTTCAATATAAATGAGCAACTCCAAAACTACTATTTCTTCACCGTTATCAGTTTATATTTGTATCATCAAATCACAATATGGGTAATTAATTATCCCAACATAAACACCTTGCGCTTTCCCTAACGCTGCGAACTTAGCTTAGGGTCGATTGTTAGAACATCATCGATAACAGTTATGGTTCCAAACCAAGACCGAGCCCATCTGGTCCCAGTTAGGCTGCAATCTGGTTTTGCACATTATTGTTGTTTTGGTTAAAGTTTCCCGCCAATTGTGAGCCAACTAAACCGGTTCCTAGTGGGATCCCATTGGCGTTTACTGAAGTATGGCCGGCACCATTGGCATTAGGAATGGCGACCCCACCTTGTAATGCACGGAAGCCTATACGTCTAGCGAATGGTACTTGACCGCTATATATGTTGCCTAGTAGACCAGTTACTTACTGGTCCAGCTGTTGGGTTGCTACCACGAAAAATATCATCCATGTAAAGCTCGAAAACATGTGCTCCACCGTCTGATGACGATGTTTGATCCACCGCGGCTACACTCAAGAATCTTGAATGTGCAACTAAAATCATGGAGATCAAAAACAAAGATTGTTTTGACATCTTGTAAAGTTTATATAAGTCTATTTTTTTGTTTTGTTTTGGATGATTATGAAGCTATGAATACTGCATAAATAGTTATAACAAGAACACATATGGAGTTGGTTTAATAAAGTTGTTATCTTTAACTATATATTAATTTAACATATAAATCCATCTAAACCATACATATAATTTATGTTGTAGTAGTTCAAACAAAACCATTCATATGAAAAGTTTGATTATTCATTACCAAACATTAAAGATTTTCGATTTATTCAATTCTCGTATATAATGAAGACTAGATGACCCGTATATTACACGGTTTTATAAAAGTCAATCTGAATCTTGTATATGCTATTGTTGCATAGGTTCTTCATGATTGATGATCTGTGGTTGTCTCACAATTGGAGAGATCAATTTCCATACTGCATTCAGTAGTCAACAATTAATGAAAGTCAAAGTTAACATATTAAGGTAAATGACATTATATACCAGAAGTGATCGAATACTTACTGTATATTGAGGTTGCAAACCATTGATTAACTATTTTTACCCATGTACTTGTCCATCCGACATCGATGCTCCATCTGTTTTTTTTTCAATTTTTATTAACTTTTAACTTGATATAAGTTTTTTTTTCTTACAGAACGAAAAAGGCGTTTGGATATTACTTTCTGGTTGAGCTATCAAGATTCCAGCTGATAAAAAGCATAGCAAAGTACATTGCACCTAAAGAAAATATAAGGTGAAAGAATCCGTATTTATAAGGTATATCGTCCTCCATTTGATCTTCTTGTTTCTTGAGCTGAAATGTTTGTGAATCAATCCCAGTGGAAAACGTTGCCCTCACAATGGCGAAAACAGCGATCAAGAACCCCTAGAAATGCATGAATGAATGGTTTATAACAATTAATTTAGATTAACATGTTTAATTGTAACTTGATTTCTAAAAGTATTTTAAATAGATGATGTTAGCTTAATTATTTACTAGCACAGTCATCCAGTCGACATGCTTGTTTTCGTGTTTTTCAGGGCTGCATATTTCGTGGGCAGGCTCACTGCATATAACAAAATCTTTATTAATTTTTTTACTAAAGGATTTAATCAATCTGAAGTTAATTATGGAACAATAGCAAAACCTTCTTAAAGCAGACCAACAGAGGTAAACAATGTAAGATGCCATGATCCCCGATGACAAAAGACCTTTATTCACCTGTGGTTATAGTCTCGTAACACTTAGAATTAATATTTTCGGTAATTTTAAATTGCATTTAGGAGGACATATGTTATATGTACCTTTGAATGCAAGGATATAATCATTATTACAAGAAGCAAAATTCCCGTCCATGTGATGAAAAACTTGTTGAGAGTGCATGAAGGTTTTGAAGCGTATAATGCATACATTACAAGGATCCCACCCGAAGACGCCATATAAAACAGTGTCGAAATGAATAATCCACAACACGAGCTACAATACATATAAAATATGTTGGATTTTTGTGAACTTTAATGATAAGAATGTAAGAAATTAAGTAATCAATGATTTAAATTAAACCTTTGTGTCTTTGTTTCATCGGGCATCCAGTAAGAATTCCACAAGGCTATGAACTCAATTACGCTTACAAGTTGGAGAATGAGAAAAATCCTGCATCAAAGATTTACGATAAGGAGTGCAGATCTTCATGAATTTTTTACTTTTAAATTTTTGTAACTTTTTATAAAAAATGGTTTTTTAGAAGATTACCCTGCACCAACTCGAGCAAGTTCACCTACAAGAAACATGAGTTTTTTAGATCGAATTAGTGTTTATATAGCTTCTTGTAATTTGATCGACTTACCATACATATGAACAATATCTGATGGGATAAAGAACGAAAACACTAGAGTGATCATCAATATAACAATCTTAAAGGTCCACCATCCGGAATGCCATGTATTACGAATGTTAAACAACTTTGATGTTCCACATGTAGTTAGAAACAACATAAAGAAATATATCTAATAAAAAAGTTAGTTAAGGATCATAAACGTAAGTTGTTATTTGAAACGTGTTGTATGTGTTACGGAAAAAAAAAGATACGAAGCATCCCAAACTCACGCGAAGAACTCCCATAGTCATGAAACATTTGTGGCCCTCGGGTCCACAAGCTTTGATAACTAGAAAAAGAAAAATTAGTGTAGTGAGGCCACAAAAAAGAAACCATCTGCTGATGATGATCAATGAGCTTACTGTTGTAATGAAGTGAAACCCTTAGGCCATAATCCCGCATAAACCATGCTATGAGATTAAGCAATGAGAATATAATAGTATACGTAAAACGGGCTCTTAGTGATTTCTTTTTCCTTATTAAGCAGTCTATGCTTCTTTGTTGCATAATTTCCCATTCAAGAATCTCAGGACTGGTTAGTTTAATGTCTAGTACCACCACTCTATCTTCAATCATTTCTCCAAAGCTTAACACATTAGATGTAATCATGCATGATCAAAAGATTATATAATTAAGTAAGTAACGAGTAATTAAAAGGTTAACTAACTTTTAATATTTTTTTGAAACTTCGCTATATATATATTAATATATATAAGAAGTAGAAATTGGTTCATTTAGATAATATATATATATAAGAAGGTGACAAAAAAGAGGATGGAACGGTGCTTAAGAAATGAGATTAAATATGAACATAACATAATTTGTTATCTCTAAAATCATAAAATCCAAAGCAAAAATTGTTTAATTATGCATTCAAGCCAATTAGGAAGTATTTTATGTCGAGTTAATGAAGTATTAATTAACCTTAAAATGTTAGTGCTTAAAGCTTTTTGGGATGCGATTGCTACTTGCCTCATTCTTTTTATTCTTTGTTTTGTTTGTTCATTATATTGACATGAATCATACCAATTTTCGGGTTTGTGTTCCATTGGTTTAAAAATATATTTAAAACTCTTAATAATTATGTTTTGTTAGTTGTAACAACAACAACAATAATAGAATGGTTTAAAAGATGTTATAAACAATAAAATAAGATTTATATTTACCTTTACTATGTTTTTATTTAGTAGTTTCCTAATAATATTAGATATCTTAGCAACGGAGGGGTAAGGTTTCATAAAACAAAACTTTAAAATCCAACTCACAGGCCTTTTACATACACCAAACAGGCCTACCCATAATCTAATCATGTAGATGATAAATTAACTGCCCGTTGACATATTTTAAAGCCTCATGGTCGGAGTACAAAATGAACTCTTTGGAGACAAGATAGTGGTGCCAATACTCCAGGCTACGGATTATCGCATAGAATTCCTTATCATATGTAGAGTACTTGCCTCTCGTCTCATTCAACTTTTCACTAAAAAAATGTTATGGGTTGACTTTTTTGGCTAAGTACACCTCCTATCCCAACCCCTGATGCATCACAATGAACTTCAAAAACGACCTCAAAATTGGGTAACACCAACACAGGAGCCTCGGTTATCTTTTGTTTTAATAACGAGAAGGCCTCATCAGCTTCCTTGGTCCAAAAGAACTTGCTTCCCTTTAGGCGTTCGGTGATGGGTGAGATAATAGTGCTGAAGTTTCGGATGAAACCAGAGTGAAAGGACGCTAGGCCATGAAAGCTTCGAATATCATGAATACTTGTTGGAGTAGGCCAACTTTTAATGGCTTCAACTTTGTTAGGATCCATACGAATGCCCTTGTTAGAAACAATATATCCCAAAAACAACACATCAGTAGTAAGGAAATGGCATTTCATGGTATTAGTGTACAACTTTTGGGTCCTTAAAACTACAAACACCTGTCTAAGATGATACTCTACAGTAGCACTAAATACAGGAATGTCATCAAAATAAATAACCACAAATTTGCCAATAAAAGATCGGAAAACCTTAATCATTAGTCTCATAAAGGTGCTTGGGGCGTTAGATAATCCAAAAGGCATCACCATCCACTCGTATAGACCATCACGAGTTTTGAATGCCGTTTTCCACTCATCTCCCCGTCGAACTCGAATTTGGTGGTATCCACTTCGTAAATCGATCTTTGAAAATACGGCAGACCCATGTAGTTGATCAATTAGGTCATCGAATCATGGAACTGGAAAGCGATATTTTATTTTTATTTTGTTGACCGCTCAACTATCAACACACATTCGCCAATAGGTTTTTATAATCTCATTTGACATCAATAATAATTATACTCTTACGGATGTAAGTCGTTTTGTTGCCTAAGACCACTTACAAAAGAAGAAACTTTCAACATGTGTTGTTTTTCATTTTGACATTCTTTTTTGTTTGTTCGTTTAGATGAGATGAATCGAGGATATGTTGTTCGAAAATCTATCAACATTACATCATTAACTACTTCTATAATTACCGGTTAAAACAAAGCCACATGTTAATGGAGTTTTTATCTTACCGTTGAATATGACACAAGAAATGGAATAAGTGTATCCTAAACAGATTTTGCTTTGTAATGTGAAAAATAGGAAGTGGACATGAATTATTTTTCAAATTTCTTATTTCGAACACAATAGCACAGCCATTAACAAACATTCAAAAGGTAACAACATAATGATCAAGATTTGTTCAAAAAACTCGTCCATTAATAAATTTCCGCACGCTAATCATGTTTCTCATAAGCCAAATATGCCAACTAACAAAAAAAGGACATCCTTTTACTAGTTCTCTAGCAAATTGCAATATAATCACACTTAACGCCTTTTACACTACTAATCGCACACAGACTAAACCACCTTCTTGTGTGTTTATTTTGTCAGTAAAATTTCTGTCAATTTGTTTAAGGTGTCACAGGGGTAGTTAAAAGCCCATACCACCCATTCCGCCACCCATTCCACCACCCATTCCTCCGACTGGTTCACTTGCAGGTGTTGGGAGTTCAACCACGATAGCTTCAGTAGTCGTCATCAGAGAGGACACACTATACACGATAAAAAACAGAATATAAAGTTAAAGAACAAATTAGTTTGCAACGTTATTAGACACAAAAAAATTAAAACACCAGACTACTGCTTGCTTGAACTAACCTTGCTGCATCAACTAAAGCTGTTCTTATCACTTTCAACGGGTCAATGATTCCATTTTTCACCATATCCACGTATTCACCTGCATAGCAAGAGAGCTCCGCCGTCAATATTTTTTAGAAGGCAATCTTGACCCATTTACTTGTTTATATTATTATTGAGATAATAACAATTCGTAATCATACTTAGACACAATAATCATATCTGACCCGTATTACCCAGCTCACCCATTTTGCCAAACCAACAAAAATATTGCACAAACCTTTTGCTGCATCATACCCAAGATCTGGGTCATCTTGTTCTAGAAGTTTACCAACCACAACTGAACCCTCGACTCCAGCATTAGACGCAATTGTATGAACTGGCATCTGTAATTAGTCAAGTAAATAGTCAATTTCTCGATCATGTATACCAAATGTTTAACATTTGATTGGAATTAAAATAGAAGTGGTGAGTGAAAAACAAGAAGTTCTGACCCTTAGCGCATTCTGAATAATCTGCACGCCAATTTTCTGATCAAAGTTGGCTGTTGGCAATTTGTCCAACTCTTTAGATGCATATAGAAGAGCAACACCACCACCTGCATCAAACGGAATTATTTGACGCCTATTTTTATATTAATTACTTTCGAGACTATTTCATGACAATAAGTGGTATAACCAATTTACCAGGTACGATTCCTTCCTCAACAGCAGCCTTTGTGGCATTTAAAGCATCTGTAACTCTGTCTTTCTTTTCACTTACTTCAGTGTCACTCGCACCACCAATCTGAAAATAATCATAAATGTAATACACGCCAAAAACTATTTATAATAAGGAAATAAAGGTTAATTGTAAAACGGACAAACCTTTAGTACGGCAACACCACCAGAAAGCTTGGCTAACCTCTCTTGCAACTTTTCTTTATCATAATCAGATGTGCTAGACTCGATTAGTGACCTAATCTGTGAAACAGATAACATGTAACATCATGTTAATACCCGTGTATAAATGCATAACATCAGTTTAATGAGTTATTTGCCAATATAAAGTATCTGCACCTGTTCACATCGCTCTTCCAGAGACTTCTTATCACCGGCACCATCAAGCACAACTGTGTCATCTTTCGATACAGTGACCTACAACAACAACGAGCATTAAATATACAACAGAAACAGAAATCGAGAAACTATTTTTCTTAAATTGAACTGTTTGAAATGGTGTAATGAACCTTTTTACAAGATCCAAGCATTTCCAACTCCACATTCTCGAGGTTCATTCCGAGTTCTTCGGTTATAACCTGCAGGGTCAAATGAAGCACACATTGTAAAAACATCTATCAAAACCATTAGAGATGGAAATTTAAACATGTACTCAGCTGCCCATTTTGCCACCTGTAAGCACAATATCATGTTACAAATGGAAAACATAAAGAACATACCTGGCCTCCAGTGAGAGTAGCGAGATCTTGCAGGTTCGATTTTCTGTTCTCACCAAAACCAGGAGCTTTTATGGCACAAATCTGGTCAAACAAAAAACAGTCAGTTGAATAAACCAAGAACAAAAGTTGTTCTAGTGTAAAGTGTTTCGTTATTTCTAAAAACATTTAAAAACCTTGATGCCAGCACGAAGCTTGTTAAGAATCAGGGTAGCCAATGCTTCACTTTCCACATCTTCGGCAACAATTAACAAAGGCCTTTGTTTCTGAACAAATTAAACAACATCATTATAGCTTGCACGACTATTTCAAAACAGAACAATCAAGTTAATCACATTTCAAGAATCTACCTTGAGTGCCAACTCCAACACTTTGATCACAGAAGTAATGTTTGAAATCTTCTTCTCGTGGATTAGAATGATAGGGTCATCAAGCTCCTGTTAATCATCAATCAGTTTTAAACAATCAACAAACCTACGTGTTTAAAACTAAAGTACAGCTTTTAGAATAATAATCACTTCAACATACACATTTTTGATTCTTTGTGTTTGTAATAAAATGGGGAGATATATATCCCCTGTCGAGCTTCATTCCCTCGACAACTTCTAGTTCATTATACAACGTCTTCCCATCCTACATCAACAGAAAAAAACATACAAAAAAAACAAATAGTTAATTGTCGGATGTAAACTAATTTAATTTCCTGATTAATTGCAACTTACTTGAATAGTGATGACACCTTCTTTCCCAACTTTCTCCATAGCCTTAGCTATTAACTCGCCTATTTCACGTTCTCCATTTGCGGAAATTGTACCAACTTGTGTGATTTCCTCAGATGTGCTTATCATGCGGGCCCTACTTTTCAAGTTTGTTACAACTGCATCAACCGCCATAGAAATACCACGACGGAGATCCATTGCATTCATACCAGCTGCAACAGACTTGCACCCTTCTGAAAATATCGCATGTGTAAGAACTGTAGCGCAAGTAGTACCTGAGAGACATTAAATTTATTACCCCGTTAAAAAGATTGTTACATCCGATTATTAAAACGAATATATCGTGATATCATAAAGAGAGAATCTTACCATCACCAGCTACATCATTTGTAGCATTAGCAACTTGTTTCACAAGACTTGCACCAACATTTTTTATTTTATCTTTAAATTCGATACTCTTTGCAACTGTTACACCGTCTTTTGTTACTTTTGGTGCTCCGTAACTTTGTTCAATTACCACGTTCCGTCCCTATACATTTATCCCCAAATAAGATTTTATCAGATTGCAAATGATAACAACCATATTAAGATCAATGACTAACTACATTCATTCATTCTAAAATTTTAGTCAAAAGAAATTCGTATAAATATAAAATATTATTTATAATATAAAAGAAGGGCCGGAAAAAAAAAACATCCTAAATGACAAAAAAGATTTATACTTTTTGACTATTAGGTATATAAACTACCAAATCAGAAAAATCAAATTCAACAAAAAGAAATTAAAAAAAAATGCAATGAGTAAAAAGTTACAAACTTTTTTTTACTGCTGGAATAATTTTAAGTTTAGATAAAATAGACTAGTATTTAGTTACCTTTGGACCCATGGTTACTCTAACAGCATCAGCAAGATCTTCAACACCTTTAAGCATTAAAGCTCTTGCATCAACTCCAAATCTTATATCTTTTGCAGCATAGTTTCGCCTCAAATTCAATCTACTTCCAATCTGTTTTCAATTTTCAATTAATTAAATACATATATCATATATGTATAGATATAGATACAGAATGAATAAAATTACCTGTTGGGATCTGGCGGATTTAGATGCAAGATTTAGTGCGCAACGATACATGATGATTAATTCTTGAATATGCTAACAAAGATTTGGGGATTATATAGATGAAAACAGAAGACTCTGGAAAAAGTGGCGAATAGGGTTTTAGCCTTAAATATTGGAAATGTGATAACACATGTTTGGGGTTTTATGTTTTCTTTTTTATAAGTTTGTTTATTTCTTGAAAAAATAGATAATTAGTTTTATCGGGTTGTAAACGCGTCGTGTAAAATCCGAACTCAACTCGTTTAGGTTAATAAAGCTGGAGCTTGGCATTTTCAAAGGCTCGTAAACTTATTGACTGAGGCTCGGGCTTAGACTTAAGACTGTTTATTAAAAGAGCTCAAACATAAGTTTGTATAACCTTCAAAATCGATTAGGTTCGGTTCAAATTGAGTTTCTAATGGGTCGAACTTTAGTACCTAACGGATAATCTGACTCATTTACCCCATGTTCATGAGTTAAGTGTGAGAAAGTCGGACGAGTATATATAATTACCCATGAAATTCGACAAACTGGTATATATAATGATCGATAAATCTCAATAAAATTGTTAAGATAAATCAGTTTTCGACAAAGTTGAAGATCGATAACCAAATGAAATTATTGAAACAACATAAAGTGTGGTTAGTCTTCCGATCAAAAAATGAAAAAGACTAATTCATTCATATAATTTTTGTATATTTAGTAAAATTAGCGGCTATGAAAAAAGTATTTTGACTCGACTTGTTTAGTCCTTTGACTGGAATGGTTTTTGATTATTTCAAGTTTTAATTATACATGGTTTGATTGACCAATAGCAATCAAATTTTAATAATTTATATAATTAAACAAATGTCCTATTTATGTCAAAAATAAATAATTAATCAAAACTGTTTTCCCTCTGAGTAAACTATATATACATATTTTGTATCGAAATTATGTCTTATTTAAAAACACATATTGGTAAAGCATGACCATTATTATTAAATATATTTGTATGATCAGATACTTACATGTGATTTATTATTTAAAAACACATGAGCATTTAGTAAAGTTTAAAATTGCAAGCATAACTAGTAATGCTTTTCAATTGGCATGTGCAAGCTAGTAAAACTATCATGAGCACAAGCCCATCATGAATATTCGTTCACTTCCTCAAACTCTACCACCACCGGAAGATGGAGGCGTCGATTTGAAACAAGCCAGGGATGGCAATCGTGAACGACATTCCCCTTCTTCAAACTCTCCACCTCCCGCGGCTCTTGATTATTTTTTCGCATCATTTTGGTTCATAGTAAATGGTTAGGAAGACATGTTGTTTGTTCTATTGAATATAGTTTTAAGCAACTTCATTTTATAAGTACTGTGTTAACTTTAGTATAAAAAACAATGGGAAATTGCATAGAAAAACAATAACTTTGATCCAATTGTCATTGTGTAACAAACTTTGTTTTTTATCAAAAAAAAAACCATCAACTTCAGATACGTTGTCATTATATGAAAACTTAACTTGATATTTCGTTAGTTTTTTTTTATTTAACTTATTTGTATTTTTTTCCCCATAGTTAAGTGTTACATGTGTTATATTATCGTCGTATACATTGATTTAGAGGGAAAAAAGTTAATAATTTTTTCATATTTAATAAATTTTTAATAACAAATACATTTTCGTATAATCAATTATTAAGAACAAATGTCAAGAAAAAATTATAAATAACACGATAAACATATGTTATATCATATATATGACATTTATCTTTGAAAAAATCCACATAATTATTATACTTCAATATTTAACTAGATTTCAAGTTAACTTTTACCTACAATGACAACGTATCTAATGTTAATGGATTTTTTAAGAAAAAACAAAATTAGTTACACACAATGACAATTGAGTCAAAATTCATTATTTTTCTATACAATTTTCTCCAAAAAAAACAAAATGAAATAATATATAACTTTTAAAAAACAACTAATTGGATGAAGCATATGACTGAAATTTGGAACGAATACGTTTGATTAATATAAAGTTTACGAGTTCATACTCATTGAAAATATCTTCCAGTATGTTAATATGATATTTATATTGAATACATCCTAGTAAATGTGTCATAACATTCACATTTAATCTATGATTTTTATAACGATAACGTATGGAATTAGCATGACCGGGTTATCAAATTTTGCCTTGCGGACTGTTTTTAAAGATTAAAAGTATATATAATTTGGTTGTATATTTGTAATGAATTTGAGATTTCTGAAATGGAAGGATGTTATTTTGTTAATGTACAAAAAAGAAAGAGCATATAATAGTTTTGAAAACAATTCATAGGGTTGATATTATCGAAATCTTTTAATCTATTACATATACTAGCTAGTGGATTCTTGTAAGTAAATAGGAAGTCACTACTAAATAAACTTAAATGTGCAAGTGCTTAAGTAATGAAATAGATATTCAAAAATTATTGGATTTTTATTGTTTATGTAAAGTTAAAATAACACGAACTATACACCACTATCATTATATATAAGCTTTCCCGAGGATGATCCTTTATACCGCCAATCATATTGTTTAACCCACACTTGGTTATGAAGATCAAAGAAATAGAACCCATCCTTCTTGATCCCCCAGTGACATGTATTTCCGCCTGAGTAACCTTGATAGCATTCAATGAACATCGTGCGGTTGAACACGTCAAATGTTTGTTCAGTCATCAATCGCGAAAAGTGACAATAGTATAGAGTGCTATAAAACACGTTTTCACAAAACGACCAACCATATTCAAGGTTTGAAAAATTGAGAACCTGAACTCCGAGATCGTCATCTTTTGATTTACAATGAACCTCAACGTTATCATAAGTGATTTCTGTGATCATGTGTATGTTATATCCCCTTGTGAAAACACAACCATTTGTAGAATTAAGAAGATTGAACATTAAGAATGGCATAACGAAGACATGGAGATTTCTCATCATGTGATTTAAAAATTCATGACAAGAAATTACATATATTTATAATTATTTAAGATGTAAATGTTATTGTTGTGATCTACTTACATTCACATAGTACAATTAATATGACTTTGTTTTAAAATTTAGATATGTCATTAATATTTATTCACATGGAATAAATTATTTATAAACTGTATTCAACATTTAATTCAACAAAGTTATTAAGTATTAAAAAATAAAAAAGCAGTCAATATATATAATAATTTTGTACATGAGAGTCAAAATAGATAAGAATTGATAATTTAAATTGAGTTGTTTTCTGTTAACATAAATTAATGATTAAAATTTATTAATAACAAACAAAATTATTTATATATTTATTAATTATATTTTTGCTTGTTGATTGTTAATCAAAAGATTTTCAAGAATTAGATCTTAATAAAATTTAAACATTTTTTTTTTCAACCAATGACTTCTATATATTTTTAATTTATTCATTTTTTTTTAATCCAATTAAAATAAATAATTTATTATATCGGTTTAATTTATTTTTTTCTCACAAATTTTAACAATTGAATTCATTTTATTCCGCCGATTACTAAATAATCTAAACTTTTATATTCTTCTCATATCCCTAAATTCCAACCGAAATCTAACATCCATCAATCGCAACAAACTTTTTTATTTTATGTTAAAAATAGTTATTAGTAAAATTTTATGAAAATCCTATGTTCTTTCTTAATCTTTTGTGCATAATTTTTTAATTATACCCGATATTTGTTAGTTATAATTAAATAAATAAATAATTATTATATTAATTAAAAATTAACTAAAACACTTAACATATATAAATACTAGGTTTAGACTCGTGCGATGCACGGTACTGCACAATAACATTGATAATTCAAGCCTAACTCGTAACACCAAAACACCATGTGATGGTCACGTTACCATAACATTGTCTATAACATAACATCAAAAATATTCATCAACCATAATACAAAAACTTGAATCCATTTGTTTATATTTAACTTACTTACTACTATTTATATAGAAAGATAAAAAAAAACATATACAAAACGGTCGTTAACCGGTTAACATCAACTCCCATAACACCACACCATGTTATAATAACATCCAACCCCGCCACTTTATATGCTCTTATACAAAAGCAAAAGACATGATAAGATCTTTACATTTATTTTCTACGATTTGGTAAATTTTATTGTTTGATTGATCCGAATTGATTTCATATGTAATTTGGAGGTTAAATAAAAAAAACTCCATATATTTTTTTCACTTAACACACATCAATAACCTTAGGAACTTTGCATTTTTATGCAATCACTCTATAAATAAAGAAATAGGAAAGTTGTAAAATATGTGTAAAATTTTGATGGATCAAATATTAAATAATGACACTGATCGATTCAAATGAGCCCCAAGCTCTCTGCTCATATTCACTGTCTACATGTTCTAATCTCTAAAATTCATAGCTAACTTTACGAAATAATTCGCAGGAAGTTGACTGCTTCGACCTGAAAAAACATAATTCAAAACTTTTTATACATTCTTTAAACCAAATAAACTTTATGGAATTTAATATGTATAGAAGATCTTGGGCAAACTCTCTTTCAAAGACATTATTTCGATATGCAAGTGTGAAGATGGTCAAAATTATATTATTACACTAAATACAAAAGCTGAAAAATCATACAAGTTTGATTTCAACATCAAAATTAAACAACGAACAATTAAAAATGATAAGGCCATTATTCACATGAAAGATAAAATTGAACGTGTTGTGCAAAGTAATTTTTCGACTAGGGTTCAACGTGTTGTGCAAAGTATTTTTTCGACTAGGGTTCAACGTGTTCAACGTGTTGTGCAAAGTAATTTTCCGACTAGGGTTCAACGTGTTGTGCAAAGTAATTTTTCGACTCCTAAGTCACAAAACTTCATTTTTAGTAGGATTGGTTTGCCATTCAAAAAGGAGTTGCGGCGCAACTTGTTGCTCGTTTGTCTGTCACTTTATTGTAAATATCTAATTAGGCTAGTTAACTCGATTATGTATTGACTCTTAAAATTAATGATGAAAATTAAACCCTTTAACCTTGATTATTGATAAATATATTTTCGATATCCATTCTATCGTTGAATTATTTTAATATAACTTAGAAAAATCAGTCATCATTCGATTCGTAATAAATTTTTAACTTTATGTTTTTTATTTATAATTTTAATTAAAATTTTTAATATATAATATAAATTTTACTTGTGTGTTTAAAATTAAATTTTTGAATCGAGATTATAACTCAAGTACTAATCTAGTTATCTATATACATTATAAATCATTTGGATATAAAATGTTAAAACTTAAGCATTGTAAAATTACTAAACTACCCTTTTAACTAAACTTTTATTAAATAATTACAAATATAACTCCATAACACACACGTACCATACGTACTTAAAATTTTGAAATAATAATTTTTTTTTACTATAAACTTAAAACAATCAACTTTTAGTGTGTAAAATTTCAAATAAATAAAGTTAATCTTTAGAATTTCTAACTAATTGAATGTTAATAAATCAAAAATCTTCGTCCTTCGTAAAATTGTTTGTAACAAAATATATACCATTAGTTCATATATTTATTATCGCCGCTGGATCGCGCAAATATCGTACTAGTTTCATTAAATAGATATAATGATTTTTTTTTCTAACAAAGTATAAACAATTTAGTTTTCTTTTTTTCCAAAAATAATTTAACTATATAATTGTTCCCCAATTAAGAACATCAACATCATTTAATTAGAAAATCATAAATATATTATTAAGTTAATTTACAAAAGTATGACATTCATTATATGTAGCTAAAAATTTGATATATTTAGTATTTCTTCTCCGCCAGTCGTAGTCGGAACCCTAACCGTTTCCGTCGATCACTCCGGTACGTTTCTACCCCTTATTTCGATTATTAATAACTCTAGAATTATTACTCTCAATCATTAATCAATACTCATACGGTCTATAATCATTCCTAATTATATCTTTATAATTTGTTCCCATTTTGTCCCTAATTTTGCATTTCAAATTAAATTAGGGTTTGTTTCAGTTACTTAATTTTTAGCAATTTTAGTTGCAGGTTTTGTGTGTGTTTTAATGGAGACTTCTGATGATGAGAAAAAAGTTGCAATTGTGGTTGCAAATGGTAAATCCACGCGTAAAGATCGTGCGGTAAAGAAAAAGTCGTCTGGTGGTACGAAATTCGTAGATGAAGTTCTCAACGGTGATAATGAGCGTTGTGCTGAGAGTTTTCGTATGGACAAAAGTGTTTTTTATAAGCTGTGTGACATATTACAAACCAAAGGTTTACTACGACACACTAGTCGAATAAAAATTGAGGAACAGTTGGCGATATTTATGTTTATTATTGGTCATAATTTACGTACACGTGCAGTACAAGAATTGTTTAAGTACTCTGGGGAGACAATTAGTCGACATTTTAATAATGTCTTGAATGCAATTATTGCCATTTCGTTAGATTTCTTTAAGCCTCCAGGTTCTGAAATTCCTCCTGAAATCCGAGATGATCCAAGATTCTACCCTTATTTCACGGTAATTTTATTCAAAATGTATCAACTGTACTTACACTACTATTGCATGTATCATATTTCAAAAGTTGCTATTGTATGTATCTGTTCACCTCTTCAACCGGTAAACGAGTTATTTTTTGCTGACGTGGATGCTATATATGTCGCCATGTCATCATAAATTCAATTGTAGCGTGTTAACAGTTATTGACATACAATAACCACTTTTGAAGTACAACTCATACAATAGTAATTTAGGTATACTCGTAACAAATTTCTGATTATGTTTTGTTATGTGTATGTAATAGGATTGTGTAGGAGCGGTTACTGGGGTGCATTTTCCAGTTATTGTTGGTGTAGATGAACAAGGACCTTTTCGTAACAAAAACGGTGCTCTTTCACAAAGTGTTATTGCTGCATGTTCATTTGATATGAAGTTTCATTACGTGTTAGCTGGTTGGGAGGGGTCAGCACCGGATTTAAAAGTTCTAAATTCAGCTCTTACAAGGAAAAACAAACTTGAAGTCCCGGAAGGTAATATCAAATTGTTGATCTTCGACATTTTATAAGTTGTAACCTTTTTATTAAAAGTAATTGATCGGTCTTTTGTTGTAGGTAAATACTTTCTTGTGGATTTCAAATACGCAAACATACCTGGGTTTATTGCTCCATATTTAGGCTCTCAATATGGGTTACTTGAACATGAAAACAGATTTCATCCACAAGATGCAAAGGAGCTGTTCAATCATCGCCACTCTTTATTGAGAGGCATAACCGACAAGACATTTGGGGCTTTAAAAGATCGGTTTCCTATATTAATGTCAGCTCCTTCTTACCCTTTACCAACCCAAGTGAAGTTGGTAGTTGCAGCTTGTGCTTTGCATAATTACATCCGTGAAGAAAAACCAGATGATAACATCTTCAAAATGTATGAACACGAAGGTTGTGTTTCACAGATGGATGAATCATTGATTCAACCGCTTGATGTTCAAAAACCTGAGATGATGATGAATGAAGATAGTCAAATGATGGAATTAGACGTACCTTTTGACGCCCAACAAATTGAAAACAGTTCACAGTTGCGTGACTCGATTGCTACTGAGATATGGAATGATTATATTCATGATTTTCCTGTAACCGAAGGATAACAAATGGTTGAGCTAGGGACTTTTGCTTTAAGAAATTGTTTTCGGTTTTTAGATGGTAAATATATTTAGCTTTGATGTAGTAAAAGAAGCTAGACTTTATTTCGTTTGGAGAACAGATTATTACTCATTATTGATATTTTTGATGCCTAAAGAATGTAACATCAAATTACAAGGTGGAATTTTCTTTTGAATTGGGTAAATGATGGTCTCAATTTGCAATATTTTCTTGAGTTTTTCTTTTCCTTTACATCATTCTACTTACTTTTATCCTGTCACATTCTCTAAAATCTGACCTTGAAAAAGAGATATAAATATCCAACCTAACTAAAAACTCTATCATTTATCGCTAAGATGGGTTATCGGTAAGACGTCGTCTCAGGTTGGGTGATCAGGGAAATGGTTCAGAGACGGTCACATGATATTCCAACTAGAAGTCACATGATATTCCAATTAGAACGCGTACATGTGAGTATGTGACTCATGATATCCCAGTTAGACCGCGTACATCTGAGTCAAACACTCGTTTTTTAAAGATAACGAGAACATGAAAAAATCTCTCTATTTACCGTTTAACTAAATACTCGATCGATATTCAAGTATACTAGTTTTGCCCGTGGACTCCCTTTTCTCATACACATGTATCTATCTTTTTTTAAGATTGCTAACTTTTTGGCTTTTCATGAATCTTGAGTATTGTAACAGATATTAATCTATCCAAATAAATATGTGGCAGAAAATAAATCTTTAACTAGACAGTATACAGAATCTATATCCATGGCTGTTTTCAGTGGCAAACTCTGCTCATTTTCTTTACAACTACCCATTATTTCAGCTTCATCTTCATCTTCTAAAGGTTAAAGCTTCCATCTTTTCACTCCAAAAACAATTTCCAATTTTTTTTTTTTAATTTTGAATATATACATACAGATACAAATGGGAATTCAGTAAAATTAAGAGATGATTGGAGACAAAGATCCAAGCCCATACCCCCTGGTGGCACTTATCCAGCTAAAGACCAGTGCAGGTCCTTCAAATTTTACTTTTTTTTTTTAATTTTTTTTTTTATACATTTTTAAGAATTAGGGTTTTCGTGTTGTTGTTGCAGTAAATGTGGGTTATGTGATACTTACTACATTGCTCATGTGAAGAATGCTTGTGCTTTTCTGGGAGATGGGATGTCAAGAATTGAAGTTAGTTTCCTTCTTTATAAATATCCGTTAGTTAAATCTTTAATTACTGAATTCTGTTTGGTTTAGGGGCTGGAACAAGTGGTCCATGGCCGAGGTCGGAATGTAAATTCGTTAGATGAAACATATTTTGGAGTGTATGAGGAGTTACTATATGCTCGTAAGATAAAGCCGGTTGAAGGTAACATTTTGGGCTTTAAACTTGTGATTTGTTAATATGGAGTTAAGATAACGATACATATAATATTATGATGGTAGGAGCTCAATGGACCGGGATTGTAACAACCATTGCGATTGAAATGCTGAAATCAGGCATGGTTGAAGCTGTCATTTGTGTTCAAAGGTAGTATAATATAACAATCATAGTATATCCGTTTACACTTTTATAAAAAATACTTTTATTTTGTGCCAATTTATGATATTATTTTAATTCAATTCTGTTTTGAATCAGTGATCCAGATGACAGACTGTCTCCAAGACCTGTATTGGCAAGGTATGCCCTTCTGAAGGATAATGTATCCCCGTTTTTCGATTTTCTTATAATTTGGTATTTTCCATTGTAATAGAACACCTGAGGAAGTTTTAGCAGCAAGAGGTGTTAAGCCGTCATTGTCTCCTAACCTTAATACACTTGCTTTAGTTGAGGTAATTCCTCACCATCTTCACATTCGTAGGAGAAACAATTAGAACGATACAGCTAAAGACTTCAATCATTTATGACAAGAGTTATAGGTGACAAAGTGGGTGGGATGGGTAAGACCGTAAGAGGTCAAACCGGCTAATTCTTTTGTATGGGTCAAAACAAGTTGAGTTAACCCGTGTTTTGTCCTAAAAATGTATTTTTTTTATGTAGAATTAGTTTGTCAAATATGATTGAAGAAATTAAATTATTTTAATAATAATTTGTTAATTTTTTTTTAAAAATTTCATCTGGTTTTATGCATCAGAATACACTTCGAGCGACTTTCGACCCATTTAACTTGTTAAACTTTGACCTGTTTTCTTTTCAAGCTACTGTTTTATTTTAACCCGTTTTACCCTTTATTCATAAAACATAACTCGAATTGACCCATTCATATGTAAATTGGTTGAAATTGCCACCTATATGTAACATATGATAATATGGTTCTCCGTGTAAGACAGGCAGCGGGTGTAAAACGTCTACTGTTCTGTGGTGTTGGATGCCAAGTACAAGGTATGGATCTATGTGTTATAATCCCTATAGTTTCTTCTTAATTAATTTACTTCGTTCTTGTAACTTCATTATTGTAATGCAGAGTAGTTTCTTAATCTGCAGCACTACGATCAGTGGAGAAACATTTGAACTTGGACAAGCTTTATGTACTAGGCACTAATTGTGGTAAGTTTTACCTTCTCGTAGCTGTCTTAATGTTATATTATTGCATTTTTGTGCCCATTTCTAGTTTTCGGTGACATGATTTTGTGTTAAATAGCGTGCTAACATATATTATTTTTTTAAAAATATGTTGTAGTGGACAATGGAACAAGAGAAGGCTTAGATAAGTTTCTGAAAGCTGCTAGCACAGAACCAGAAACAGTGCTTCACTATGAGTTTATGCAAGATTATAAGGTACTTCTCAGTTTATTTGACAACCCATAGCAACATATTATTACTTATCACTTGCCCACTTAACAGTTTAAGTACTTAAAATCGTAGAATATTTAGTTACATCTGTTTTGGCATTACTTTACAAGTAATTTGTTAAAGATTATTTCATTGAATCGAGGCTGCGTATTAAGTCTTAGTTTGAATGCTTATATTATTTACATATGTTTTCCTCATCCTCTTAGTTTTGATAATTCTTCTGTTATCTACTATGAATACTCGATGCATGGAGTCTAATATTCGTTCTTTAATAATTAATAGGTCCATTTGAAACACTTGGATGGTCATATAGAAGAGGTAATATACACGAGCACCTTTCCTGTTTGTTTTAATACCATTAGCATTTTATTTCATCCAACTTTTTATATTTAACTAAAACAGGTTCCGTATTTCTCTCTGCCCGCCAATGATCTGGTTGATGTTATAGCACCATCTTGTTACAGGTAATTTATAATGCGTTACTTGTACAAGTTTCTTGATCTTTCAATAAGCCGCAAGATTAATTAAAGATTCTATCTTTTTCGCTCGTTTTTGCAGTTGTTTTGACTACACAAACGGATTAGCTGTAAGTTCTTACCCATTTAAATTTAAATTTTTTTCTTTTCTTTTTAATAATGTAATTCAGTGTTTGAATTGATTTTCTATTTAGGATTTGGTGGTGGGATACATGGGGGTACCAAAATATTCTGGAATCGGCATGACACAACATCCACAATACGTTACAGTAAGGTGAAGAACAGGGTTTTCTTCACTATAAATATTGTTATGTTGTCATGCTTCATATGATACATTTTATTTATCGTTTGACCAATTAAATTGTAGAAATGAACGTGGAAGAGAAATGTTGAATTTGGTGAAGAATCTACTGGAGATCACACCTACAATAAGCGGAGTAAAATGCTAATCTCTTTTTTATATGAACATTCATTTCATATATTGTCTTTTATTATATATTTTTCATAACCAAAATTGTTACCTCAGGGAGAAAGACGCCCTTTTGTTATGGAAACAGTCAAGGCAGACGATAATGCTAAGCTTGGTATTCGTTTTACCTTTTTCTTAAAGTTAAATATATTTTCTGTTACATTTTGTTATAAGTTTCCCCGCTTTCTTCTTCTACAGGAAAGGGTCCAGCTCAGCCTGCTCCGAAATTTATTGGCAACATTATTGCATTTATACTAAATCTAGTACGAGATCTTCATGACACTTCGTTATCTCATAAGTCATAACATTATTATAATATATTAGTTTTTAAAATTTCTTCGTGTCTTGCAGATTGGGCCAAAAGGTCTAGAGTTTGCTCGCTATTCACTAGATTACCATACTATCAGAAACTATCTATACGTTAATCGTACATGGGGAAAAGAAAGGTATGTTTCTAGACTTTTTAATCCCAAAAGTTAGTCAGAATTACATTTAATTTTGTAATTTAATGATCGCAGAGCTGATAGACACATGCCATCATATGCAAAGAAACTTGTGGCAATGTATAATGAGAGCGGCGAGATTGATCAGATTCTTTCAAATAAACGATCATCTTGATGACAAATTTGGCCATGTTATCAAAACCAACATGTTGTACATTCTGATACTGCCATATTGGACGGTTATTTAACTATAGTTGTTTAAGTATATGACAAGATGTATCTTGAATGTGAGGGTTATTTGTATGTGTTAAAAGAAACAGAATGTCAAACAAATTTAGGTGGGCCATGTTTGTATGTTTTGAATCTACAGTATGGGGATTCATGTGGTTTGTCTATGTATCTATTCAATGAAAAATACTAGTAGGTTTTTAGAAGTTTACTAAACCGAAACATTTAGATTTGGTGTCAATTGATTTTGTTTGACCTCGGTTGTGACTCGTTTTGAAATCATATTCATATGTAGATGACATATTGAGTGACATCTATATACATTATCTATTATTATAAATAAACTTTAGCTAGATACGGATAAACCCGCTTTACAACATGGGAATGTTGGTGCAAACCAACTTAAACATAAGTTCGATCATACACTAATCATAATATAATCAAATCTCTATCGATCACTTACCGACCCATAAACATGGTTGCAAGTGATTAGTGATTAAGCATCCATTTAGACAAAAAAATTATTAAAAAGTGGTGGTAAAGTCCACAACCATGTTTCAAGCCTTTAAGTTCATTTTTTAACTTTAAATGCAAATAGATAATACAAAACTAAACAAAGTCAACCAACTAACATAGTATAATATTTGTGTTAATGTTAATCATTTTTATAACCATGTTAAAATAAGACTTTTTATTTAAGTCAAAGGGATCATATCTTTTGTTATATCATGTCAAAACTTGAAATACAAAAGTCAAAGGGTTGCACCTTTAACTAAAAGTCAAAGGGTTGCACCTTAAGATAGAAGTCAAAGGATAGTGATTATGTTATTTCTGCTTTTACAATGTATATTCTTAGATGTTTATTTATTTTAATTTTACCATAATTCATAATCAATAATTAGAATTGCACATGAAAACATCTCTTTATATTAAAATAGAGATCATGCTTTAATTTTCGGAAAATATTATTTTTCTGTTTTATTATGTGATACGGAGTATATCACATAACAAGAGCGAATCAACTGATGGATACTTTTAATTCACCAAACGACAAGTTTTTTATTTTTTATATTATTATTGTATAAAACTTTAAAGAATTTCCTTATTAATATATTAGTTTAGGAGAAATATATATAAATCTTTGTGTTGAATGCTCCTTATTTTTTATATGAATCTGCTACTAACACATTTTGATAACAAATTTTACTGTGAAACCTGAGCCTTGTAATAACACCATATACGCAAGTAATATGTTTGTAACATGTAACAAATAAATTATCTTTGTACTATATAACTTTAAAAACAATATATATACAATAGAAATCATATAAATCACGATTATATGAACCATCTAATCTCCACTTTGTCTTTTTCCAAAATGTCGAAATAGTCTTTCTCAAAACTTCATAAAAAGTAAACATAATTAACATAAAATTATGTTGCACTAATCCCATAATTAATAAAGATATTTTATTTTCTAACAAGGACATGTGTCATCTAAATTCAATCAACTAGTGATGTAATAATGATTAGGGATTATTTTATTAAACTAGGTGGGATAGTTTACCATCTTTCAAAAGTAAATGCATTACTAAGTAGGTTTGGCACAGTCAAGTGTGAAAAAAATGGAGAGAGAACGGAAGGTGAGTAGCCGGAGAGAATACGATCGGAATTACAAAACAGATAATGACAATCTTAGCAAAGTAAGCAGAACGTTTTATATTGGAGGATTACCCGATCTTTACAACAACAAGAAACTTTGGGAAGACTTCAAAGGGATAGGAAATTTGGTGGATGCATTCTTAGCTAGCAAAGCAGGGAAAGATGGCAAAAGATTTGGTTTTATTAGATTTATAAAAGTGGTAGACGAAAAGAGTATGGAGGAAAAACTTCAAAAAGTTGTAATAGAAGGAAAGAAGATTGAAGCAAATTTGGCCAGATATGCTAGAAAAGAAACGGAGATAAAAAGAGTTGAAGGGCAAAGATTAAAGGAGAACTCAATGACTAAACAAACCGGAGACAATAACCAGGCAATGTCTTATGCCTCGGTTCTAATGAATGGGAATAAGAAGGAGAAAAATGAAGAGGGTTGGAAGAAAACTATTTATATACCAGATATGGGAGAATCAAAATATCTAAAAAATTGCTCAAACGTGTTAATGGGGGAAGCTAAAAATCTGCATTGTTTAGATAATTTATCGGAGTTATTGGAATTAGATGATAGAGATGATATAGTAATTCAATACACAGGTGGTTTGTCTTTCATTTTATCGTTTAACTCTTCCTTTGAAGCTGATAATTTCTTAAACAAAAACAAAAACTCTTGGGGACAATGGTTGGGATGGCTTCGAAAATATCATAAATTCCCTAGAAACTCCAAGAAGCTCAGTTGGTTAAAGTTGAGTGGACTCCCTCCACACTTGTGGACTGTTGAGATTTTGGCCAAGATATTTAACAAATTCGGTAGGGTTCTGTGCTTGCCGGATATCGATAAGAATTCCCCTAATATGGCCAATTACAAGGCGTGTATATTGGTAGATGCTGCCAAAATGATAGAGGAAAAGATAGTACTGAGATGGAAAAATATGAAGTATATCATTTGGATTAAAGAATCTTTCGAAGATTGGTTGCCGAGATTTGCTCTTGTAAAGGATTCGGATGTTGAGGATTCGGATGTTGAGGACTCGGATGTTGAAGATTCAGATTCAGTTCCTTTAGAAGATGAGTTTGATAAAAATTGGAAGAAGTCCACAGAAGAAAATTCTCCGGCCGGAAAAAACGCTACGGCCACCGGAAATTATGAAGAATTCAGTAAGTCAGAGCCAGGGAAGGAAGGTAGAGAGACAGAATTGGAAGAAGGAGAATTAATGGCGGATCAATTTTCAAACACATGGGAAAATGAAGACGTGGGAAACACATTAATTGGTGGAGATAACATTCCTACCCCCAAACACGTGCTTGAAAATGAATTAAATTCCAACTTGGGCCCTTCTTGGCAAACTAATGAATCCGAGTCTATGTCCAGTAGTGGGCTCCCATTAAATAAAAATATCTCGGTGGCCCAAACGGTTGAAGTGGTGGCAAATACCCAATTTCAGTCAAATGAAAATTTAATAGATAACTCTGACACTAAAAGCGCTTCTCTTGACCTTAATTTACCCCCAAAAAATATCAATTTTTCATCATATTCCTTATCCTCTTCAGACATTAATCGAAGGCAAAACCCAAGGATGTGTTCGAAAGCAAAACAAAACAGGTTGAACTCACAAAACAGGTGGATTATGGAGAGAAACAAATCATTATATAGGAGCAGAATAAATGGAGGAGTGGCATCAGTGTCGACATCACATACATCTAGTAAAATAGATTGCAGAGGTATCGAAAAAGAAGTTGAAAGCCGAATTGATAAGGAAGTAAACGAGACAATGCAACTAGGGAGCCAAATTGGGTTTCAATTAAATGGTTTCGAGGAAGTTTTGAGGAAGCAGATTCAATATCCAAAGGAGGTAAATATGGTTATCCAATGAATTATCTCTCTTTAAATATCAGAGGGATTGGAGGCAATCCAAAGGCGGAATGGATACGTAATTTACAGAAAAGTAATACCATAAACTTCATTGCCATTCAAGAAACACAATTTACTAAACCGGAGAAAATAAGAATAAACACACTTTGGAACGGAAGCGAGTTGGAATACGAAACTGTAGCTGCGAGTGGGAGATCTGGTGGTCTGATAAGTCTATGGGACTCATCCATGTTTACAAAAATAGGATGTTTGAAGGGAAGCAATTACATAATTGTGATGGGAAAGTTAAAAGGAGATAATGGAAGCTTAAACATAGCTAACATTTACGCACCAAGAAACGTTAATGAAAGAAAAAACCTATGGAGAGAGTTGGTCCAACTAATACAAAGGCATCAAGGTAAATGGATCTGTTTGGGAGATTTCAATGAGATAAGAAATAGAGATGAAAGAATCGGACATACTTTCTCTCTATCGGCAGCCAAACGATTTAATGAATTTGTGAACGATGCAAATTTCATGGAACTGGGATTAGGGGGGCGAAAATTTACTTGGATGTCGGATAACGGAGCGGCACTTAGTAAAATTGATAGAGTCTTTATTAATTCGGAATTTTTTGACGCATGGTCGGAAACATCAGCAATAGTTATGCCTCGTGATTTGTCGGATCATTGCCCTGTGGTAATCAAATGTAGATGCTCGGATTTTGGGAAATCCCCATTCCGGTTCTATAATTCTTGGCTTTTAAACGAAGAATGTTGTGAGATTATAAAAAATAAATGGAGTAAAGAAAAAGGATGGGGAAGGGCAGATAAGAGATTAGCATGCAAATTAAAGAAAATGAAAGAAGAGTTAAAAGATTGGAAAAAGTCCTCGATGGATAAAAATACTCAAAAAATAGTGGAGTTGAAAAAGCAGATTGATGAAATAGAGATTATGGCGGAACACAAACTGTTAAACGATCAAGAACGTGAAATGAGACAAAACTGGAAACAGGAAGTAAAAGATTTGGAATACATTCGAGGGCTCGATTTGAGACAAAAGGCTAGAATTAAGTGGAACGTTGATGGAGACGAGAACACAAGATTTTTCCACGGAATGATTAATTCTAACAAAAACCGAAATAGAATAAATGGTTTGCTAGTGAATGGGGAATGGAAAACTTCACCTGTTGAAATAAAAGAAGAAGCAGTCTCTTACTTTACGGAAAAATTCAAAGAACCGGTTTCTAGGAGACCAATTTTCTCGAGTGATCTTTTCAAGAAAATTACTGAGGCTGACAACAATCTTTTAATCGAGCATTTCACTACAGAGGAAATTAAAAATGCAATTTGGGAGTGCGGAAGTGAGAAAGCCCCGGGACCGGATGGTTTCACGTTCAAGTTTTTTAAGCAAAATTGGGAGACTTTGAAAGTAGATGTGATTGATATGGTACGAAACTTCGAAAAAAGGGGCACGTTCTCAGCAGGCTGTAATGCGTCTTTTATCTCCCTTTTCCCAAAGGTAAAAGATCCGCTTACTTTAAAAGATTACCGACCGATCAGCCTGATAGGTAGCAGCTATAAAATTGTCGCAAAACTCCTTGCGGGTAGGCTGAAAAAAGTACTGGACAATTATATTTGCAAGGAACAATCGGCGTATATAGAATCGAGACAAATTCTAGACGGTCCCCTCATTTTAAACGAAGTCCACAGTTGGATAAAAAGAACGAAACGAAAAGCATTTTTCTTAAAAATTGACTTCGAAAAAGCATTTGATTCTGTAAGTTGGGATTTCCTAGACTCGATTATGGCCCAAATGAATTTTGGGGCTGTTTGGAGAAAGCGAATCAGAGGTTGTTTATCCTCCGCTCGAGCCTCGATACTGATTAACGGCTCCCCCACTAGCGAATTTCCTCTATCCAGAGGGCTAAGGCAAGGCGACCCATTATCACCGTTCTTATTTATCATCGCAATGGAAGGTTTACATTGTGCGATTATGGAGGCCGTCAACAAAAAAATACTTACTGGAATTACCACTCCTAATGGCGGTCCTTCACTAACTCATTTAATATTTGCTGATGATGTGTTGTTTTTAGGGAGCTGGAGTTCGAGCAATTTTAGCGTTCTCAAGAAAATTTTGATTTGTTTCCACCTTTCATCTGGTTTAAAAGTAAACTTTGATAAAAGCAAACTCTTTGGTCTTGGAGTTTCGGAGATAGAAAGACAAGAGGCAGCCGATATATTTGGATGTGGTACAGCTACCTTCCCGTTCACATATTTAGGAATTACGATTGGAGCAAATATGGGAACCGTAAAAAATTGGAAGCCGGTGATTCAAAAAATTGAGAAAAAGTTGTCCAGCTGGAAATCAAAAAACATATCTTATGCGGGGCGAATCACGTTAAGTAAAGCGGTACTTGGGTCTATACCTTTATATTTTTTATCCATGTTTAAGGCTCCCAAAAAAGTTTTAGAAGATATAGATAAAATTCGCAGAAGTTTCATTTGGGGTAGTAATAACAACGGAAAAATGAAAATGTGTTGGGTCAGGTGGGAGAAAATGACGGCTCCAAAAAAGTTGGGGGGTCTTGGTATAGGTTCTTTACTAAATATGAATGTCTCGTTGTTGGTTAAATGGTGGTGGAGATACAAGCATGAAAGTTCGTCCCTATGGTCCAGGACTGTTAGAGCGTTACATGATATCCGGGGTGATAGTAATGAAGAGTTAAAGAGAACCAAAGGCTGCGGTCCGTGGTCAAAGATTATCAAAGTTGGTCTCGATTTACCTTATCCTCAGGTATCAATTGATGATTTATTCATGAAAGAAGCAGGTAGATGGAGATGGACAGCAGAGGAAAACGGTTTGTACTCCGTAAAGTCGTTCAGGAATATACTCGATAACATTAAGTATTCAAACAGTAATTTGGAGTTTTGTTGGAACAGTTGGGTTCCACCCCGAGTCAACCATTTTATGTGGAGGATGCTACAAGATAAAATTCCCACAAAAGTTAACTTGCAACACAGGGGAATAAACATGCTTTCAATGGATTGTCAAGTATGTGAGGGTATACCCGAAACGTGTAATCACATCTTTTTGGAGTGCGATAAAGCAAGAAAGGTTTGGGTAGATTTTCTGCAATGGTGTCAAATTAATATTGCTGGTCATTATAATTCGATTAATGATATTATACGATTAGCGGTCGATAAAGGAAATTCGGTAAAGAAGAAGCGATTTCTTCAGGCGGCTATCGGTGGTATGTGTTGGCTATGTTGGAAGGCAAGAAATGATCAGATTTTCAACAATATTCCTTACTCAGCAAGTAAAATTATGGAGGAATTAAAAGGAGAATTATACACATGGATTAAACATAGAGCAAAATGTATTAAGTTAATTTGGTCGGTTTGGTGTGTAAGTCCTTTAGATTTCTTTTGATGTAAACTCGTTTTGTATTTCTAGCACCTTGCTAGCTATTTAAGATTATTAATTTAATTTGTGGGTCGGTTTGGGTGATGGCATTGCCGTAGCTCTTTTCCGTCCACTTTTGCCGTTCAAAAAAAATTATCAAATGATAAATATCCAACCATCTATATAACGTCGTTTTCTAAATTAATAATATAATTATATGTCATAATTAAAACTTGATATATCTTTTAGAGCCATGTGAATTTGATCTTAAAAATAGGAGGTGCTTTAGTCATAAATTAAAGTTTAATAACAACCTTAGAGTTGTGGACCAAACCTTATTAAATATGGTCCTTTCACCCCATCCATTTTTATTTATTACAGTTATGGACCATTTTGTTGTGCATATTTACATTCTTAATGCTTATCAAGTTATCCTCTACATCAATATTACAAAACAAAAATATTCAAATATTTGTATCATAAATCATAAATGTATTATAAGTTATAACATAGATACATTTGCTAATTGAAAAAATAACCTATCGGTTCTTTGATAAAAAAAAAAGTCATTATTATACGTCGTAAACTTTATTTAATAAGACATAATGGAAATACAAAACACTAGATACCAAAAAACAAAAAGCCTCTGCTTCCGTTCTTACCCCTAAGCTATATTCGGAGAGGGCTACTCTCGCTTTTACCTTAGTTAGATTTTTTTTTTCTACACGATCATTTTCTTATCGGTTAGCTTATAACATTACAAACTTAAAACTAAACCGACTCGCCTATAGTAAAAGCTTTGAACGATAATAAAAGAAGTGTTATTTTCTACTTATTACATCTTCGATCACACGAAAAGGAAACATAATGGTTGGTTTGTGATCTTGTTTCTTGATTCCAAATTTTGGCAATATCTTGAGACACTCTAATGGCATCAAATGATGCACCAGAAAGACCTCTTCTTGTGAATCCAACTGCATATAATCCAGATTTACCCTTCCACCCGTCCGGAAACGACGTCGTTGGCATCCCTTCTTTTGAAAATAAATCATTTTCCTGTTTTAATAACCATAAAAATTATCTTATTAGACTAAGGGCATAAATGATATATCACTTTCATAACCAAAAAAGAAAGAAAAAAGAAAATAACAAAACAAAACAAAAAACAAAGTCCAATAACATACTATTAAACAAATAGAGTATCTAGTCATATGCAAAAAAAACTAACTTTTATAACTGATAACTGTTTTTTTTTTTATAAATAAATGTTTATTATACCTTTAACCATGAAGGGACGTTGCTACAATACCCCGTTGCCAAAATAACCGAATCGATTTCAAGATTTACGCCATTGTTGAGCTCTACGTGATCTCTTGAAAACTTCTTGATTCCTGGAACTATTTGAATCTTGCCAGATTTGATCTTTTGTAATGCACCGATATCGAGAACAGGGGTTTTTCCTTGAGTGTTCTTGAGCTCAATTGGACCCATTGATGGTCTCTTTATACCATATTTTTCTAGGTTCCCAAGTGTGCATCTTGCAAGAATTAATAATATCTTATCAACTAATTTTACTGGTAACCATTTCATTAATAAACTTGCTAATTCGAACGTTGATTTCCCAGCAACCTCCCTCGGTAATACATGAACCTATGATTTGAAACCAAAAGAACAAACTTTAGATTATGTTTTAACGTTATGTTTGGTGAGTTTATTGATAGTTTACTAATGAAATATGAAACTCACCGAGCTTCGAACTACCATGGATGGAAAAGCATTGTGGTGGCAAAGATCAAGCGAGACTTCCATGCCGGAATTCCCACAACCAACCACCAAAACTTTCTTTTCTTCATAATCTTCTCCGGAGCGATAATCACAAGCATGTGTAACATGGCCACCAAACTCATCCAACCCTTCAAAATCCGGTACAACTTTCTCTGCATTCTCCCCACTGGCCACCACAAGCCACCTACATATATACTCAACCTCACAATCATTCACTATGGTCCGTACACGCCATAATCCACACGTCTTATCATACTTAGCGGATTGAACAGACTCATTGAATCGTGGGTTTAGTTCAAATTTCTTTGCATATGCTTCAAGATAGTCGACAAATTGGTATTTTGAAGGGTATTCAGGGAAGTTAGATGGGAAAGGGAAAAAGGGTAGTTGACAAAACTGTTTAGGGAGGTGGAGTTTGAGACGATCATAAGTTTTGTTCTGCCAGAGTGATGCAATGCAGTCAGCACGGTCTAGGATAACAAAGGGAACCCCTTGTTTCCTTAGTCCTGCACCGACTGCAAGACCAGATGGGCCAGCCCCAACTATGACTGGCCCGTTGACTAGTATGCATCTTGTGGAGAACAAGTCTCCATGATCAAGAGCTTGTTGTTGAACCATTATTGGGAAATTATCAAGATTGATATTACAAGCACAATGCATCAAAAGAGACCAAATTTAATGATGTCAATGCAATATTCTAGGTAAAGTATGGGAATAATTTATTAACTTGAAATGGATAGGACAGAGTTGAAGAGAGAGACTAAAGAGAAGATGGAATGTGTGGAAAGGATGAGAGAGTAAGAGGTATAAATAGGGGTTGAGTTGGCCACAAGAGCTGCATGTGATTTGGATATTGGAAAATGATAGACTTAACATGGTCATTTTCTCATTTTGTAAATGAAAATAGTTTTTCATAAATTTAAAGGATGGTCGAGTGGTTGAACACTTGCCTAGAAAATAGCGCACTTTAAAAGATTTGACCCCTGTTTGATTCCTACCGATTTCAATTCTTGGTATCTTGTCGTTAGAAAAATCCATAGTCGATCAAGTTTGTTGTTTTCTGCACAAGTTAATAATCTCACTTACTTATAAAAGTTGTAACATCTGTCCGTATACGGAAAGTGAAGATGACAAAAAGAGGCTAAACGACGGGTGGGTCGATGCATTGAAGATATCATAAATTGATAGGACTACAAAAGGAAATCTAAAACTCGTGACCACAATTTAGCTTGGTGTATGTTTTGTATAACATGATTAGTTAATCTGTGTTGCTTTGCTAAGTTTAGGCAATCATGTTGGGAGGCATATGATTTTTAAAATCAAGAGCATTGGAGTGAAGTATTTATATGTACCAAATCCATAAAGAATGCAACTAGTCCTTATCATAAATCTAAGAATATCAACTTCGGCCTATTTCTTGTACCAAATTTGGCCAAAATAAGTACTTGTTATGGCATCTTCTTCCTACACTTGTATGTACCATACATATCGAAATCTATTGTATCCGTATTGTGGGTCACTCTGGGAAATAAGAAAGCCGTGATGAAAAATTATATCATAATTCAAATGTAATCAAACTAATGAGACTTGGTTAAGCTGTGTATCAAATGAATCCCCATGGAGTTCTTGGCAACAACCCTGCATATGGGAACTACCTAAAAACTATTTATTTCCTTTATAAAACACCACTAAAAGATTCATCATTAGTTTTATACATTAAAATAGTTAAAGCTACAAAGTACAAAGGTTGCATCATATAGTTTGGCTCTCAAAAGTTGGAAATATTCCATAAACTAATTATTTTATTTTGCCCCTAAAATACTTTTGGTACTCCATTGCCCTACACAACCAATGGCTACCTTTCTTCTTCTTTCTCCAAACATCTTCTAAACCACAAGTTTCATTAACACTTTTAGTAGTTTTTAATAACCAAAATCTTATATACATTCAAACTCGGGACCAAACTAACAACGTCGACACAAAAATGAAGCCATCGGTCCTAATGTCCATGTGAGGCGGCGCTATGAGTCCCACGTGAAGTAAGTGATGTTAAATGTCTATTTGGAGCTTGGGGCTCACTTCGTTTGAAATTCGAACTATACAGAACCACATATCTATCTTCATCGTTGAAATTCACATTAATTATGTGGTTTTTGTAGGTAGAATTGCATTGAGATTGGACCACTACTACATAAATTTTGAATAGTAGCATCAAAAGCCAAGCCTGTTGATAAACATCTAGACCTTTATATGTATGTGTTAGCAAAATATTTGATTAAATTTTGTATCTCTTTATTTATTCAATCATAGTTGTAGTGTGTATATATGATTTAAAGAGGAATTTGCGTTCACATATAGCATATATCTAATTGATTTATTGATAAAAATAGATGTATGCTAGGTGGGGTTAACTCACATTAGCTATACATATATGTAGCTAAGTGTATAGTAGTTGCATGTGCATGAAACTATTTAAACACTCATTTTCATGCAATATCATGAGCTATTACCTAATATTTGCTTGTTCATAATATCCTATTCAAACTGATACTGGTATTTTTGGCTTATGATTAATATACTTTCGATAAATATGTGAATAGTATTTATGTTTATCGACTCGAGTTAGATGACATTAATATGGTTTAAGGTTATCGTTTGTGATTTGGTGATAATTTAAAAACTGGATAAAACTCTTAGGTCTAATATTTGATTTTTTTTATCACCTCAAAGTCATTGTCAAAAAAACAAATAATTTTGAAGTATAAATGCACACATATATAAATGAACAAGTAGAATGATAATGAAGTAGAAACTAAAAAGTCAAAACAACCAAGTTGATCCATCATTAAAATTAATATTTGTCAATTTCACGCCTAATCTGAATTAAAGCCTATATGTGTCTAATTCTACATATGCATGCGTATGTTGTAAATATATATTTAATAATATCGAACCAGGGTGTAGGTTTATATACATGAATGTATGTAAAGTGTTACAGATGTCACTAGCGATATAAATAATTACACAAGCCGTAATAGCCTTTTATTAAGTACTTGTTTATAACTTTATATGTTTGGATATTTAATGGTTTTTAAGAGTCGAAGCTTTTCATTTTAAAAAGTTACGTTTTAAAAAGTTACGTTTTAAAATTGAAAAAAACTTTGTTTGTCTAAGTAGAAAAGAAAAGTCTTTAAATTACTCTAGAACAAAAAACTATTGAAACTAACTAATAGAAAATAAAACTCAAGTCTATAGCTTAAACTTCAACTACAACATATTCATACATTATTTATCACCGAATCATGCATTGTCACACTCTCTCCGAGATGATAAATAAAACAACTAAATATAAATTAATAAACATTTAATCAACTTTAATATTACCATATTTAAAATGAATTATAACTCACTTTCTATATCAATATCGAATCTATTAATTATAAATGAAAAGTAAGTTATGATTAATTATAAATATGGTAATATTAAAGTTCATTAAATATTTGTTTTTAAAATTTTGTTGTTTTATTTGTCGCTCGTGACGATGAATATCAAAACGCTTTATTATATTAGTTTTTGATTATAAACAGTTTATTTGGGTAATTATTAAGTGTATCCAGATGTTTGCTTGTTGGAAATTTTTTAATTATCTAATATTAATTTTAATAGTAATATTAATTTCCAAATATAGATAGTGTTTACAAATTTATATTATTATTTTTAACCCTATACTTTTGATTATTTAATTTTTTAGCTCTTAACTTTCTAAAAGTTGTGTTTTTCTTTTATTAATAACATAATTATCCGATCATCCTGGTATAACGAACGGACATGATAAACATCGTCATTAATCATTCATCACATCATCTAGTATTAAAGTTCTCTATATATTTTAAGATTTTGCTACCCATAATTTTCGAGGGTTAAGTTAATATCTTAAGACATGTATATATTAAATAATTATCCTAAATATAAAAGACCTACTTTTTATTGTTATAACACATATGTAAACATCTATTATTACATTAAATATTAGATAGAAATAGTATAAACCCTATTTTGTGAAATCTTATATCTTAAGTGTTAAGTGTTAACATGAATGATACATTAATTTTTGTTGTAGGGTAGGTGATCTTTTTGATATTGTATTTTATTTTTGAAGTGATATAATAACAACACATTAAATAAAGATTGCTAATAAGTAATAATATACACTAATTATTTAGTATCCTTTAATTACTTTGAAAGTGGATCCATTAATTATTCACATAGTACTACTCATTATTTCACTTTCCGTCACTAGACTATCCTTGTCTTTCCATTTTATTATTAATTTCTGTAATTATTTTCTGTTATAAACATTTCTTCCCTCAAAATATCATTTCATAATAAACTATAGATAATAAACTATATTATTTATGTATATTTGTTGAATATATACAAGTGAAAAAAACCTTAATTGTAACTCAGCTAGAATAAATATCATATACCATATACATATATGGGGATATATATCATACGTACATATATTGGATATTTAATTTGGTTTTAAAAATATCATTTCATAATTTGATCTCCACGTACTTTTTCTTACAAAATATGTGTTTTTTATTTATTTTAAGACTCAAGAATATGATAATATGGTATAAAAAAGGCATTAAGGCAATGAAATATTACATGAATCTAAGTTAAGATCTTCAGCTTTGCATATATGTGACACTAACATAATAAGATTAAATTAAGAGAGTTGGGATGCTCTAATCTAATATAACCCCTTATAAGTGGAACTCTAATCATTTGTCTTTGTTTGCAATTATGGTTTTAATTATCAAAAAGTGGCAGCTACATTTATATTTGTATTTAGATTAAATGTAAGAAAATTAGTTTAATAAATAATATTTGTAACAAAATAGAAAATATCGAGATCATTTATCATATATACACTTTCAATTTTTAAGAAAATATAGAAAAAGAAAAATATATTTATGAAGCTTTCCAGGGTCAGGACGATGAAGTAAAGATGAGAAAGAAAACCGTATCAAAAGGGAGCGATGAGGGAGAAAGAATGTGGTAGCCAACCAAGATTTGGCGGCAACAATGACGGAAAAGAGGTACAGAGAGGAGAAGAAGGACCATGGTATACTGAGCTAGCCACGAATAATCTTTAAATCGTTGAACATCGTATTTTTTTAGTGTATAAAATTTTAAAGATATCTCTTTTTTTGTATGTTAATATATTAAGATATATAAATTATCATTGTAAAACTTTGAAATAGCTTCACACGATATTATCTATTATGATCAACCATTGATAGATATAGAATATTAGATAAAAAAAATCTGAATGGATCTTTAACCTATCTATATGACCTAGATGGATTCGAATATTGATTTGATGATTTTTAACAATACAAAATGAAGTTTAGAGTTTGTATAATGTTTTCAATCATATGTATAGTTTGTTGGACCCATATTATTTGTGACCCTCATTGATCATTTATCCTTACTGATATGATGACTGACACTAACTGAAATCTGTGTCTAGTAAATATTCGATGGACGTATTTACCTTACCGACACTATAGATTTCCCATTAGGTAATCGGAACTAATGAGAGCTTATAATATGAACACTTACTAAACACCAGGGACTAAATATTACACACTCCTAATTTGAGTGTGTATATAAAGAGAGATAATAAACCCTTAGAAGGGTTGGCTCATTTTATTCTTCAATCTCTTTTATCTCATAACACCTACAAGTGGTTCTCTCTCAATAATCCCATCCTAATACGATTATCTCAATTTGGGAATCATAGATGGCTAATCTATTCAACAACATGCCTGGATCATCTGCAGGTATGTTAAATCTACATGAACCAATATAATTTAATCCAACATCATGTGGTATCAGAGCCAATGGCTCGTGATTATCCATTGGTTCATGTTTATTTATCGCTTGGCTATTGCTATTATTGATTCTGCAACTTATTTGGCCGGCGGAAATCGTTTTTGGATGAAAAAATGGAGTTTTTTGGCATGGTGGCGGCTGGACTGCAACCCTAATTTCGACGAACTTCGTTCGTGCGAATGAAGGCTCATTCGTACGAACCTAATTTGCTCGTTCGTACGGATGAAGCCCTATTCGTACGAACCTAAATTGTTCATTAGTACGAATCTGATTGGCTCATTCGTACGAACCTGATTTGTCGTTCGTACGGATGAAGCCCCATTCGTACGAACCTGACTTGTTCATTAGTACGAATCTGATTTGTTCATTCGCACGAACGTAACTGTTGATCCGTACGAATCTGGGCTAATACGTGCGAACCTAGGCTTACATTCGTACGAACTTAAACCTTACATCCGTACGAACCTAGGCTTACATCCGCACGAACCTGGACTTACATCCGTACGAATCAATACTCATCCGTACGAATATAATCTCATCCGTACGGATGACTACAGACCCTAATTTGGTCGGTTTTTTAAAGTCTTACTGGTTGCCTTATTTTAAAATCGTTTAGCTTTTGGGGCGCTGCCCCAAACCCCGCGAGGGCGGCCTCCCCTCGACCCCCGCCCGCTGACCTGGCAGCGGGATCCCAGCAAGGGGCTCAGCCCCTTGACCCCGTAAGGGGCGCTGCCCCTTAACCCCGCAAGGGGGCGCAGCCCCCTTGACCCCTGCCTTATTTGTAGTGGTCTCCTTATTTAGTCACCTTATTTATATGTGACCTTATTATACTTATGCACTAATATTCATGTTTTCATCTTTGTTGCCCAAAGGTCAAAGGTGATTCCTATGATTGCATTTTTTTTCCTTTAGCATAATAAACACGTAGGATATTAATTCTGCCCAAAGGTGATTTAATATACTGGTGTGCTTTAAAGGATTCTTATTATGCCTTAAAACACGATGTTCTATTTTGTTGCCCAAAGGTCAAAAGACAAACATAGTGTTGCATAAACCTTATGCTCATAATTTTACTTAGATATTAGTTATTTCTGCCCAAAGGTGATGTAACATCTAAGTAGAGCCTTACTTTAGCTTATTATTTTGGTGTTTTTTAATAGGCTTACCTATCACTAGCTTCATTACTTATATGGTCTTAGTCTCAGGAACATTACTATTAGGTCTACTTATTTTAGACATTACTCTAGTTCTATTACTTTAAGGGACATTACTTAGTCTGCCTTATATAGCTAACTCTGTCACTCTAAAATCTTCTATAATTCGTATCATAATCTTATATCCTCCTTATTCTCCACTACAGTACCAAACTTCGGCATTGAGGCGCTTACTGGTGCTAATTTCACTTCATGGAAGGAGCAACTTAACTTAACTCTGGGAATGCTCGACCTGGACTATGCTATTCGCCATGATGAACCCGCCGCTATTACTGCTGAATCTACTGCGACTCAGAAAGCGGACTTTGATAAGTGGGAAAGGGCGAATCGGCTGTCCCTAATGATGGTCAAGAACTCTATTCATTCCAGCATCCGAGGAGCTATCCCTGATAATGACAAAGTGAAAACTTACCTCACATCTGTTGAGGATCACTTTAAGGGATCGTCTAAGGCAACTGCGAGTAGTTTAATGCTACAGATGCTGACTCTTAAGTATGAAGGTTCTAATGGTGTCCGTGAACACATAATGAAGATGGTTGATATGTCTCATAAGCTTAAGCATTTGGAAATGGAAGTCTCAGATGGCTTTCTTGTGCATTTCATAATGACTTCCTTGCCTGCTCGGTTCGACACTTTCAAAGTGAATTATAACGCTATGAAAGATAAATGGTCGATAAGTGAACTGATTGCAATGTGCGTTCAAGAGGAAGATCGTCTTAAGCACATTCAACCTGAAGCTGCTGTTCACCTTACTACCACTTCAAACTTCAAGAAGAGGAAAGCTAACTACAGTAACAAGACTGAAAACAAAGTCCAAAATCATGGTGCTTCTACCTCTGGCCCTAAATCCTCGACAAGCAATAATAACTGCCCATTCTGTCGCTCCAAAGGGCACAGACAGAAAGATTGCTCTAAATTCAAGGAATGGCTAGCTAAGAAAGGTAACATTCTTTACGTAATATTTGATTCCTTTACTACTGATGTTCCATTTAATACATGGTGGGGTGACTCTGGTTCTATGGTCCATGTGACCAATTCCTTACAGGGATTCCTTACAATCCAGAAGCTACAAAAGGACCAAAGAAAGCTTAGAGTTGGAAATGGTGATCTCTTAGATGTCGAAGCCATGGGGACCTTAAATTTACATATGAATACCGGAAAGTGTATTAGATTAATAGATACCTTATATGTACCGAGAATTACTCGGAACCTTGTATCTATATCTAGACTTGATCTTGAAGGTTATGTAATTACTCATGGTTGTGGCAAGATCACTTTTACTCTTAATAATGAATTGTTTGGTTGTGGTTTTTTGGATGGATTTCTGTATAAATTAGAACTAGATCATAATTTCTCACAGTCTTTGTTGTCTCTTAATATTGATGACATAACTAAAACAAAGACAAAATCACCTAAACAAGCAGAGAATTCCTCCACATTGTGGCATAAACGTCTCGGCCACATCTCACGAGATCGCATGACACGACTCGTAAAAGAAGGAATATTACCCTCTCTTGATTTTAGTGATTTTGAAACATGTATTCAATGCCTTAAAGGCAAAATGGCTAAAGGGAATAAGAAAGGAGCCACCAGATGTTCCAACTTGTTGGAAATAATTCATACTGATATTAGTGGCCCCTATCCCGCATCAATAACAGGACATACATCATTTATTACATTCATTGACGATTATTCACGTTATATGCACCTTTATCTGATTAAAGAAAAATCTGAATCCTTACAAACTTTTGTCGATTATAAAACTTTGGTTGAAAACCAACTTGATCATAAGATAAAAGTTGTCCGATCAGATAGGGGAGGTGAGTATTACGGTAAACATACTGATATTGGTCAAGCTCCTGGTCCTTTCTATAATTTGTGCAAGGAACAGGGCATAATTAACCAATACACCATGCCAGGTTCTCCTCAACAGAATGGTGTTGCTGAAAGGAGAAACCGAACTTTAATGGACATGGTGAGAAGTATGCTCGCCAACACTAACCTACCCAAATTTCTTTGGACTGAGGCCTTAAAAACAGCTGTTCATATACTCAATAGGGTTCCATCAAAATCTGTCCCTAAAACTCCTTATGAGATCTGGACAGGTAGGAAACCGAGTCTAAAATATATGAAAGTATGGGGCTGTCCTGCCGAAGCAAAAGTCTATAACCCTAACTTAAAGAAACTGGATTCTAAAACCCTTACATGTTTCTTTATTGGTTATCCCGAGAACTCAAAAGGTTATCGGTTTTACTGTCCTTCTCACTCTACCCGCATCATAGATACGCAACATGCCACTTTCCTCGAAAATTCAGAGATCAGTGGGAGCACGACAAATCCTGATTTAGATTTGCAAGAAGTACAAGAAGCGGGGGGAAACCATTCGTCGGTTATTACGATTCCTCCGATAATTCCTCTTGTACCCAACGCTGCTCCCGATATACCTGGATCTCCTAATGAACCGGTTGAACCTCCTATGCCTCCTAATCTAAACGTCGAAGAACCGCTTGTTCCTGAAGAACCCGTAATTCAGCTCAGGAGATCATCAAGGGCTCGCAGAAACACTAATTTTGATGATTTCGAAACTTATCTGGCTGAAGTCGAAAACATTGGGAAACTTACTGATCCAACCTCTTACCGAGAAGCTATGAATAGTGATCAGGCCGCTAAATGGATTGAAGCCATGATTGAAGAGCTCAAATCCATGGAGCGTAATGGCGTTTGGGTATTGGTTCCACTCACTAAAGGATCCAAAGTAATTGGATGTAAATGGGTGTTTAAAACCAAATTAGACCCGAATGGAAACGTCGAACGCTATAAGGCCAGACTGGTTGCAAAAGGCTTTACTCAAAAGGAAGGAATTGATTATCAAGAGACCTTTTCCCCTGTCTCTCGTAAAGATTCCCTAAGGATCGTCATGGCACTCGTAGCTCATTATGATTTAGAGTTACATCAGATGGATGTCAAGACCGCTTTCCTAAATGGTGACTTGCAAGAAGACGTATACATGCGGCAACCTGAAGGATTTATTCCAGAAGGTAAAGAGCACATGGTCTGCAAGTTAAATAAATCGATATATGGGTTGAAACAAGCATCACGACAATGGTACCTTAAATTTGATGAAGTCGTAAAATCTGATGGCTTCCTAAAGAATCAAGTGGATCAATGCACCTATCTCAAGATCAGTGGGAGTAACTTCATTATCCTTGTTTTGTATGTGGATGACATCCTACTTGCAAGTAACAACTTGGATCTGCTACATGAGTCGAAGCGGATGCTTTCGCATAATTTCGACATGAAAGATCTCGGTGATGCCTCTTATGTTTTAGGTATCGAAATAAATCGAGACAGACGTAATGGTGTTCTAGGTCTTTCCCAAAGGGCTTATATTGACCGTATTCTAGAACGCTATAACATGCAGCACTGCACACCCACTGTGGCTCCGGTAGTTAAAGGGGACGTATTTGGACCTCATCAAACTCCGAGCACTGAAACTGAGAAGGCTGAAATGAGGATGATACCTTACTCATCTGTAGTTGGGAGCATTATGTACGCTCAGGTCTGTACTCGACCAGATATCGCTTATATCGCTGGTATGCTGGGGCGTTACTTATCTAACCCCGGATTAGCACACTGGAAAGCGGCTAAAAAGGTTCTACGATATCTGAAAGGGACCAAAGACTACAAATTAACTTATAGAAGAAGTGACAACTTGGAAGTAGTAGGTTATTCTGATTCTGACTTTGCTAAATGCAAAGAAGACCATAAATCTACTTCTGGGTATATTTTCATGTTAGCTGGCGGACCAATCTCTTGGCGGAGTCATAAACAAAAACTGACCACAACGTCTACTATGATGGCTGAATATGTTGCCGTTTATAATGCAACCTGTCATGGGATGTTGTTAAGGAACCTGATCAGTGGACTCAAACTCGTCAACTCAATTTCTAGACCATTGAAGCTTTACTGTGATAACTCAGCTGCTGTAACTTTCTCGAACAGTAACAGTTCGACTGGCGCTGGGCTGTATCTCGACACAAAGTATCTGTTTGTACGCGAACGGGTTGAGGAAAATGTTCTTTGTGTTGAGTACATAAGTACACATGACATGCTAGCGGATCCGATGACCAAAGGTCTTCCTCCTAATATATTCGTAGGACACGTGTCGAATATGGGGCTTACAAAAGACTTAATTTAATAGCATTGTTGTACTTATTGGTCATTATTTATTTATTAATGAAAATTTTCCTCCTTATTCAGATTTTGTTTGTCTATTATTTACACCTTATGCGCATAACTGTGTTGGACATTATTATAACAAAATTTGTCTTAGTTGGTCTATCATTGCTTATTCAGTTTTGAATTTGAGTCATAGTTTGACTAGTGGGGGTCCTGAGTAGATGTTCTTCTCTACGACTGTACTTATCAACTATGATTTCGGTTTTAAACAAAATGAGTATTATCTCGTACGGACTTATCAATACTCATAGATAAATGATCTACTCGGTCAAGTGGGAGAATGTTGGACCCATATTATTTGTGACCCTCATTGATCATTTATCCTTACTGATATGATGACTGACACTAACTGAAATCTGTGTCTAGTAAATATTCGATGGACGTATTTACCTTACCGACACTATAGATTTCCCATTAGGTAATCGGAACTAATGAGAGCTTATAATATGAACACTTACTAAACACCAGGGACTAAATATTACACACTCCTAATTTGAGTGTGTATATAAAGAGAGATAATAAACCCTTAGAAGGGTTGGCTCATTTTATTCTTCAATCTCTTTTATCCCATAACACCTACAAGTGGTTCTCTCTCAATAATCCCATCCTAATACGATTATCTCAATTTGGGAATCATAGATGGCTAATCTATTCAACAACATGCCTGGATCATCTGCAGGTATGTTAAATCTACATGAACCAATATAATTTAATCCAACATAGTTGAGATATATAAGCTAAGATATTTGTTTTATGAATATTGAAAGATAGTGTAAAAAGGAAGGCAAGAAAAGAAGAGTAGGAAGTAGGAAGAGCGTATTTGTTGGGGAGTTGACACGAAATACAATAAAGTTATTCGGTTAACGAACAAGGACTAATTCTATAAATCAAACTAAATTCAATGCCAATTTAGCAAATCTTTCTTGTTTTACTCAAACTATTCCGATGTCTCAGCTTCACTAGATTTCCACTCTCATGTTTCCTACTTTCTCGGATACTTGTTTTTCATTTCTTATACTAGAAAACATTGTCAACCGACCTATGTATTTTCGGGATCATTCATATATTCATGAAGTACAAGTTTTTCTACATATTTTTTGTGTTTTAAACACAACCTTTATTTAATGTAAAATTATTCATGAAGTGTTCGTGTATGAATAAATTTGGTGGTATATCTATCGTATCAGCTACTAATTACTTCTACTATTAGTGGTAAGTTGATCTCAATTTATTACGTCGGTCTATTACTTTAGAAATGGCATGAGAACATAGTTTCTCAGGGTGTGCATCTTTTAGCATTTGGATAATGGGTTGTAACAACTTGGGCAAATTGATCATAGAAGACGAAAGCTTTTACTTGCGACTTATTAATAATTTACAGTTTTACATTATGGTTTAAATTATTTAGTTAATATATTGGACTAATAAGGCTACCAATTTGTGAAACCCATCATGTTTTACCTTGGAATATGTTGTATAATTCTTTTAGTAGATCGAAAAGCATACATTGAACTGCAATAATTTATTTTATATTAAATATTACTTTTCAAGTCGAGTCTGGCTTATTCAGTGTATATAGCTTCCACTTGTTTCTAATATATGTAAATAATCTTCCCAAAACTCAAAAGCATGTGTATGAAGTTTATATTCTATTCAAAATAAACTAACTAAACGGTAACAACTGAAATTGAATAATTATATGTGCTATAATAATACCTATTATTCAGGATATATTTGATAAAAATAGTTTGCAGTTGAAGCTAGTATTTTTGTAGCTGCTTATATTTATAGCTTTTATTTTTTATAAATATGTTTGTAAAGTAGCTGAAATTGAACTTTAAAAATATAAAATGACTAAAAAGTATATAATATTATAATAAAACAAATTTTATGAAAGATATTTATGTAATTTACTATCATATAAGCACAAATTACCTTTTTAAACTACTTGAAATAGCTTATACAAGGCTTAAACACTCAAGAACTAAATAAGTACCAAATAAACCGACACTTGCCTAAACAAGAGTATAAGAAGTGGTGGTCTAAACACGCTCAGCTCCCCCCCAACTATTCTCCACTCCGTTTGTTGCGTTCTCGAATGTGTTACGAGCTTGTGTTTGAAACATATGTGCGGCCTATTTTGGAGTTGCGGAATGTGCCCATTATTATTTTATTATTATTGTCTTAATATACAGGGTTAAATATTTAGTATATATCTATTGTACATTCAAAGTATTTGGCCTTTGCGTTTAAGGTAAACCCACTTTCTAAAATCTGGAATACTAATATAATTCATGTCTATGGTTAGCAAAATCTTAAAAATAATTTATAAAATAATCAAGATTATTGGGATTTAAATATGTTATTTTTCTATTAATTAGCTACCCTTTCCTTTTTAAGTGATTACAACATTTTTTGTATATCTCTATTCAGTCTAATATTTATTTATAATTATAACAAAATTAAGTTTTATTTCAAAGATTGTCAATCTGTGATCAAAGAAATTTTTACGAATACTCTTGCAAAAAAGTTTAAAACGGTGGGGAAAACCCCCGACTTCGTGATCATTTGGATCACACCCCAATGCAATGTTAAAGTGGCTTTTGGTACCACCCCGTAGAGTGGGTACTTGATTCAAACTCGAGGCCATTTTATAGCAAAGTCCTACAAAATGGTCCCACAAAGCATTTTATACCGGGGAATGATACCACTAGGACGGGATGTACCCACGTGCCTGGTTATAATAACTTATGACATACTCGGTTTATATTATACGATTTTATGTTGTAATGGATAAAGGATTATGATATAAATGAAGGCTAGGTTGCTAAAACTAGCAAGTTAGCAAGTGTTAGTTATTGATATGCAAAAGTTCCCTTTGTACAAATACATCTCCTCCTGCTACACTAAACATTAACGGGTTAATGCATCCCTGCCCGTCATATACCTTACCTATCATCATCAACTATTGATTCTATACGTCTAACCTAACATATACACTTTACACTCTGGGCAGATGATGATACTAAAAGAATGACTAACCTATTAAATCTATGGATAATAAATCGGGGCTAGTGGATGTACAATGTGGTTTAATTTTGTTATTCAAACCACAGACTACTCCAGTAAAAATTGGAAATTTGGATTTTCAAGGAGGTCGCCGCTAGGTTTCATATCTGCAAAATCCTTCTCCTTGAAACAGTGGTCAATCTCACCCGATTGAAAATGCATGCTGCAAATACAAAGATTATCATATCAGTGATAAGTCACTGAAAATATTATTAGTTTATAGTTTTTGTTATCATGGATATACCTAGAATTGTCATCCAACAAATACGAGCCTCTTTCATTATCTGCAAAAACTTTTAACTTGGAAATAACCTGTCCGAAACTGAGAGGGTGAGGAAACATTATTTAAGGAAAGAACAGAAACTATAAATCAGGTAGTTAATAATCAACACTATACTCATGTTTAGTTTCTTACTTCCGGAGATACAGTTCCAGTGTCGTGATCATCTTTGTAAAACGTGCAAAGTCTGTGATGCTGTTGAACACCTAGAACCTAATAAAACAGATAGTATCATTTAATTTATTTTTTAATATTATTCTTATTATTATCTAACATGTCAACACACATATGTGGACACTTACAGGACATAGCTTAGTCGTGAGTTCGTCGTAGCCAATTTTCGACTTTTTTTTCATAATCTGTGGAAATACATTGTAAAAGCTTATATAACTGAATAAGTTAAAATTCAAAAGACTTTTGTATAATCAGAAGCACACCAGAAATCCAACTGTTTGCTTTGTGTGTTGAAGCTCATCTGATGCTGAGCCTGCATACTGATTTTATGAAATAATTAGACATACCAACTCCGTATTAAAGTAATTAAGAGGCGTATGAACTATTGATTACCTCTTTTTTGTTCTTACACCACTTTTCTAAGTCAGCTAACCCTGCTTTCACATATTCACCGTATTTGAATGTGCAACACTCTTGGTGTAAAAGAACGCTGAGTGGACCATAAATATTTATTACAGTTAACGAGCTTATATAGGAAATTTGCAATGCCATTAAGCAGCTACCTGTTGAAAAGCTGAGCGTTGATGTACGAAAACCCTTCAGTGACTATCTTCTGAATAAGAACCGGAGTCACCTGCAACAATTATGCCAAAATCGTTAAAACGTGTAAGCTTTATATCTTACAATTTTATACTTTAATTTGATGAATGTAACAAGACCTACATGGTATTCCTTCAATATAGCGAGCATGCCATTTAGGCAGTTAGTGACACTTCCCCATTGATTTGATGAAGGTGAGTTACCGTTTAATGCTTTAGCTGCCTGAATCGTTGGGAGATAATAAATTAGTGCCTTGTTTTGCCTGTTATTAGGACTAGGATTATACTAAGTTTTACATTATAAACTCCAATTAATAGCAGGCTTTTAAAATATGTCGCTTAAACACATTGTACCTCAATGCAAGAAGATATATGTGGTGACAAATCCTTCTTCAAATTGTCACGGATAATTGCATAGATTTTTTCAACATAAGCAGTTAGTTGCTGTTTAAAAAGCAAAGCTGGGTACTTAGCCTCTACATGACGTACTAACTCGGTGAACGATGATTTATTAAATCCCTACAAAAATAACATTAAATTCTTGTTCAGTGTACTCTTGTAGTTTAAAAAAAATCAGTAAAGAAGAAAGTATTTACTTGAGTCATTCTTCCAAATAACGACGGTGAATGGGATGCCCTGCTATTTCCAGCTGGACATAAACTCTTATGAAGCAAAAATAGCAATGTAGATGTCGTGGAGAGCCAATAAGACATGTGTGTACTGCCGTGTTCTATCTGGATAAGACGTTAAAAAAACTGTTAATAAACGATCTTCACATAATATAATACTCAGGAAAAATACTATCTAATCTGACCTCTATTGCGGAACCGATCATTTTAATAAGATGATCAAATACACCGGTTTTTTCATTTTCAAAATATTTCCAATGTAAAAGGCTTTTATATATAATATATGTAGCCACTGGTTTTCCTTGACTAAAACCGAGCTCTTGTCTAACAGCCGCCAGAAGAGCATCAACATTTTCCTGTATCAATCAAACCGTTAAAATCGTTTACAAAATAAGAAACAAATGAGTTCATGTTCAGACACATACATTTTGCCTTTCATTGGCAGAACGACTCAAGTTGCTATCATATAACTTTCCACTATGTGGACTTCCATTCTGTTGATCCTGTCAATAAGACATATTTCGAAATTAAGTCCAAAATGATAAGAATAATAATAATATAGAGTGTGACAAGTTAACCTTAGTAGGTGAGTGTGACATTATAGAAGCTGCATTAGATGGGTTCATCATCACTTGTTGGCGAAGAATCTCATCCTCCGTCTCTAGGTCCATAATTCTTTCGTTAAGACTGAAGGAAACACATAACGAAGGAGTAAATTTACTACTTTACCCTTGCGTAGTAAATATTGTAAGGACTTGAATAAAGGTTAATCAACATTGGTGTAACCTTTGCATGGAGGTCTTTAACTCGATTACCATTGACTCTGCATCGCTAGCCTGTTTTGACCTTTCTTCACACAGTTTTAGGGTCTCATCAGTTTTCCACTGAAGTGAAGTAACAGCGTACTGAAAGTGTTCCAAAAAAATAAAATAAATCATGATTATAAATTAACAGAATATAGTACATGCTAAAGTTTACACTCGTTATATATACCTTGAGTCTAATATTTTCAGCAGTAAGTTTATCAAGTTCGTCATTGCCGGTAATAGGCATGTCTTCAGGTTGAGGAAGTTTACCAATTTCTATATCGGATGCCCCTTCTTCCTTTACAGGATACTCTGTTATCTCTTTCAAAAACAACCGTAATTTTGAAAGTTCCTCATCTTTAGCCTCCAATTGAGAGGTCAGTTCTTTAATTTGCTTTTCTAGTTTAGTTGAAGAGCTCCCAGCCGCCTGCATTAAAGAATTAAGTGATAATAAGTTATTAACCACAAATACTGTGAATGTATATTAAACAAAAGAACGCATTAATTCTACAGATGAAAGATATAATTCACCACTCTAAGCTTCAGCAGTTTTTTCTCTGCTAACTTCGTTCTACAAACAGACTGGGTGATTATTGCTGCATTCCTTTTCTTCAAGTAAGAAAGACGCACCAAATCTTGCCGGCATTTAGTCTGTGAGTAGTTCATTGAAAACTAATTAATAAAACATAAAAATCATAACACCATTTAAGTTTAATACCTTAATCAACATGAAGTTATACCTGGATAGTGACAGCGGCATCTGATTGCATTTGGTTAAGATACAGATTGCTTGCAGCTATCCCACGTACTCGAGCCTGGATTCTAACAGCCACACATAATACTGCTCTGTAGGCTTTCCTCTTGAGAAACATGCGTGAGACTTTCTGTATTCTAATACACGCTCTTTCTCTCCTTCGATCCTCATACCGTTTACGTGCCACTTGTCCTATGATTATAAATTATAACTACTTTTACTTTCTTGAATTATTTACATAGAGAAAGGAGATAACAAATAGTATATACCTCTAACAATAGTTTGTATCGGTATCGCTGAAGCACGTAACAAGACATACTTCTTGTTAGCAGAATGTGAAAGATATTTTGACGATATTTTGGTTGCAGATCTTCCTAAAACCTCAGTTCTGCAAGCATCGAGTTCTGCCATTTGACCAGCTCTAAGAAATATTTTTGTTTTACCTACCTGCAACCGTCAAATATTAATATCTTAGCTACTAAATCCACAATTCTAGATCTGCAAAATATATTACTGAAACTAGTTGAAGTACCTGATAACCTTTAAGGTTTGCCTTCTCTAATAGCATGATACAACACTTGATCTCATCATTGCTACAGTTGAATATGAGAAAAATAAGATATATTCTAACATACGCCAACAGATAACTGTTAAAAACATTTGTAACAAGATTATTTTACAATTTATACAATTACCTTTTTTGTACAGCATCAGGTGCAAGGATTTTGAAACGCTCTATAAATTCATGGAATGGTTTACGAGTAGGAAACCCGGCACAACTGATTCTGATTGCCTCCATAACTCCCTGGAATGGCATGAGTATGAATATATCCACTCTCAATAACCAAATCTTTTATATAAATGAAAAAACTCGTATTGGTCAACTTACCCCACACCGAAGTTGTTGCAGGATATTATGATTCTCAAAAATATCAGGTTTCAAAAGACTATTTGGTTTGACGCAACGAACATAATGTGGTTCGGTATGACTGAGTGTCTCAAGCAAAGATTGTAGTTGTAGCTGTCAAGATGAAATATGAGAAAATAAGATGAACTACATAAAGCTTAGTAAGAGAATAACAAAATTAAAGCCTTTCGAATAAAGAACAAATTAAACCTTGAACATAGAACCTATTGATGAAAACTTGGATGATTTAGTCTCCTCTGCCACTGGTGGAAATAAGTGTGCTACAAATGAACACTTTGAAGCGTTTAATAGCGCTTGATGCTCTGCAACAACATAGTCCTTGTTCTTATCCAAGAAATATTCACTTTGATACGTTACCTGAAATCATAACCTCGTTATAAAGATTTTAGATTTATCAATTTCAGGAGCAAGTAGAATATATAGAAATGGAAGTGCATACATCACCGGCATAGTGACAAACAGTGAAATCTGTTTTTGCCAGCTTTGGCTTAGTAAAACGTTTATGATCTTTGAAGGTCTGATAAAGTTTTTCTGCAAACGTTTCATGTGTAGATCTTGGAAACATGCTGCATAAGAGTGGTAATATCATTTAAGAAATCATCAAGAAGATTAACCACACTTGTTAGGAAACACATTCGTACCAAGCTTCATCTAGAAGAGCAAGAATTCCCCCAGGTTTCTGAAGTAAACAAAACCTCCATTAGATCAACAGAGGTCATAAATGGAATTTTGTGTATGAACGGGAACATACCTTTTCAATGAGATCTAAAATGTCTTGATTGTCCTCAAACTCTATGTAACTCCAATCTATTTCCTCTTTTGTATATTCTTCTTGCTCCATTTTGAAGACGTGCTGTCAAAAATATTATCATATACAAAGATTAACAGATATACTGGAACATGCTAGAATATATTTCGTACATAATTTCACCAACCTGATTAAAATGTTGCTGTAGTTTTTCATTAGTTAGATTAATGCAAAACTGCTCGAAACTGCGTAGGGCAAGTTGCAATGTATGTTAAACGAGAACAAAATTTAGCTTTATAAGGGGTTTAATGCAGTGATGTACCAGAAATAACCTAGTCTAAATGATGAAACCAAAAGCGTACCAGTTAAGCACCTGTTTGTCTTGAAACTCTCAAATCCATAAATATCCAGAACCCCGATGAAGAATTTTGAGTCAGAATCTTGACCAATGGTATTATTAATCTTGTTGACAAGCCTGAGTCACTCAATAAAGCCATTGAAAACAGTATATCAAAAACATGAAACTAAAGGTTTAATAACAATCTTATATTTGTATAGAACCTACCAATCAAATAATTTTGAATAAACTATTTTGGAAAATGCATCTCTACTTATGGTTGCCGCAGTTTGATCAAGGTTCTTTTTAATGCTTTCACCACGAGTTACAATCACACGCGTGCAAAAAGAATCTTCAAGTGCTTTTTTATCACACCTAAACATAGCATGGATATCACATATTTGCATTAACCAAAAATCAACATTACAACAAAAACAAAGTAAAATTTGTTACATGAATAGCTCAGCTGCAGTGTCTAGATGAAATCGAGATTGATCATCTTTAGGTTGAGATGAATCTGGTTCACTCCCCTTACTGAATTCAATGTTTCCTAAATGAAGAATTGCCGCAACAACACGAAATATAGCATCCTGAAGAAAGATAACGGTTTAAGTGAGATTTTTATAGTTTCAAATAATTAAAGTGCATTTTATTAAATTAGATGATACCTGTTCATCAGAGCTAATTCCAACAACATCCATAGCCTTCTTCGTGGCAAGATACTCTTGAGACTCATCGACTCCCTTCAGTTCATAAAAGTTTGATTGATTAAGGTAATGAAACTTCCTTGGATTATCAACTTTGAACTTTGCGGACTCCTGAAAATTTGATAAATAATTACTTGTTTGAAGTTCAATGACATATAAAGCCTAATATTTGTGCATACGGAAGGAAGATTACCTCTTTTGGTGCGGCACATAACATATAAAAACAATGGTAATTTCTCTCTGGATCAGAAACTTGACAAACACGTGATTTTTCCAGTAAATAAGTTCTTATCGCAGCTCCAGAGATCCTTCCCCCTTCATTAAACTGGATCTCCACGAACTTACCAAAACGACTATCATAATATCACATTTTGTTAAACGGAAATCATCAACTGAAAATAATATACTTTGGTTTTTGGTAGTTTGAAACTTTTTATACCTCGAATTATTGTTTCTGACAGTCTTTGCATTACCAAATGCTTCTAGAACCGGATTAGACTGCAAAAAGAAAAAACAAATTGTGAAATAAAAACATATTAAATAGATAATATTTATAAAAAAAAAAGTATTACATACTTCTAGAACTTGCTGTTCCACACTTCGTCGCCCCTCAGATGAAGGTCGACCTCCCATATACGCAAGATACTGCATAAGATTCTTTGTGCTTTCAGTTTTACCAGCTCCACTTTCTCCACTAACAAGAATTGATTGACTTATTTCTTCGTTGACCAATTGCCTGTAACAGAAACAAAAAATAGTTTATCACTCAAAACCGATTCACTATAACGAAATATTTTACAAAAGAAGCAAAGTAATATAGAATGCCTGTATGCAGCATGAGCAATTGCATAAGGATGTGGACTCAATTCCCCAAGAGACGCCCCTTTATATTTTTCCATCACCTCTTTAACATAATAATGAGGTAATCGTTTGAATGGGTTAACAGCTATTAAAATATTTCCTGTATAAGTCTGCAAAACCCGGAGGTAATTAACCTTAAAAATCAGCTAAAACGGGAAATGTAGCATAAACTAGTTTGAAGGGTGCACTCACATAAATTTCATCGCCATCGTATCGACTTTTTAAATTTTGTAGAACCCCTGGCTCGTGGAGATATGCCAACTTTGTCATATCATCCACTCCACCTGCTGGAAACTCGGGATCTTTAGAATACACACTTGATGCATTAGTTGTAATCTGTAAGAGATAATTATGTGATTAAACCATAAAATTAATATAATGCTTGAAAGATGAACTACAACTTACTTCTTTTCCTGTTGATAATCGAATTTTAAGTTTGTCACCGTCAATTTCCAAAACCTCGCCATCTATCCAAGCTACGTCATGATCTTCTAACCAGACTTGAGATGCTACAACTACTTTAACTGGCGCAGCCTGTACCAGAAGAGGAATAGCTGTTAAACATACGATATCTCAACATATAACGCATCACATCACAATATTAACATGTAAACTTGAATAAACGCAAATATCGAAATGGCACACAACATAACTAAAACATATATAATCTCCATTGCGGATATAAATGATTAATGAAGTAGTAATGAGCTGAAAAGCGTTACCATGTCAAGGTACAATCAGAATTCAGAGCAGAAAAGCACTAATCTGCCAACCAAATAAAACATTCCAAATTCGATATTTCAAAATCTAAAACAATAATCTAACGGTTTTCGAAATAAGTGGATATATCGATAACAATGTAGAAATGAAGGAAAGGTGGATGATAGCGTGATATCATTTGGGGAAATGTTGCAGAGGTTAAGATAAACCTCCGGCAACGTTTAGATTATTTCCGATGAATTTATATAACGAATTCCGGTGGTTATATTCGATTCCGGTTAATCGCTCCGGCGTGATTTTTTATTCGCATGCAACGGTTTCGTTAACGAATTCGTTTATTTGTTTTTTCCGAGTTTGCCCCTGTTCGCTTCCTTCCTTCAGCTAAAATAAACACTCTACATTATTACTCCCTTCACTTATAACTTTTCATTTTTCCTACCCTTAACTTCTATTTTATTAAAATCCCCCTATTAATACTAATACTATACAATTTTAACAAATAGTGAGTTAAAATTGGAGATGAGTTTGGCTAGGGGCTTATGTTTATTGGCTTCTTATAAGTTTTTTATACAAGTCTAGTCTATTTATATGAAAATGAGCTTATTAAAAATATAAGTCTTAAAATAATAAATTACTAGATTATTGTGATAAAGTTTGAGTCGTAAATTTTTGTTTATGTAGATTTTAAGTTATTATGAGAACACAATGTCATACGTATAATAACATATATACATTTACGTTTATACATATGTTCATTATAGTAAAAATAATATATACACTTGTACGTTTTTTTTTTTTTTTTTTTGGGTAAAACACTTTTACGTTTATATACATGTTTTGATATTTTTATGAGGAGATTTTAGAACAACAATATGATAAATCATAGTTTAAATTGAGCGATTTACAAGTAATTAAACTTATGTTTTTTTTATTTCAGTGAAGATGTAAATGAAAAGAAAAAATGTAATTATGTATTGTAAGAGGGTGTAAAATAGAAATAGTCTTTGATGACATCATCAATCTGATCTAACGGCTGAAATAAAAAAAAAGATAACCCATCCAATGGACCTTACTTCGCCATGTGGCATTTAAGGTCTCTTTTATTATATATTAAAGATTTGAAATAGTTTATGAAAAAATAATAATAAAAATAGATATTATGTTATTCTTATATTTATAAGCTCAAACTTCATTTACTTTATCAAAAATGTTTTTTATCTTTATAAATAAATTTCAGTTTTAAGTCCTAGCACCAGCTAGTTACACACACCCAAAAATATATCTCCTAAAGCTTTAAAGAAGATTTTTTGTCAAAGAAAAAAAATACCTAAGCGTCTCGATTCAAATAAAATTTTCAAGCTTTCAAAAATCTATACACCAAACATACCAATAACAAACTAGTTTGCAGTATCTAAATTTGCTATACCTATTATCTGAATTGACTTGTGTATAAAAGAGTTTTTCTTTCTATTTTCATTTGTTTTTAACCTTTATTTCCCTTAATAACTGCATTTTGGATTATCTTTAACATTTTTGAATTGAAATACCATTAAATTTGATGAGTCACGAATTTATTCATTCCCTCAATAAACAGATGACTGAAAGCCGCTCCTAAAGGAGCCTTTTGCATTTAAACCTGACCCTACAAATAGGATCACTTTTTCGACTAGAGTAACAAATTAAGAAAACCTTCTAATGGGTAATTCGCAAACCAAGGTTCAAGGTCGGGGTCAAGGTCGGGCCAATGGTCGTGAAATAAGAATCTTGAGAGAAAAAACCAAGCTCTTACAACAAAAGCTAGACGAAATGATGTGTCTCAGAGAAACCGAGAGTGAAGTGCACGACCAAGAAATTATGGTCCATGCGCTTAAAGAGTCAGAGTGGAAACGTGAACGTAAATGGCTGCAAAAGGAAGTGAAGAAGCTTAAGAAGGTTGTGGAAGAGAAGGAAGAAAGAAATACAAGAGAGATGATGAGAACGGAGAACAAAAAGAGCGACAAAATGGTGTTGCGTGAATTAGAGCAGATGGAGGATAGAGCACAGAGAGACGAGGCTGTTGAGAAATGGAAAAGATTGTATCTGGCAATCAAGATTGAGCTTGATAATCTAATTATTAAAACCCATCAAGGTAACATATCAAACATAAATCCTAAATAAAAATATTCAATTATCAAGTTGAGGCGGCAATTTCGATCCATTTCATGCCAAACGGGTCAAATGGGTAAAATCTCCAAATTATTACTAATATTTATCTTTTTAAAAGACCCAAAACAAAGTTTGTGGATCAACCCAACCCAACTCTTTCTAAAAATGACCCGTTACCCGACCCACCCATCTTACCACCTCTAACATATTATATGATAGCTAAACAAGGTTACTTAGACATGATTTTTCACTCTGATGTGAAGTAAAGAAACTTAATGGATCACATTATAAACGAGGTAACATATGAGTTGCAGGGGAAACGGGATCTTGGAGAGAAGACGGGGAGTACCTGATGGAAGAGCTACGAAGAGAGGTAAGAGCGAAGGAAGAGACTATTGAACTTTTACAAGCGCACATAGCTTCGATAGAGCAAGAGGAATCAAGGAGGGAGCGTGAGGTGGACATATTGAGGCAAAGTTTGCGTATCATGAGCCATAAGAAGAAGCCAAAGCATATCTCTAAAGGTTTCTCGAGAAATTTGCAACACTAAAATCAAACGCATTGTTTGAGACATATGTGCTTCATGTTATTGTTGTTATAATAATATCCAATATTTGTTTCTTATAATCATAGATCTACATATATTATCTACAAGGTTTTACGATGTACCAAATGATGCATACCATAACAATATGAGGAGTACACTTCAAATATCGGTACATTTATTATACTTCTTTAACTGATGATTTACCTCCTTCAATAGATTTTGGTTTTCCAATAGTTCGATAATTTGCTCTAACATGCTGCAAAAAAAAAATGGTGAGTTGATAATCCACCATTATCCAGTGCGATCTCTAAAAACAATATAAATTTGGAAAGTAAACTTTTCTTTGTAACAGTAAAATGTACGTTATTATTCAGAATTGTGGATCGATATTAAAAACGCATAAACAGTACCTCTAGCAGAGACACGTAATAAAAATCTTCCATATGCTGCATAAGAGCAGTTCCATCTCTGATTGAGCGGAAAATGTTTATTTCGGTGTTCAAGATTTTCTCAATGAGTTCCATCTCACCTTTCATCTGATTCATGGTAAAAAAGTACAGAAACCACGAGTTATACATTATTAATCGAAAATACAGACAGTAAAAAAAAGTTTATACCACAATATTTATCAATATTGAGGAGCATAAACTTACAAACTCATTGACAAGAACATCAGGGGTGGATTCCCCAAGAACATCGCCTTCATAACCATCTCTTAAGAGTTCTATGTTTTCCTGCAACAAAATTTTTACGATTAAATTATAATTCTGCAAAAAAAAAAAAAAAAAAAACATAGTAGATTCTATATCTGATTACCCACCATTGCATTTTCTTCATCTCCAGCTGTTAGATAAATAGGCTGAGCCACATGGATATAACCCATCAAACGAGGGACAGAGGGAATGATATCTCTGTGATTTACAACTCTCCAGCTGTCCTTAACTTTCTGCGAAAATCACCATGATTCGTATTTCATGACATGGACTTACAAAGCTAATAGAAATGATAGAACATTACCTCGTTATAAACTTGAGCGAAATGTTTGTTTCCGACTCTTGGAGATCCAAAGTTGTACATGGTTATAAATATAGCCCCACGCCTGTGCAAGCATCACAGTTTAATAATGAAGGGACAGAAAACGTTATGGCTAGTTTAGTAATTTGCCATTAAATGGAAAACTCACTTCGCTAACTGACTGGAAGATAGTTCAAGAGCAAGCAAGGTTGCCAGCGCACCGCCTAAACTATGACCAGTCACGTAAACATGCCATTTTGACACCTCATCAGCTTCATCGTGTCTGACATGGATATAGGTTTATTATTGTTAGATATATAAACCACCATTAAATCCTTATATAAAAGAAAAGGTGATCTTACTTATATCCAGTAGCTGTTTTTATGATAGAGATGATTCTCGTCCTGACTGAATCATATGCACTTAGAAACCCAGAATGAACCTGAACTTCTTTCCTAAAATCTCCGCCAATCCTCTCAGGGTTTAGCCTACAAAAGATAAAGTAAAAATCTAAGAAAAAAAATAATCATAAGATAAAAACTTTTCCGGTGACGAAGTATAATTACCCGGCAGGAGCCATCATTAAATCAGTTCGTATGTCCTTCCATCTAACCTGAATCGCTCACCGAAACAGAATTTCAGAAGATAAACCATTTAGAATAATTCTACTAATATTGACCGAAATTGACGTACTTGTTCTGTTCCTCTAAAGGCGACAACTAATCGTTTTCGTGCTGAATCACGCCAAATTGCCGCCTACAGTTCTTGTAAGTCATTTCTTAACAAAACACGGTCATTAAAAAATAGGAATTAGGTTGACCTGTGTATCAGTGACTGGATTATCCAAGAAACATATCTTCTCAAACTCTGATTTGATAAAACTCGGGTGGCCTAATGACGTGGCTAACATGGCCCACGCCTCCATTGCACTCTCGGCTGTTGAAAACAAAGCTCTCATCTCCTCTGCTTTTTCCTCATCTAATACCGGAACATTTTCATCCTCTTTGTTATCATCACTCTCCGGTAAGAGACCACCATCTTTGGTCAACTCGGTAACTGTTGCATTCAGAACCATTAAAGCTCCCAAAATAGAATCGGTTTGTTTCAACAAATCTTGTGTGGCATTTTTGATATCCGATAATGATGACTGAATCGTGCTAAGAGTTAAATTTTCATTCGATTCATTATTTTTAACAGCGTTTTGGCTGCTTGGAGCTGCAAGCCCGGCTTCTATATAACCTGCTTCTGCGACGCTTTGTGATTGAATTCCTATTTTACTCAAAAAATCAAATCCTTCCCACTTGATCTTTTCAGGAGTAGGGAGACCCAGTTGCTTAACAATTTTCTCATTCACGGTGTCACCAAAATTCTTCCAAAAATCTTTGTCAGACTGTGAGCTCGGATCTTTTTGGTTGCTTTCAGATTCTATAGAATCGTCTGGGGCTTTTTCCTTCTGTACTACATCTGGCTCAGAGTTTAAATTTTCAGATATTGGGGAATCTTCTCCATCCTTCTGAATGTATTCCTCATTTATAGACTTTAGCTGCCCGAAAGCATACTCAACAAATTGGCGTGCTTGTACAGGTTCTGACCCAATAACCTTTTTCAAAGTAGACTCGAAACCATGGTTTCGAAGAAATTCTGCTACAAAGGGTATCCCCCACCGATTCTTTTCTTCCTCAATTGTATCAAAGCTCTTATATATCACCTGAACCATATTTCCTAAATCGGTTAAAGTGAGAAAAACAATACATATATATTCACACACAAAAATACATGTTTATTCACGGAAACATACCTCCAGCTGTACCTTTCCGCCACCACCCATTCCCTCCAATTCAACTAGCACTTCATGTGAATTTCCTGTTAAACATGGCTCTATGGTTTAGAGACACTACAAGGATTTATAAAGTTCTTACTTTTTAAGATAATATCTGGACAGAGGAAAATAAACTTTCTTCTGAGCTCAGAAAGATCCCACCGAGTCTCCATGGTAAGAGAAACAACTGCCTCCGCTCAAATAGACACTTATTGTGCATCGTTTACTAACTAACAGCATAAAAAAAATTCAAGAAATAAAGAAGGAAGGTTACCATCACAGAAAGACTCCAAATTGACACTGGAATTACCCATGCGCTTATGGGGTGTCACAAGATTTGCATCCCAAGCTGCAACCTGAAGTATAATAGTCATGTAACATAAAGGATCCCAACAAAACATGATTGAAAAGTGAAACTGAAACTTATATTTCAACTAAAGTTACAAGTGACAGAACTTCGATAAGATATGCCAGAAAATGTAGTTTATTTGGATACACTTTTGAATAATTCAGACAATAATAAATGTTACTGCATTAAAGACCTGCATATTATTGGTTGGTGGAAGCTTGATGTACAGAGTGAGTTCCTCATTCCAAGTTGGTTCCTTTGTCCTAAAAGAACTCAAAAAAAATCCTTAGCACCGAAAGCAAAATAACATCCAAACAATGTTACATATACGTAGGTAAATTTCGACGAATCGTTATGTATTCCTCTCTATGATGCATGGGAAATCGTTTTTTTTACTCGATAGTTCATTCATTTCTATTTCCATCACAATAAACACCAACCAAATACAAGAACAAAGAGAGCAATCTGACATAATTACCCCCACTTAACATTGCTCTTCACGATCTGACTATCCAACTGCAACACCACATAAGGATCACTTGTTCCCTAAAAGCCGAAACCGAGGATCACATCAAAACACTTAAAATATGACAAATGGATCTCACTCAAAATGGCGCCAAATAAACATAAATTTACAACACTTTACCCAAGGATCCATAGCAGGAAAATCGTAACCGTTTTTAACCTTTACAAACAACTGGCCATCGTAAATCTCTCGAAGAAATGACCTAACATAACAAATCGAAACTTCAACTTCACAATATTTTCCTAATAAACAACAATTAATTCATTTAATAATTATAGGCATACTCCGAAAGAATGACAGTTTGACAACCAGCAGCATCCACCTCAGTCTTTCCGGTATTATCCTAATAACAACACACCAAACAAATGAGATTCCCTAATGGTGTTTTCGATTGCATAACTTAAAACATAAAAGTCCATTTGAACAGAATTGCGTTTTGGCTTATTTTATAAGGAAACACGCACGCAGGCACTTATATGTATGCACCTAAGTTGATGCTTATTTTAAACGCACTTATCAATTCATAACTCTATCCTAAAACTTACAGTAGGAGTTGTGTAAGCTTCAAATGCAAAACCAGCAAGAATAACCGCACGGTTAATATCAAATTGAGGCCGATCAATCTCCTCAGTTTCGATTCCGTAGCTTGATTTACTCGAATCGTAACAAATTGACCAAACTTCATCTCGATTTCTAGTAAGCTTCAGTTTATGTGAATTAGGTGCGATTAAATTAGGTTTTAATCGAGAAAAGGGGAATTTAGGTGAATAAAATTTTGGATCAGAAAAACAGTAAAGCAAGTGAGTGTAAAATTGAAGATTTGTAGCCATTGATTTCATAAGATAATACACAAAATAGAAAGAAAAGTTTAGAATATATTCGCGCCAACAGATTTATAGTTAATTAAAGAAAATTTCTGAATATTCAGGGGTGTTTGTTTGGGTTTATGTAATACGATTATATGTAATTTTTAATTATAAGCTTGTAAGCTTAATTTTTTGGCTTATAAGTTTATTAATTTGAGCTTATGACTTCAAATAAACCATACGGTAAACTTCATAAGTTTATAAGCCGGAAAAATTAGGCTTATGAGCTTATAAAAAGTTATATAAGTTTATAAATCTGTTACATAAGCCAAAACAAACACAATTAATTTATATGATATCAATTTAAAAGGTGAAAAGCTATAGAGAATTTCCCGTAAGTCAAAATATTCTAGTTGTGGTTTTAGAGATTTGACCACAGGTGTTTGTGTTAATAGATCTCGATCGTTTGTTTAGAAGCAGATATCTTATTTTGAAAAAGTAATCGTGATTTGACTTTACATGTCTTGAATTATACTTATGAGATCTTGTTGCAAGCTTTGTTAACTAATTTAAAATTTGTTTAATATGCATCCGTATCATTTTGGTGGAGTAGGAGACTTTTTAAGCGGGTATGAAAGATTAGTAATGTCTTTGTATTGGTTAAAGCGAAGGTTATATTTTCTCTGTTTTAAAAATAGTGAAAATATAGGGTGAAAACTATTGTTATTTTTATGGAATTAGGTATTATATTTATAACAAATTATATAGTAATGTGGATAATTTTTGTAGGTAGATACTACATTACTGGAAATTTTATATGGTTTTAACTGACTGACCTTCACTATCCTTTTCTCTTATTATATATAACAAATTTTATCCGTTTTATTATTTTGTGTATTTAATTCTTAAAACTTTATTGTATATGTATTTAATTATATGAAAACTTATTCTTTTATAAGAAATGTGATAACTGCAAAAAAAAAAAATATATATATATATATATATATATATATATATATATATATATATATATATATATATGTTAATTAACATGTAATTATAAAAATTTTATATGATATCAAACATATTTAGAATTGTTTATGTGTGAATGTTTTTTCTTAAAAGATGAGTATTAGTATATGAACAAAAAAAAATCGATATTTTACATGAAATTTTTAGATTTTTATGTTTTTATTTACTAGATTATTAAATCTTACAAGAGTTTATATGTAAATGAACAAAATCAAACATAATTTAACATTTTTTGTTATAGTTCTCGAAGTTCTCACAAAAAAATGAGTTATAAGTCATTCACTATAAAAGTCTATATAAAATGACGTTTAAATTGGAAAAGGTGAAAAACATACATTTCATTGAAACTATCTTTTTAAACAAAATCCAATTTGTTAAATAAAATAAAACTTAATGTTTAATATATTACAATTTATAAACGAAACAACACATTATAAAAGATAATAAAATAAAGATAAATGCTAACTACGTCAATCACGTATTTCGTAGCAGGATAGAAAGTAAAACCAAATATCGATTGGTGTTTTGTATCTATAAGGTCGTTTAATAATAACATAAATTATACAAACAAATTGAAGTGTATATATAAGGCTTTTAATTAAAAAGAAAAGCCCACAATTTATTACAGTTGCTGCTAATTACAACTAGAGAACAAATCTTTAACTAGTTTTTTAGTGCATAAGAGCAACAGCAGCTTCTTGCACCAATGGTTCAGTCACATGAACAAAATGCTCAGCTTCCCTCTCAACTTGCTCCCAACATTTTTCCACATCTTTCCCTTCTCTCATCTTCTTTACAAATGCTACAAACTTCCTCCAGTTATCGGCCTGAAACAGCTCCGGATTCATCCTCAGGTAAGTAAATGCACACATTTCGTCGTTATCTGATAATGCAGCTGCCTTTAAGATCTGTTCGTGTGCGTAATCATCGTATCTTGGTAAAGCGTTTTCACCAGCAAGTGCTACTTGTGCTTCTTGGGTTGCTAAGGTTACTTGCTGCACTAACTTCTCGGGTGCACATTGAGCGTCTTGAGGTTGTTCGTGATCTCTCATTTCAATGCATGTGAAGTTGAAAACTGCATTGTGGCGTGCTAGCATTCGTGCTATCGGGAGGTAACCGTCGCGGTTACGGGTGTTGTAGTAGCCGGCGGTTAGTTCAGGTGCGTGGGATCGGGTGCCGTAATGCCAGTGGATGCCTGCGACTTTTACTGAGATTTTAACACCGCAGTTTTCGAAAATTGAGGTGGTGGATGAGAGGATTCGTTCTCCGTGATCTAGTAGCATTTGCGAATACCATGTGAGGAAGAAATCACCATATTCGCTGCTCCAGCCACCATTTTCTTTTTTGAAGAAGTTTGTGTCTTCGGGCCAATTGTTGTATTCGCCTGCGTCTGTTGGGCCCGTGCTGCCCCATTCTGGCTTACCGTAGTTCTCAGCTGCAGCTTGCAAGCTACTGAGCATATACTGCAATACAACATTTTATGAACTCAGTCCATACTATAAACTACTATATTAACCGTATTAACGAAATGAAAACCTAAAAGCTAATAACAATAAAGACCTAAGCTAATATAAGAGATGTGTTATTAACCTAAACATGTATAACCTACAAACAAACACAAGAAATAAAGACCGTATATTTACCTTATCGTAACACTGGAAGGCTCCAATCCCTGGGAATTTCCATACGCCGTCTTTCTCTGGGTAAGATGGGTACCGAAGCTCTCCAGCTGGACCCATTCCAACTTGAATTTCCTACAAAAATTCACCAAATAGCCAAAACAAATCACAAACTTCAATTTAAATAATGTGAAGAAAATAATATTGAAGTGATAGATGAGAAGGTTGGCGTACCACAATGGTGTTACCGAGAAGATGACTGAATTGGTCTCTGAAAGAACGCATGTAATCAGAGTAACACTGAACTGGAGTCCTGCCTTTGAGGCATGGGATGTTGTCGCAACCAAGTGAAAGGTATTCATTATTTCTCCTACCCCATTGATCCGTGTATGCAAGATCAGGATCATTGTTGATCTCCTCCAAAACCCACTTTGGAAGTGGTATACTGCATAAACAAAAAGAAAATTGTCAACAACCATTTAACCTTCTAGTAGTTTTCTATATTTCATCAATTTTCAACTTTAATAAGTATTGCAAGCCAAATGCACTCTGCTTTAAAAAATGTGAGATTTAAAGGGAATTAAGCTAAAAGTGCAAATATCCAAATGATTTCTTGTAAGCGTATAATCTTGGTGTCTTAAAGTAAGTTAGTCATGAGGCTACGTTTGTTTTTGTCCGTAAACCAAATGAAATTAACTAAAAAGGTATTTTAGTGATGATGATATGTTTTCTGACCATGTAGAATGTCTATAAGAAAGTAAGTATACGGAAGGAAAGTTTGAAGTAATTCTTAAAATTCATGTAATTTGACCATTAGCATAATTTAGTCAACCATATATGAGTTTTCGCATAATTTACTTGATACAATTCACTTACTCAATGAGACGCATAATTTACTTATGACGTAGTTTGTACTAAACGCAACTTTAAATAAAGTTTTAAAGTAACAACAAACTTTAATTTTTTCTATATTAGTTAGTTAGTTAAAGTTTAGGATTATTAGTGATAAATAACTTACGTGCAAGAGTCACCTACGTTCCCGCCACACTGATGAAAAGACATAACAGCTTGAACCTTTAACCCAATCTTATTAGCCATTTCCAAGAGGTCAGCATACCCACCCCAATTATACTCCCCCGGCCTTTCTCTCTCCACCAACCCCCACCATACATCCATCATTATCCCCTCCACTCCTGCACTCTTCAACGCCGTTAAACTCGCTTTCATCGCTTTCCGTCTATTCACACCATTCCCCATCGTTACGCTATCTAACGGCATCATCACATACACTGGTACACCCTTCTTATATTCTTCCTTTCCTTTCAAACTATGCTCTCTAACTACCTCCTCCGTCATTAACGCCTGACAGGCAACCGATAAATCCGGTCTCATTCCGGATCTCACCGGACTCATCGGCGGCGACGGAGAGAGCTTTTCCATATCCGTTCCTTGTACGGATACACGGATGTTCGCCGGTGATGAACGCCACACGGCGGAGGCGTTTACTGTAGATGTTATCGGATCTGCCACGTGTCCGGTTTCAGCTACGATTGGTGTACCGGAGAATCCTCCGATCTGGTTTAAACTCATTGCCATTGATTATATATAAGCAAATTCGAAGAAATTAAAACGTAAATAATAGAAATGAAACCCTAATTGTTTAATCGGATAATTATAAATCTAAGTAAAGATAGATAGATATTTTTGTGTGTCGATGAAAAATTATAGGTGAGAGAGTTGTGTGTATATAAAGGGAGATCAGCTGGAGATTCAACAAGGATTACGTGAATATGCAAAAAAAAATTAAAAAAATTCAATAAGATAATGCTTAATTTAACCGTAAATTATGTGCCACGTGGAATGTTGATACACGTGGAGTAATATGGGCCACGGCGGAGGAGACGGTTAAGATCATGTGAAATGGGCGGTGCGATATTGTTTCCCGTGAAGCTTCTATGATTAACGCGCTTTATGAAGTTGTCCACTGTATGGTTGACACGTGGGGTTAATGTGTGGTTAGAAATGACCCGACGGTTTAGAAAGTCCGACCCGTTTCTTTTTTGGACTAGTATTAGGTTACACAAAAGGCCGATCCTGACAATTCCGATGCCCTGAACCAGAAAGTCAAATTACATCCCTGCTGAATTTCGTCAACAAAAATCATATTATGTTTAAGGATTTGGATCTGATTAAACTAGACGACAATAGAGTATCCATGACCAAAACTAATGGGTATCCAAAACATTTTTGTCTATATAAGCTAATAAATAGAAAATCTTTTGATTTTTGTATGCAACAAAAACACGACTTCCGACAACATTAAGGTATTCGTAATTATCCATTAAAAAAACTATAATCCATCATAATTAGACGTCTCATTCGCACATTCAATATTAAATATTGAAAAATTTATATATTTAAAACTAGTTTTTAAAAATATAAACAATGTAATCTCTTTATCTAATAAATGGGAGTATTCGATGATGTCATTAAGCTGACTTGACGAGCTTTTAGATAGTCCACGTAAGATAAGTTACTTATCGCTGATGTCACTACCATAGGTGTCATTTTATTGGATTTTAGAGATATTTATAAATCAATATAAATCAATTAAATTTTTATCAAACTTTTGTGTAAAGGGGTATGTAGCGTGTATTGGAATATTATTTTTGGGGAGTCTCAAACTTCTTTCATTGCCCGAAATTAAAGCTAAGATGTATATCAAACCAAAATCCAGCAACATTCATCAATTTACTATCGTGCACGGTTTTTAAAGTGGAACCCAAATGGTCTAGGGTTATTAAAAACATTAAATAAAATATGGGGAAAAGCAAGAGTGTTGAAGACATCTTGCATTATTGGAATGCTAAAATTTCTTCTTCTCCTACTTTAAAGAATTTGAATTTCAAAATCTACTCCATTCTCTATTTCAATTCTATTATCAAACAAAAATAAAATATTTTGTGTGTGTATACCAGACTAAGCTATGTATGGATAGAGGTGTGTATATGCAATTGAGGCCGGTTATTTTAGGTTGAATATGCAAATGAGGCTATTAAGGTAAGCATTTTTCTTTTTAACCGGATTTATTTAAATAGTTGGTAATGTACGTGTGGTTGTTGATTAGGGTTAAGGTTTGTTAAGTTGGTATCTTTAATTTGATTCAAAAATTAGGATTTTTTTAATTTAATATTTGTTTTGATTTTGTGGTTTTTGTTTTGTTTTTTATTTTTTAACTGGCACTTTTTTCTTTGTCAAAGAGGAAGCTGATGTAACTAAATATTCAATTTTCCCATCAAGAATTGCCTGGTACGCTTTCATCATCTATTACCTTTTGATTTTGTTATTCATCCTTCGTAAAGTTTTTAAAAAGTAATTAGGTTTTGTTTCAATTGCATGTGTTAAAACAATTTCTTTTATATTGACCTAGCATGTATTCAACACTTTTTACGATAAAGAATTGGATTTTTATACTACCCAGTTTCTTTACTTAAATTTCAAATCCGTATTTATCCATCATGTGATAGCAAGCTTACTATTCTTTTAAATAACATAACGAAACTGTATTGAAGCTTTTGACATGTAAGTTTAATTTATGAACAAGTCTATTTATCATAGTTTTTTACAAGTGTTTTTTAATTATTTGGTTAAACATTTTGTTAGTCTTTGATGTTTTTATGTTTTGTTTTTTGATAGTTAGTTGACGATGTTTTTTTAGCAAGAGTTTCACTACTAAGTCCATGATAATTAATTAATTAATTACATTCTACCATTTGTTTGCAGTTTATTTTGGTAGGAGACTTTATTATTTTGTATAAATGCACTATAATAGGTTGTAGTTGAGTGGATTTGAATAATGAAGGAAAAATTGAAGTTTTAAGTTTTATAAACTTAGTAGTATTTGACCTTGAGAACCGAAAGTAAAACTATAATTTAATTTTTTATTTGTATGGGCATTCCTTCGTGTGGAAAATGGGAAGGCTAAGTATTACATTATTGTATATGGTAAAAAAAAAATAACTAAAACATTAGGTACATGGATTGTCACATATATATCACTGTACTTATATATTTATCTATTGTAAAAAATGTGAAGAAATAGAATTTTCCGACTCAAAGTATTCTTATTGATTTATTACTTAATGTCGGCCATTATGCTTTTTATTGCTATTTGGTTTCGTCTTCTTATTTTAATTGGTTTTTAAGGTCTCATGATTAAGGAAATAACTGATCTTCATCAATCTTGACCATTTTTATTGTCTCTTTGATGAGGACTCCGCGTGTGCAAACAAAAGCTATATTGGTATGTTACTGTAACCCCAATATAGATCAACATTGACAATTTTTCTTGAATTATTTACTTTGATCATACATCTACGTCGATTTTGCTGTCAACTGACAATTGTTATTTGGTCTTAATCCTAATGCAGTTATCGTCACTGCGAGCTTGCACAACGGCTACTTTGTGTAGAGCTAGAAATGGTTAGCAACACCATAGTTCCATGTTGCGTGTTTTGATCAGCGAATTCGTTAACAAAGAATCAAGCTTACTGGGACAAAAATAAATATTGGTTATGCTAATAGTCCTGGAATCTATATAAAAGAAGTTGGACAATATGTTAATTTTATTATGGCTAATGGTTTTTTGCATTAAAAATGTTTAGGGTAGGCGTTATGCTTTTGTAGCTTTTGGTCATGTACACTAAAGGATTGATATAATATTATAAAAAAATATCCATTTCAATCTAGAGTTCAGAAGATATGGTTAAAAAATACAAGTGATAAACATTGTTGTCATAATCTTTTGTTAAAAGTCTTGATTCATTCAACAAAATGTTTAGGTAACAAATTATGTGATGAAAAAGGTTCCATAAAATATGTTAACAAATTTGTGATTGAAGTTTTTTGATGCATTGTCAAAACCTATAAACAGTTCTGATACGCTATATATTATGTTTAACGTAAAACTCTTACTCAATCACGTGTATCACACGGGCAATAAGCTAGTATTGTTATAAAACTTACTACACATTTTGTTTAATTCATTAACTAATGTTATAAAGAAAAATGTACTTTTGACTAAACCTACATAGATATTGAGAAAATTAAGAGATTTTAATATAGAAAATACTTGAAAGTTAAGGGATTAAGTTGGATTTTTTAAAACAACATAATAATATATTCATCTTCCTCGTTGCTAACTACAACCCCCTAAAGTAAAGCAATAAATTATTTCTTAACTTTGATTTCCGTAACTGATATACCATATATGCTTAAGAGGTTTTCATTCTAAAGTTTATTTATAAATGAGTCTAGCATTGAAAATCTCGACTCGTAAAATTGATACCCCTCAATCATGATGTATTGGGCGGTCGTTAACTTTGCCACCCTCCAAGACCGGCCTTGGTTACACAAGCTTACAAAACTTAAAAGGAACTCTTATATGAAGATATTTACAATCTTAGAATTGCCATGTATTTTAGTTGTAATGCTAACATGTAGATACGTACTTTGTGATCGTAAAAGGCAATGTTAAGCTCCCTTTGTCTTTTTTCAAAAAAGCTCCTTCAGTTTTAAAAAAAAATTGTTCGAATACAAAAAAACGGTCAAAAAATAGATGTAATAAATAAATAAATGAAGAAATTATATTATCTATTATATCCGTAAATTACAGAGTTTGAAAAATTAAAAATATTTAAGTACCAAATAGAAAGTTATCATATTTTAATAATCCATATTTAAAATAGAATAATAACTTTTGAAAAAATTATTAATAAAAATAGGGTTTTCCTAACTTGTGCCCGCACATGTTAACACCATTTTTAAATATTAAAAGTACAATCAAAAGTATCAAAAAGTACCATTCTTTTTATTGATTTATTAACTTTTGATTGTACTTTTAATATTTAAAAATGGTGTTAACATGTGCCCCCAGGGCACAAGTTAGAAAAACCCATAAAAATATGAACAATTTTCTTAGAATATAGTATGTAATAAACCGTTTATATAAAGAGGAAACGGGACAACATATGAAAATTATAATCCTTCATAACTAACCTAGCCGTGTCGACTTGGGTCCAAAAGTCACAGGATGCGGGGGTTTGAATTTAGGTCTACACTTAAAAATCCAAAAACCTCACCCCTACATTATACATCATTGATTTAAATACATGTATTTTACTATATTTACGTTATAAAGATCTTAACTTGAATTGAAGTTTAATCTATCAAATTTTTATATTATTCAACACTGTTTATGTTTATTTCGTATGCAACATCTTAACTTGAATTGAAGTTTAATGAATCAGAATTTTATATTTATTCGACAATTTTTATGTTTATCTCTTATGTAACGCAAGCTGATCAATATAATTTTTATTTTCATATATTATTTCAAGGTGGAATTGAAACATATTTACATAACTGGAAAAACCTAAAGATCATTTGGAAGTTGGCATTCTACGATCAAACATTGTGCTCTCACGAAATTAGGTTTCGAGGTTTACCTACAAGCATGAAACCCTTAAACACTACACGTCTAACCAACTTCGGTTTACCCCAGAGATTCTCAAGTTCTTGAACGACACTTTCGGACAACAAATCTACACCTTTTTCCTTAGCAGTTGCAACTGCGGACCAAGACCTTAAAATATCTAAAACACCATCAAAAGAAAGTTGTCTTGGTATATCTAGTTTCAAGGGCATCCCTTCTGATCCTAACCCGACACTTTCAAATGGAAATGGCAATGTTTTAAAACCTTCAAATACATGCTTCACATTTTCTTTCCAATAAGGAAGAGCAGTAGTGAAGCGAAAACGTTTAATTGCTGCATCAATTTCAGGGGTAATGACAAATTCACTATACCCCCAAACAGCAAATACACCGTTTGGTCTTCTTAAGACGCGATTGATGATAGAGTAGAATTTTGGTAGGTCAAACCAGTGTAAGGCTTGAGCAACAGTTACCAAATCAACGGAGTTTTCACCTCCTATTAACTTAATTAGGTCGTCGTCTGATAAAGACAATGGTGTGTGAATATATTGAACTCGAGGATGAAGTTTTGCTAGTTTTAGTTGAGCTTGGCTTATGTCAGTCCCAATCACTTGTTCGAAATGCTCTGCCACCTACGTTTTCACATTTCAGGATTTATATATAGAAAAGAGTTGACCGTTACCAGTTCCAACATCCCATGCAAGAGTGTGTGAGGAAGTAAGATCGGCTAACATAGAATACCACTCGATAGGATAAGTTGGTCGTGCATGCAAATATGATTCGGCTTGATTGTCGAATAATCCCGCCATTCTTTCCTATGAATTTGCATGCAAAGAAAAAAATGAATCAAAACTTATAAAACATTTAAGTTTGTTCAATAGTCATTTGTCCGAGATAGTTCAAAGTTTGTTCAAGTCGATCATTTAACGATAAATTTTTCGTCCTTGTGTATCAGTCATCCATACTTATCAAAAATGTGTCCAGATGATTTACATAACTAAAAGTAATTGTAACATAATTTTCATGTAACAACATACTTGAGTAACTAAAACAAACCACAATGTACACCAATTCTTTTAAGTTTTATCTTTTGACGTTACATTTCGATCGTTGTATACATTAATTTGTAGTTGGAACTGTTATTGTGCACATAAATTAAACGAATTATGATGATATGTGTTGTATAAAAACGAGTAAAAGTATAGAACATTACCCAATTTTCTGCTGGAATTAGTCGATTTTACGAACCGTACGTGGAATAACTAGTAGGTGTGTTTTAGTGTTCGAAGTGAGTGACATCTATATACACGAGGAATCTGTATGTATACATCGTTTATATCGCTAGTTATCAACACGTTGCGATCTCGTTTACACGTATTATGGATGCTGACACCTTTACATAAGAGGTCCCTAATCTATGGGACTTGTTTCTTTCAATCATTTCAACTTCATTAGTTACTATTTTGCCTATAATTTTAATATTTCTCAGTTTAGCATATCAAATTTGGAAAAAAGATTCATTGACGAAAATTTCTGTTATTTAGCGTAATTTGGTTTTAAAAAAAAATTAGGTTAACTGCTTCATCCAACATGTTTTTCGTTTGGCTAGCAAAATCCGAGCTTCGCTCACATCGGTCCTAATCACTTTCTCGTAATGCTCTGCCACCAAGATTTCACAACTAAGGGTAATGAAAGTAGACGATTGACGAAAAGACCAACACCAATAGCGGCTTGACCATTGGCAGTTGCAACATCCCAAGCAAGAAAGTGAGAAGAAGATTGATTAGCTAACATGGAATACCTTTTTGTTGTGCTTGTTTGTCGAATACTCCTGTTATTTTTATATGTTAACCGAAATTGCAAGACAATAACAAATTGAGAATTCTATAAAAGCAAATTTGTTAAACCTAACAACTTATGAACATATATTGTTTCCATAGCATTATGCTTTAGGTTTGATTTAATACCATACAATACCGGTTCCAATTCCATATGCATTGTCCAACCGGTCTTTCTTTATCTAATAACACATTAATAAGAGGGAACAAAGATAAAGCCAAAAGGGAAAACAACCACTTAGTATTAACATTTCACAAATTAAAAAAATGTCAAATTTGTAAATTGATAACCATAGAAGAGAAATGCTTGCACAAAACAAACCATTAACTGAACTATCTTAGGCATTCTATATATCAAAAGCATAAATTCAAGGTTTTCCTAAAAGAGTAACAGAAACATTCCTGGTTATTAGAAATATTTCATCTGTGTTCCATTGGCAAGTTTATTAACTTCTGCTTGCGGATCTATCAGATCAATCCCGTGCACAGGTGTAAAAGCAAAACTCGAAACCAGTCCAGATGTACACCGCTACTATATTGGGTTTTGTTGAAATTTTTAGCATCTTTTACATAGCCTTTCTTCTAGATGTGACCAGCTGATCCACGTAACTTCCCGTTTCCAGATTGACCAAGCATACCATATCCTTCTCCAAATCTATCTCCCAACGAGCTTTCTTTAGGCACTCCAAACTGCATTCTGTTTACAAGTTTTCGTGTATCTGTCATACCATATATTTCCTTTCTTTTATGCAGACGAACACCACCTCTTTTTTGTTTAGGTTCAGAATCAGGAACATGAAGTGGTTTGGGTTGTTTCGTAGGAGGCGGTTCAATTCTTGCCATTTTTCAATCTTCTTACGAATCTCTTAAAGAAAAATTATTTCTTGTTTTCCACACGGGTCACCTTTTACAGAATCAACTCGTGCTCCAAGAATCGAATTTGCAGCCAAAAGCCTACCCACACGTCTATAAAACCAGAAGGTGTATTCTTAAAAACCTCGGCTTCCTCAATATAACCAACCCGACCCTGACTTGTTTCAGTCGAAAAACCAGCTAAAATTTTATTCTTAGCACCAAGAACCTTAACATTACAAGCTGGCATTTTCACTAATAACGTCAAACCACCAGCCATCCCCATAAGTTTCGCAGCAACTTCACCACCCAACAACAACAACAAGATTTGCCGCAATATATCCCATTCTACTTTCAACAAACTCCACAACTTTCTTTTTTGACTCATCAAGCATACTCACTCGATCACACGCCTCAATAGTCTTCTCTAACACCTCCTCACTCAACGGTCTCCCATTAGTAGTCGATTCCGTAACAGTAACACCAATAATCACAGAGGCAGACACAATCCCTTGATAATCCACATCAGTCAAGTCAACTTTATTCCCAGCCACATTTGCATACTGAACTGGTTGTGGTACAAGAGACTCAAGTTCTGGAAACTTATAACGATATTTATCGCGAATAAAGTTAGTGATATTGAAAATCTCGTTACAGATAATGTGTTACATTCTACAATCAGTTGGTATTCTAGACCATCTTCCAGAACTAGTATTTTTTCAAGAACATGATTAACTTTGTTCATAGTATCTGCAAATCTTTGTGTTGTATGTGAAATCGAAACGAAATCCAAATCCAAAGAATCGTAATTTAGGGTTTGTAAGGGATGTGGTCGTTATCATTGTATGGGAGATCGTCAACATCTGCAAGAAAAGCATCATTCAGGTTTGCCATTGATGTAAACAGGAGAATTGACAGTTAGGAAGATGGCGAAGGGGTTAAAGTCAGGAATTTAGGGTTTATATAAATTTTAATAATTATTAGTGTAGAGAGTTTTTGGATATAAAAGAAATATTTACGTAAATTTAAGGGCTATTTATGTTAATAATGGTTTTTGAACAATATTACAATACTTAGAACCTTTTTTTTTTCCTCATGAAATATCTATTGAATTAAAAAAAATATTTGTATAAACTTGAAATAACCTATCATATAAAGTTATCGAAAAAAAGTCATGAAACCAATCACGATTTTTTTTATTATTAGAAAGAAATTCATCTAAAACGAGCATATTCTGTATCATATTCGACTCTGCGACGCCTCTAGTAGGTCACTCTCTGAATGACATCTCGACCTGATGGAGCTTAATAATACTAAGAACGTCTTATTTACAACTATATGAGCCTTTGTAACTAGAAGACATTTATTCGTCACCAAACTTCATGTTAATGAAAAGGTCTAAAGACTTACACCAATACCAAAAATAAAACAGAAAAAAAGTAATGTAAAAAAGTTATTTTGTTTGAGATGTTGAACTAAGGGTATTAGCCTATTATTCTCTTTATTGTTTTTTAAATAATTATTAGTATATTTATTTTATTTTGTATTTTGAAATACCGATAGTCTAACCTGAGCATAGTTTTGAAAAATTCCGGCCAAATAAATATATTTCCGGCAAGTGGTAGATGAAATATTCACGCCTTTGTTCTCTTATTCATCTCTCACTTGATTCTTTTACGGTTCAGGATAAATTATCAATCTCCAAACAAGAAGAAAAATTCTTGTTAATTAATCTCTCTCAGGTTTTTTCTTTTTATTTATTATTAACTATTTTTGCAAAACCCTAATTTTCATTTTCTTTTTAGGTTTTGATTAAGATAAAGCTTTGGATTACCGAAATTGATTCCGATTCCAATTCATCCGACAATGGCGATCCTTCTGATTGCCATGCTTCACCTTCTGAATGCATACTCAAAATTACAAACCATTTGGTATGATTTTACCACAATTTTCATTTCAACATTATAGATATTACTAAATTTGTTTATTTTAGGTGTTTTTGCTAGCTCTAGAGACTCCATACGTTCAACATTTAGTAGGAAATGTACTTGTATCGATATCTGACCTTCTGCTCGCATCTGTACGTCTAATCTCCACCATGTATCTTCGTTTCATTCCTTCTCATATTAAATATATATGTTTTACAGGGGAGCTATTGGGAGGAATTTCTTCAATTGTTATTTTTCCAATCTCAGTTGATAATATGTAAACTTATTTTACCTTCTTCTGACCTGCTGATTCGAGCTAAACATCTGGATGTGGATATGCAATTACTGTTGGATAATGCGGGATGGCATTCCGTTGGTGCTATTTGGTTACTCCTACGTAGTATTTTAAAACAGTTGAAACATCAAGATGATGATAACATCTTGAAAGTTTACATGAATGCTCTTGGTTCGTGTCTTCAACTTATACCATGGGACTTGTGTAACACGGTTCCGATTGATGACATACAGTATTGTGGATATCTTGTTCAGTTGTTTTGCTCTGTAGCTTCTCAAAGTTGCTCAAACGAAACATTGGCTATTAGTGAAATCCACAACATATTTCCGAAACTTTTATCATGGTGTTTTTACAAGGAAGGGGAAAGTCGTAATTACACACGCGTCTCTCAGTACATTCAATATAAGATTCTGGTTTGTTATTTGCTCTGATATATTAAAGATTAGGATATGAAAATTGTTTCATTATATATGTGTGATTATATATGCAGGTACTGATGATTAGGCTTAGTTCTATAGTCAATCTTGATTGTGAGAAGATTCTTTCATGGTTGCATCTTATTGATAAAAACTTCAAAGATCTTCTATTTGAATCTGTAACTCAACCGGAAGCTGATCAAGACGATTGTCTTAAAGATTCTCCATTCAAAGCAACTTCTCATCGACATTTACAAAGACGCGTTGTTTTCGTTTACTTGACGTGTGTGTTTCGTTTGACTGGGTTAAAAGAAAGATGCAAGATACAATGTTTATGTGGGGATGTGAATTCTTGCTCAAAGAAAGGATTCACAACACTTTATGAGTGGCTCGAAACACAACTTCCTACTAATATTCGTGTGAACCCTGAGTTATATGATTATAGCTGTAAGAACTTCACAAAGTCTTTTCTCCAGCTTTATATGCACGAAGATGATATGTTATTTGAAGTTCTCTTGCAGCTGCCGTACACACCTTTTGGGTACGCACAACAGCGAGCAACACGACTTGTAATATATTATATTCTATTATAATCGTTGCATTAATTTGTGAGTCTGTTTCCTTCACCCGACAGGATTAATTTTGATTGGACATCCGAGGTTGATGAGGATACAGTTGTCTTGTTGACGGATATCCTTAATCCTGTAAACATATTCCATATATTTCTTTCAGAGGTACATTTGTTTGGATTAGCTCTCCTAATTTCTGAATATCATCATATCATATTGTCGGTTAACAAACTGAGAGTCTTACTATATCTGTATTATTTGTAGCTACATTATGATCATGAGGTACTTCTCGATTACCTTATCTCAAAAGACACTGGAGCCAAGTGTGCCGAATATCTTTTAAGGCATGATATCCACCATTTTACTTTATTCAAACGAGTTTCAAACCTTTTTTTAGGTGTTTTGGTTATTGTATAGTTCTTCATTATACTTAATTCTCGTGATATATTTCAGGTGCTTGCGTATTGTATGTGAAAAGTGGACCTCCTTTATGGAATTTTCATTTCACATGGAAGCTGGAAGTCAATCTCTTCACAAACGAAGAAAGATTACAAGTGATTCATGCATACAACCATTTGATGATGCACGAGACTGCTTGCTTGTGCTAAAGAAATCTGTGGAGAGTTTACACCAGAAAGACTTGTTTCCATATAATCCACAAGTGCTTTTGCGACGGTACACTTCTTTAAACTGTACCCTTTGATTTTTCTTTCGTAAAAGATCTAGATGTGTCAAGTTTTTGTTGCACTCCTGATTTGTTGTTTTGTCGCAGTTTAACAAGATTTCAGGAGCTTTGCTGAACAAAGAGAGAATTAACCCCTTTAACCTCTGGGTCCGATCTCTTCTCATCGGTTGCAGAAAGCTCAAAAAAATTAATACCTCCTTTACGCCTTGAGGATTGACAGATGCAGGTCTGGGGTACATTGGCAAATATGGTCGTTATTTGAGACATTTCGTCTTCAGTATAAAGGAGAAACTGGTGCAGGACTGATAAACTTATGGAAAAGGTGCCCAAAATTGCGAAAATTGGAATTGAGGAGGCTAGCGATTGTTAGTAATGTCTATGATATAACTTCATTAAGGTTCCTATACTGTGTCTCTTACGGTACTGTATTTTGAAATTGACTCCTGTATTTGAAGCTTTAATACACAACAATAGGGTCTTCGGAGCAGTTGTAAATGCTAGTTTAGTTACTAATATAAGCATTTGATATTTATGACAAGTGAAGAGCTATATTTTTTATTGCGTTTCTTGTGACATTTGTATCCTTCTATTTCTGAAAATGACTGTCGGATTATCGGTCCTTGTAAAAAACAGTTTTTACTCCTATATAGTGTTTTGATTTGAGGTGAATAGCTGTTCCAAACTGTTCACATCGTTTGTGGCTTTACGCATTAGCAGTTTTTCATCCGCTACAAGTGGCGTTTTCAACCCATTTACTTTAAAATTGGTCAGTCAGTTTGGATTATGTCTGACCTTATACGGGTCAACCCATTTTACTTTGTTGTGCAAGTAGCCCAAAGTGTTCAATTATTTAATTTATATCTAATCTAACCCGACCAGTTATGACTGGAGTTAGAAAACCACTTGTGTTTGACCCAAAACCATTTTGAGTAAGTACCCAACCAGTCGGACCCGCTCATTTTGCAATCTCTAGTCTCCTTTTATATTTAGCAAACTCCGATACCGCTCCACCGACCCAATCATTTCAACTACACTTTGCAGATCGTTAAAGTAATTTGAAGTCGTACATGTTATACAGTTTGTCATAAAACAAGAAACTAACGCACTCTAGTTATTTTGTCCTAACCGGAAGTTGAGCTTTCACCTTATATACTCTTTGCATACCCGCTAGTATGTTAGTAGTCTTTCTACTCAATTTTAAACAAAATAAAGAAGTAATTCATTCGAAAACAATGCAAAACTGCAAATTGCGTGTTTTCTAGTTATTGTTTATTAGTGTAGAACCAATGATTTTTAGGGTCTTCTTCAAATTGTAAGGAAGTGTTTGGTTGGGTGTTTTGAAATTCACAATGTACATCATGAAAAGTAAATACTCAATTTAATTTTACTATGTTTATTTAAGATTCTAAAGCTAATATGACCCATTTCGAATTTATTATAGTACTTAATTTTTATATAGAAGGAAACTATGTTTATAAATTGATTTTTACTTTGTTATATAAATATCTATATTAATTACATATATTAAGGTTTTCCGGTATTTAAATCCGTGATCAACAATGGAGGACTGTCTTTCTGCAAGGTATTCATGTTTTTTATTCAACGTGTTACTATTAGTTACATCCAATATACACGACTTTTTACCTATTGTATTTAACCCCTTAGAGATAAAATGTAACCTGAATTAAACATTATTTCCATTTGAAATGATTGCATTATTAGTTTTCAGTTTATTTTACTTCTATATATACATTGGGTGGAGTTTTAAGGATGTTGATATCGTGTATGGGTAAGTTTTACGATTAATAGAAAAATAGATAGATCCACTGATAAACTGGATTTTGATAAATAAGATGTTACATTTTTAGTGTTTTAGAGGTGTCAATTTCAACCCATTTATTTGTTTGAAAATGAGTTGGTTTGGATTATGTTGGAAGTCAAACGGGTCATAATACTAGGCTAAAACTAAATCGGGTGAAAGTCGAGTGTTACTAAAATGTTTCTAACTTTCAAAATCAAACTAATTTGAGGTCTCAATTACTACAAACTACAAAGCAGTGAACCACAAATGAATATTTTAATAGTGATTAAAGATTATAATTTTGGATAGTCAAAGGACTGTTATTGTAATAACAGCATTCTTACTCTATAGCTAGCTAGCAAACGATGCGAAATCAATCGACTGTAACAGAATAATGTAAAATCAAAACCAGCAGCAAAACAGAATGTAATCGATTATAACTTTTTATATATAAAAAAAAATAAAAACTAAAAGATATCGGGGATCTTTCATTCCTTCTATTTGAACCCCTTATTAATCTAAATAGCCCCTAATTATAATTAAAGAGGGGCACAAAATACGAGGAACGGTCTTCTGTGGTTTTATTGAGTTTGAAATATTTTGGGGCTTTAAATCATAAATAGATTTATCTATTTTATAAATAGTAATAAACAATAACTAAATAATTTTTTTTTTTTTGTTAAACATATTTTTTTTAGTATTACGTATTGTAAATATTTTAGATTCTGTTTTGATATTAAAGTTTTAAATATATTTTTTTAGCATTACGCATTGTTAGTATTTTATTTATATATGTCATTTTGATTTTTTCAGTCAGGAGATACTATAGATGTAGACTATTATTGATAATGAAGGTTATGTTTTTTTATGTTTATTAGTATCATTAGTTAATGATAATGAAAGTTATGTTCTTTTATTATTTGTCGCGTCGCAATTTATTTTATTTATTTGATGCGTCGTAAAAAGTTAATATAAATAAAAAGTTAATTCTTATAAATGTTGTAGTTAGGTGTTTGTGATAAATAAAAATAAAATATAAATAAAAAAGATTGCAAATTATTATTATTTAAATGAGCTATAATTATGACTTTTAAAATAAGTTTTAATTACCTATCATTACCTAATTATTTGAGCTAGAAAGACTAAAAAATGAAGTTATTATATAATGATTAGAGTTATTAAAGAAAAGTTTAATAACTAATTATTAAATGGTCAATCTAGAATATGGAGGGCTAAATAGATCAACTCTTTATTTTAAGAAAAAAACACATCAACAACCTCAAACTTAAAAGCTAATCATAATAGATTTTCTTTTTAAATTTGTCAGTCTCTTCGAATCTAGTTCTTGTTTGTATATATAGTTTCAAGCAGGGCCGATCTCAAATTTTTGTTAAAAGTTCAATTAATTCCCACAAATAGTGTATTTTGAGGGAAAATTAACAGAAAAAAAAAAATCATATTTTCTGTTACAAATTACTACTCGTATCAAAATTTCGGAAGAAACAACTATCCTGGTTTCAAGTCTAACTACAACTACTTCTATCAAACATATCTTTAAAAGTAAAAGCTGGTTCTAATCTGTTACCATACATAAAAACATAACTAGTAAAATGTCAATATTCTTCATTTTCGCAAAATTATATCATTGTTATACTCTTCTTTGTACGGAAATATGTGTTCACATAGTTTTGCTTGATATGAGATTGACATTTTCGTTTGTTTTGGTGATTTTGGTACTATTTCGTGTGGAGCATATAAAAGTCTATAACGACTTGTCTTAGATGATACAAGTTAGAGATATTTTGTCAAATTCTATGTATGGCTTTCACATTTTATTAAGAAAATGACAAGTCAAGGATTAAAAAAACTAAAGTTTAGGCTAACTAATCATTGAATTATAAAATGCATATATGGTTATATAAGAATTGTTTTATCTTTTATTTTTTCATGATAGGATAATATAAAATATGGCAGTGTTTTAATATTTTTGTTGTCAAAAGCTGCACCACAAAAAAACTTAATCAGAATCAGAATGGGTTGAGTTTCATATAGACTTATTCCAAAAAGCAAGCTTATAAATAATGGGGGTCTTTAAAGCAAAATGTCCAAAAGTCTTTGTGAGTTTATGCACTCCATGTTTATCATTGACTTGACTTTATTTTATTCAGAGTATATTACATAGATCGTCCCTAAGGTCTATATGGAATTATGGATTTCGTCCCTAACTTTGAAAAGTTGCATGGATCGTCCCATTGTTTAAACTAATTACTCATTTCGTCCCTAATTTCAACGTCCGTTAATTTCCACCGTTAGTCTGTCCCACGTGTTAAACACGTGAGGGGTATTTTAGTCTTTTCTCAGCCTTCACTTTTATTACCCCTTCTTCCTCAAATATCTTCCCCAAACATTAATAAACCCTAAAATCTATCACCATTCACCATCCACCATCCTCTGAAATCATAATTACCCAGAAAATCATCACCGTCCATTTGCTTCTCCGATTCCGACCACCACCGCAGCCGCTGCCTGCACCACCACCGCTGCCTGCACCACCACCGCGGCCTGCACCACCGCCGCTGCCTGGATATAATCACCTCCACCAAAAAATAAGATGCCGAAAATAGTATATGATCTTCAGGCGTAGAGTACTTAAACGTAGATCCCAACAACCTTCTTTGCTTACATGATCTTCAACTGGTAGACGAGGTACACAAGCAAGATTTCGAGTTATTACTTATTAGTGTCCTTGTTAAAATCCTTTATTTTATTTTCATTTTTCAAAGCTTTTCTTATTTCATTCATTCTGTAGTGCCTTGGAAGAATTTACGATCAGTAGGTTAAAGAAAGGACTATCGGCGAATTGGTTTGGATTTGCAGGAACTCGATTTGGAAATTTTTTAAAGGGGTTCAAATTGGTTTGGATTTGCAGGAACTCGATTTGGTTTGGATTGGATTTGGATATATGGAGGTAATGTGAATCTGATTTTGATTTTTTTGATTTTGACTTTTGGAATCTGATTTTGATTTTGACTTTTGGGGTTATGGAACGGAGGTAGGTGAAGACTGGGGAAAAGACTAAAATACCCCTCACGTGTTTAACACGTGGGACAGACTAACGGTGGAAATTAACGGACGTTGAAATTAGGGACGAAATGAGTAATTAGTTTAAACAATGGGACGATCCATGCAACTTTTCAAAATTAGGGACGAAATCCATAATTCCATATAAACCTTAGAGACGATCTATGTAATTTACTCTTTTATTTATTTATTTTGGCAAAACAAATACTCATTAATATAAATATCTAATACACTAAGCCAAATTCTTTTAACCATTTGACATAAGCTATTGCGCAACATTACATCAGACTTACAATTGAAAGTGACAACGGCGAATGAATAGAAGATGTTTTGAGACCATTCGCTCTAAAAGATTAGGTTTCATATTTGGTCGTTTACATCATCATGACATGTTACCTAAAGGTGGTCAAAAGTAGACTTCCATAAAGCCTCGACGACTTATCGAAAACTATATTTTCCTTGTTGGAATACTCTATGATACGTTTTTTTTTTTTTTTTTTTTTTTATAATAACTTATTTTGATTGATTTATGTATATTATGAAAAAAAAAAGTTATGAATAAAAAATCATGCTTCCATCATCGAAAAATTTATAAAAGTACCATCTTTTTTGAAACGGTGATCAAAACTACCCGTGTTTTGGGACTTGTTTCAAAACTACCCCATTCGCGTCTCCTACATGCGAACTATCAGAAAGCCACATTTTTAGCACATAGATCGCATCTCCTACATGCGATCTATGTGAATGAAAGAAAAAAAAATTTGTGTAGTGGGGTCGCGTCCTGTACATGCGATCTTTGTAAGGGGAAAAATTGCCATGCAAACTACGTAGAGCATTTCTTATATATACCAACAACACCAACTTAAAACACACCAACATACACATAATACTTATACAACACATACACAAAAACACACATTTTCACAACTTAAAACACACCAACATACACAACTTAAAACACAAACTCAAACACTTTTATCAAAACCATTTATAAAATAATGATTTACGAGGTTGGAAATATTGTCGAAATTTCGAAGAAAGATAAGTTTGATAACATATTTTGGCGTTGTGGTCGAATTGTTTTCGTTTATACTCGTTATTGTAATTTTTATGTTATGAAGTTAAATTTTGAATAAAATATGTTTTATTTTTAATTTTTGTTATATTTTACCTTAGAATTAGATTTTGATAAATTTTGTTTTTTACGAAATTTAAATACCAAAAAGTTCATAAAATAAAAATTAGTTATTATTACAAGTTGAAATGTTATGACCCGGTTGATTGCAAGCGGTACACCTTCGAGGGGCATCTATAGGTTGAACGTCCATCTCGTTACGTATTCTATTCGTACGTCTGCGTCCTCTTGACCTTGAGAAACGAGAGAGATCCGCTTGAATCTTCCAACCCGGATCTACCCAATAAGCAACGTGCGGAAGTGGTTGAAAATTGGAACGATACATTCTTTTGTACGTGTCCGTTTTGTAAACCTTGTTTACGTGATCAGCAAGTTGTTCACCTCTATGTCGAATTGCTGCCATAGAATGTGAACATGGAAATCTATGATTTTGCCATTTTCCACACGTACAAGTTTTTCTTCTCCCTCCAAAATTCACAGTGCAAACGTTTCCGCCGGTATCGTTTGGATTGAACCGTGACTCGACTCTATAAACCCCCGTTTCGTAATTAAACTCGGTAATATTATGTCGTTGTGCATATACCTCACGTTGGGTGAACATTGCCCACATACGAGGGGGCAACGGTGTGTCACAGTTCCTTGCGATTTGGGCGTGTTTTCTAAAGTGATCGACGCACTTGTTGAATGTAAAATCAATGAGGGCCTTTATCGGCAAAAGTCTCGCTCCTCGTAAAACATTGTTGAAACACTCCGCAATGTTCGTTGTCAACCAACCCCACCTTCGATGATTCTCGTCATAAAGAAGTGTCCACTTACTTTTGTCGATTTGGTCAAGATAATTCCATGCTTCTGTGTCGAGATGCATCATATCATCTATACTTTCGACATACTTTCTTGCTTGTGTGGTACTTCCTATCGCCCAACAAAGTTTCTTCATTGCAGTGGTTTTATATTTCTTTGTGAAATTACTTCTCACGTGTCGCAGACAAAAACGATGGTATCCAAAAGGGTGCATCCACCCAAGAAGATTTTCCATAGCGTGGATTATACCATTGTGTCTATCGGATATGACACACAATTTTCTTTCCGCAACAACATGAGTCCTTAACTGCTGAAAAAACCAACACCAGCTTTCCACCGTTTCCTCATCGACAATGGCAAACGCGAACGGCAATATGTGATTGTTAGCATCCTTTGTAACAGCCGTTAACAACTTACCCTTGTACGATCCTTTCAGATGTGTACCGTCAACACACATCACCGGTTGGCAGAATTTAAATGCCTCAACAGCAGGTCCAAACGCCCAAAATACGTATTTGAATACGTAACCATCGTCTGAATATTGTGGATGATGTTGCCACTCCACGATGGTATCTGGGTTTGTAGCCTTTAATGCTGCAATGTACGAAGGCAACTCCGAGAAATTACTCTGCCAACTACCGTGTATACTCTCAATTGCCTTTTTCCTACCATGCCAGGCCTTTTGGTAAGTAACGTCGACATTCTGATAGTTTTTTATATCGGCCATAATGTGTTTTATCGGGTAGGCGACATCTAACGTAACTGAGTGCTTGATGAGAGAAGCAATCATTTGTGAGGTGATGGATCGGTTGTTATTGCGAGTGACCGTACCATAACAGTTGTGAGAGGTTACCCAACGCTTTATAGTCCAGTTGTGATGGTTAAACTTCTTCACCGCACGTACATACCAATTGCAAGCAGGTGCCCCGGCTACTTGAGTAAAACCCGGTTTACGACTACGGCACCTTGCATTGAATAATCTGGGTTCACTTTTATTAACCCAAATCTCCCTGTTTTGAGAAACAGACCAAAGCCTTACCGCATGTTGGATTTCTTTTTTATTTTTGAAAGTCATTCCAACCCGGATTTTATTCTCTTCTTGGCTCTAACTGATATATACTCTAAAACAATAAGATATTAACACAACACAATTTGGAATTTTTCATAAAAATCATCACATTACATAAATAATTAACCCTAAACACTAACACATAACCATTTTCAAAACAAAAAAACTAACAAAAATGATTTTTTGGCATTTTGTACATAGCATAAAACACACCAAAAAAACCAAAAATAAAAATCTAAGTTTTAAAAACTCTAAAACAATAACATAATAACAAAACACAATTTGGAATTTTTCATAAAAATCATCACATTATATAAATAATTAACCCTAAACACTAACCATTGGCTTTTGGACAATTAATAACAATTCATAATAATAAATTCAAAAAAAAAAAAATTGAACAAAATACTACTTAAGGTATGTGTTTTAAAAAAAATAAAATTAAGTTGTTTTAAAAAAAATAAAATAGGTCCTGGGCTCGAATCTTAGAAGTTGCTTTTATTGTTAGGATTATTTTTTCCTTTTATGGTTTTGTTACTAATTGACATATTGTTAGGATTAATTTTTCTTTCTTAAAAAACAAGTATTTCATCATAATATAAAATATAACGTAACTTTCAATAATAAAAATACCAAAAAACAACTTAGTTTGCTTGTTGATACTAAGTTATAATAAATCGCAATAAAATAGAATACTAGAGTTTATTATGATAGTATGATCTTTTAAAATTTGTTACTCTTTATAAGTTACACATAATATTCATATCAATAGTTTGATTATATTCTAAAAATTAGTAGATTAGTCGAAGATTTAAATGCAAATTAGTAGATTAGTCGAAGATTTAAATGCAAATTAATATTCATATCAATAGTTTGATTATATTCTAGGAACAGCGAGCTCTGAACCCCCCAGTCAACGAGTCAACGAGTCAGACTTACAATTTATTAACCCCCAACCGACACAATATTTAGATTTCTATATAACCTTCCATCCATGCATACGTAAAAACCACAAAAAAAAACATTATTCTTCAAACCCTAGAAAAACACACACGACTAGAAACCTAAACCACAAAAAAAAACATTCTTCTACAAACCCTCGAAGGCGTGCACAGCCACGTTCTAACGTGGACGAGGCCGGTCCCTCTAACCCGGAACCATCGCATGGGGTTGATACTTCGATGTACTATCCGACTCACGATTCAATGCCATTCCAGAGTCAGGATCCCGATCCCTTCGAATTTCCGAATCAAAGTTATACCCCTTCTGGAGGTTTTTTGTCACTTTTTGATTATACCCCTACGCCTACGCCCGAGGGTTATAATTATAACTATTTGACATCCCCACCAGCGATGCAACATCGAGGAGGTGAATCGAGTCATCAAAACCGTGACTTTTCACCTGTACACTATCAGGGGTTTGACTTTGACAATGAAGATGGTAATCGACGGTATCCGCAAAGAGGAAATCAACCGCCAGATTGTTATACCCCAAGTGACCCGAATCCTCAAGTTCATCGTGGTCGTCGTCGTTAGAGATTTGTAATTTTTTTTAAACAATGTTTTTTTGTAATTTTATTTATATTACTGTTTTTTTAAATTATGTTTTAGTAATGTTCTTTATATTACAATTTTTTTAACAATGTGTTTTTTTAAACATAAATTATAACATAAACTTATAACATTATAAACATAAATCATAACATAAACTTATAACATATTATTATTATATAGTTAATAAAAATATTGTTAAATACAGTATAACATAAATTATAACATAAACTTATAACATTAAACCGGTCAACAACTAGCATTAAACCGGTCAACTAGCATTCAACTTATAACATAAAACCGGTCAACTAGCATTAAACTTATAACATTAAACCGGTCAATTACGAAAATATAATATTATTATAAATTGTTATTTAATTAATTACGAAAATATAATATTAAAAGATAAACAAAATATTACAAAAGATAACGTTAAAATTTATTCAAAATAAAAATAAAACATACAACAATATAAAAACAACAAATAACTATGCCGTACGTTTACTATAAAAACAATTAGCCATATGTTTGCGGAAACCTTTCACGATCTCCTCGGATACATCACTTCGTATGTAATCTTCGTCCGCAAATCTTAGGAGCCTATCTATAAACATACAAACATATAATGCCGAGTTCTCGTTACTACCCGGGTATTGTGAGACTTGTGCAACGTTTGTGACTGGATATGCACCAATTGATTGTCTCCCCCTACCAAAAAAGGTAATCAAGTGCAAAAAGCCCAATAAACCGTCTTCGTATTTTACCTTGACCTCATCAAGAAATTCATCCGAAATACTTGAATAATCCCTATCGAAAATGGTCAATTCTAATGTATAAATGTTAAACTGCAACAAAAACCAATGGTTATTCGGACAACATATGGGGATAAGTACGTCATCGACCTCCCACCAGGCAGGATATGGAGGTTTTGTCCCATTACACAGTTTTACAAGTTTGTTCATATTTGCCTCCGTGAACAAACCGTTAAACATGGTAGGCATAACGGCAAACTTACGCAAATTCTTACTCGGTTCAATTTGAAATAAACGTTTATGAACCATTAGCGACCTTTTTATCCACCCATCAACATGCTGCGTTAAAAAAAAATTTGTTAGTTAAATTATTAAATATTTTTAAATAATCACAGATGTTATTAAACTCACCATAACCCACAATTCATTGTTTTGCATCAAACCAAGCAAAACTCCCCAAAAGTTTCTTTCGCATTTGAAACTTCTCGGTAAAAATGAAATCAAACAGTATTGATCTTCGTCTCTTTTGCCTATATCCCCATGAAGATAGAATGTTCTTGCACTATCGGCTAAAATTACGCGGTTTGAATCATCAACTTCAACAGCATTTCCAGTAATCTCGTTAATTTCATTTTGCACTCTATTTCTTTCCTCATTCAGTCTAACTAGTTGTTCGCGAAGTTGTGCAAGTCGTGAATTTTCCATCAGAAATTTTGGGTAAATTGTGTTTGAGTTTATATTGTAATGAGAGTGTAGAAATGTGTGTTTTTGTGTATGTGTAAGTGTAAGTGTAAGTTATGTGTGTTGTTAGTATATATAGGAAATGCTCGACGTAGATTGCGTGGCAATTTTTCCCTTTACAAAGATCGCATGTACAGGACGCGACCCCACTACATAGATTTTTTTTTTTTTCATTCACATAGATCGCATGTAGGAGATGCGATCTATGTGCTAAAAATGTGGCTTTCTGATAGTTCGCATGTAGGAGACGCGAATGGTGTAGTTTTGAAACTAACCCCAAAACACGGGTAGTTTTGATCCCCGTTTCAAAAAAGATGGTACTTTTATAAATTTTTCTCCATCATCAATGAGAAGTATTCTCTTGTTAACAATTATCATTTCGGATATCATTATCAATCATGGACTCATGGTACTTAAAAAATCTCATCATAAAGTGTTGATAACATTAAAATACACATACAATAATTAGTTAATTTCACTGAAATTTGTGATTAATCGGTTTTAAAAAAGTATTAACGACTAAAAACACTTTGTCAATCATGACATCAGACTTGTTTATAGTGATTTTTACACCGAATTGCCAGAATGATAACACTAATTTTCGGTGTTAACATGGGGATTTTTGACATGATAGGAAATGCTCAACTTTAATGTTGATCAAGTTATCATTAAATGAAAGGCAATCGTATTATGTTACAAAAAGAAAATATTATATTTGTTTGTTCCAAAAAATAGAAATAAATTAATTATATATAGGAAATAACAACTATTAATGTCGCATTCATCACGAGATTATTATAATTATTATCTTAATAGTTTTTAATTAATACTAACTAGATTTCTCTCCCACCAACCATCATATTATTTAGCTTTTCGAAAAATAGGCTTATATCCGTTTACGTTACACCACATTTATCGGATCCAAATTTCAAAAAACAAATAATTCATACCAAATATTTTTTACATTTCAATGAAAAAGAGCTTTTGCACAAAAACAAAACATTTATGCAAACAATCATATAGAGGTTTGTATCAAACTTTAAACGAGTACTAAAATAAAAGAAATCCGGAATAACCGTTTTGTACGAGAACTCTAAACGAGTTCATTGAAAAACTAAATATCCATAGCAAAGTTCGAATATTCAAACAAATAACCTACACAAACATTACTGATAGTGAAAAATAAACATTCCGAAATAGTTATTCAAGTTGAAGTTGCTGGTTCAATCTTCCTCATCGGAAGCCCAACTTTATGATGATCATCTTCATCATGATAAACATACGCAAAACCACCATGTCGAGTCATATCCATTCCCGCCGTTTCATCTTCAGCCGAGATCCTTAACAACTTAAGCTTATGTAGAATGAAAAACAAAGGACCCATTGTGACACTCACGAACCCGAAAATGACTACAATCTGGACCAAATGTGCAGCTAATAGTTTTCCCCCGCCACCCATGAATAACCCGTATGGACGGCCCGGTTTTCCCGGATAAACCTCGTTTACGTACTTTTCCTTGGCGAATAAAGCTGTGAAAATAATCCCCCATGCCCCACATCCACCGTGTAGCTGAGCGGCTTCTAGCGGGTCGTCATATTTGAACTTTTCGGCTAGATAGTTAAACCCGGTTAAAACACAAGCAGCAACAAATCCACAAATAACCGCTGCCCATGGGTCAACAACAGAGCATCCAGCTGTTATAGCTGCAAACCCACCTAATAATCCATTGCACACATCGGTCACGTTCCAGTGTCCGGACAATATTCTTTTTCCAAATAAAGTTGTTAGAGCGGCGGTACAACCAGCCAAAGTGGTTGTTACCGCGGTTCTACCAACCGCACTCCATTGACCATAATAGGCACCAGACTCATATGGACTTAAAATTTTGGTAAACGAACCCGGGTTAAACCCGTACCATCCAAACCACAACAAAAAGGTACCAAGCACGACTAAAGACGCACTATGACCACGTAACGCAACCGATCGACCACTATGGTCATACCTACCAATCCTCGGGCCTTCGATCAAAGCACCATACAAACCCGCGATCCCGCCAACCATATGAACCACACCCGATCCTGCAAAATCTATCACACCCGATCCTAGAAATAAGTTATCCAGATTCGAGGCACTAGCCCAGCCGTCGACGGACCAAAACCAATGAGACACGATCGGGTAAACAAAGCCGGTTAAGAAAGCCGAATATATCAAATAAGCAACAAACTGAGTCCTTTCGGCTATGGAACCGGAAGTAATACCCGCAGCAGCGATTGCAAAAGCCCATTGATACAAAAAGTAACTATAATCAAAATCCGAAGACGGCATGTCTTTTAAAGCAAAGTTATGTTTGCCAATAAACCCATTTGAAGGGGTACCGAATGCGAATGCAAACCCGAACAGATAATAAAACAAGCCGCCAGCAGCCGCATCAAGAACATTAGTAAGCATGATGTTCATGGTATTTTTCGCTCTAACCGAACCCGCGCATAGCATGGCAAAACCAAGTTGCATGGAAAATACGAGGTAGGCTGAGAAAAGAAGATATGTGGAATCAACAGCGAATGTTGTGTCGCTAAACCTGGTGGAGACGGTGTTGAATTGGTCGCAGATGAAAGCAGCGGCGGCGGCTGGGTTAGTTGTGTTGGCGCCGAACATAGACGCCAAGGTGTCGGCGGAACATATTTGTGATGCCATACTCCGGCTGTTGTAGACGCCGAGAGTTAGGGATTATTGTTACGGGAGTATCTCATAGTGTGGTTCACATATATATATAGATTGATAGACAGAAATATAAGGAAGGCGTTTTTGACTGTTGACTTTTTCTCATTTCAATATATCAAAATTAACCCCTTGGGGTTCCTCATTTTGTCCAAAGTTATTTTCGTACATAATCATAGATGTTATATTTTACGTCAACTCGTCAATTAAAACTATGAGAAACTATTTCAAAATACATTCAAATTCACTATTCTATGTATTGAAAAATGGTTTGTGTTTTATGTCCTACAAACCACTAAACTACCTTCATAAGAGACACTATTTTGTGTATTAAACAATCAATTTGGCCTATTCATTGTATTTGACAATTTATAACCTATTGAAATTAAGCTAGTTATGATGCTAATGTAACGGTTTATATACGAGTTGTTTTTAAAAGAATAAAACAAAAGGGATAAAAGATGGGTAAGTTTAAAAAGCAAGGACCAAAACTACGTATTTGGGAAACGTTTAAAAAGGCAGTTTAATATTGAGGCGATAAAAAAGAGTAAGGGTTCCTATATATCTGTAAAATCGTATAACAATAACTGCAGGCTGCAGCAATTGGGGTAACAAAAATACAATACAATTCAAACCATAAAATTGAATCATAACTAACTTTCCGAAGATGTAGAAATTATTTGAATAAATTAGATTCATTTTATAGAAAGTGGAATCTAATTATTGTATTATTGTTTTGAGGGGGAAAATCCCAGGAAGAAGATATTGTTGTCCTCGGAAAATTCACAATAATTATAAGAAACAAAAACACACACTAAAGCCTTGATCTTTCCAATGCAATCAATAGAATCGATGTGGACTAAAACTTAAAGAAAATATATCAGGGATAATACAATTTTTAGAAAAATAATTGGTATTTGTCTGCCTTTTTAAGGTTTGTCCAACTTTTTACGAAACTATATTTATGTTTTCTATCAAAATCACATGACATTTATAAAATGAATATTTTGAAACTGCTGTTATTATAAATAATACAGAAAATATAATGTAATATTAAGTATGTAAAGTAAAATGGAGAGAAACAATATGATTAAAATTAATAGTGGAATAAATATGATTTTGACTAGCCAACATATTTAGAGATAAAAAGTTTAAAGCAATGACAAAGATTCCTAAGACCTTTTTATTCCAACATCTTTTGATATCAAAAAAGCCGTTTTCACACTTGGAAAAAGTAGCACGTCATGTAACTATATTAAATGTTTAAATTATTAAAAGGTTGTTAGGTCTCATTCGCCTTGTAGGGTGAAACAGATTTATGATGGGTCTATTAATTTCCACACACACAGTTATTTATAATTTTCGTTTGGCTAAATATTTATGCAACAAGTAATGATATATGTTATGATTAATATATCAAACTTTTTTGCAACTTGATATGCCTACCTTTGACTTTTGAATAGTCAAAACAGCTACATGTTGTTACAACTTGCTATTAGATTAATCAACTTACAAGTATTTCATTTAAAATAGATGATATACATATGTACTTCACATGCTTAAAACATTTAAATTTTATACTAAATACAATATAAATAAGAATAGAGAAAACTGTTTATATATATCAAATACATTTGATATTAAAAATGAATATAATAGATATGTAGAATAGACATGTAAATCATTTCTCTTTTTATAAATAATCATCATAAGATATGAAATGAATATTAGAAGAGATAAAAACAAACATAAAATTAAACACCCGAATCTATTATTTAGCATAGATAAAGTAATTTAATATGATGTCAAACCAAAATCAAATGGTATGTGTAGGTTATCGAAAGTAATAGATTATTGGGCTGTATATTATATAGTTTAGTTTTTGCTAATAATTCATATTTCAGATTTAATAGGTCGGGCCCCTATGACAAGCATAGCCCAGTTCAGGTTAGGCCCAATCTGAATGGAATTCAACTTCTATAAAACTTGTTTAAATTACGTGGAATAAAAATATAAGATCACGGTTAGGTATTGAAGGAAAGAGGAGTTAAGTACATGAATCTTTTGAGTTTTGAGTGTTGTAAATTGCAAAATCTCTCGTGATATCCACCAAAGTGGTATACTACTATACTAGTTTATATCTTTACAAGACCTCTTAGGTTCAACAAAAACTATATAACATGGTGGTGGTGGTAAAGGAAAGAGTTTGTCTGATCAAGTTGCGTATATATGTGTAAAAAGATTCGTTTTTTTCGAATAACTTGAACAAATAAAAACTCATTCATTACCCTTTACTTATGATCTATTAATTTTGAGAACCTACATACACCATTGATGAACGGTTCATATAAAGTTGCATGAAACTCTATTGATTTATAATTTTTTTTTGGAACGGCACTTATGTATTAAAAACACCTAAAATGGGGCAAACGAAGTACAAAAAGCTCTTAACCAGGTTCTAATGTTAGCGGGTTAAACATCCAATTTTTCCATCCAAAGCAACAAAATGCGTTGAATTTTCCGGAAATATGTCTTCCCGTTTAATTCTCCAACGATCTTGCTCTATGTTGTTTAATAATCTATTTCTCCAATTCCAAACCATCCATATAGATGCCTTGCACCAGGTTTTGTCTCCATTTACTTTGCAACCCCAATTAAGTATCCATAATAACGATGTGGGTTGTGGCATAGGCATTTTACACCAAGCCCAAACCTTCAACAAAATTATGCATGTCCATCTACAGGAAACGAAACAATGCACCACCGTTTCTGGCTCCTCGTCACAAAAGAGACAGTTGGTGCAAATAATATTAATGTTTCTTTTAACAAGATTCATCCGAGTTTGGAGGCAGTCATGCAACGCACGCCAAACCATTAGATTTACTTCTATTGATTAAGACTTGGTGTATGAATTTATGTTTGTTTATCAAAATATATCTTATTGAATTTGGAAAACTTAATTACTATTTAAAACGTTATCCAAAAAAAGTTACAATAGCTACCACATAATATATACCCAAAACGAGCATACACAAACCTAACTCACCAACCTTATACTAAACCCGTGCTTGATTTGATTGTGTGGCAAGCTTTTCATAATGTCACATATGTGTCTTGAGCTTGACATTAGAATGATTTGAGAACTTGAAAATGTTAATCCAGAAGTTTGAAACTAATGATCACTTGTGCAAGCTCGATATAAGCTCTCTTCGATAGCACGGTCGAGTTAGACTTAACAGAGCTTAAGTAAAGTTGGAACTAGAATATGATTATTATATGAAGATGAAACTTAGCCTTCTATACAAATCTTTTTTCATATAATATCGCATGTTACATATGACATACAGCTATAGAATAATTCATGTGCGAGCTTAAATCATTAACGCGTGTTTTGTACTTGATATTCATAGATGTCGAATTTAAATAGCTCGGAAAAAAAAGTTTAACTTGTTTACGGTCCTTAGCAGAAGTAATGTTTTTACTATTAGAACACATAATAATACTTTTCTGAAATTTTCGGGTAGAACATATAATTGAAGTTCTTACCAAACTAAAATGATTGAGAAAAAAAGTAACGGTATATAAGAGTCTAGAAGCCTACTATGTAACATTCAAATGAAGTGCACTTTTGGGAAAGCATAATTATTTAATCCGTAAAAAATCATGAATGGCACCAAGTTTCATGTTTTATTCATCAACTACTATATTTAAATATTTTGATTGTTAAGTTAATAATAATAAAATGTGGTTATTGTTTTCCAACTCAGCAAATATCAAGCATGCATGTATGTGATACTAGTAATAATGTAATATTATCTTACTGATTTAAAACTACTTTGGTAGATATTTTGATTATGTCATTTTGCTTTGTGATTGCTTGTTGATTTCATATAGTATGACAGAAACTTATGTATAATTATATGATTGATAATATATTCTTAGTTATATATACAATGTGGAAATAGTAAGGCAACTCTAGTATCGACTCCAATGGACCTTCGTGAGCCTTCCACGAGGAATATAATTTGCAACGACCAACAGACGAAATTCCTCAATAATACATAAACTTTGTTGTTGAAATTACTCTTTCATTGATGAGTTGATTTTTTTTATTTAACGAAAAAACTTGTACATATATTTATCTTTGTCAAGACTTTGATGACATCTTGTTTGATATCAATAAAATATTGGAAGTATCAATAAAATAATGGATAAATCACATAGAATGTTCATGTAGATGTACTAAATTGCAGCTTTTGTCCAGAAGTTATCAAATTTATCCCTCGTTATTTAACCTTTTTAACAATGTTTATGTTAAATGATGGTAAGACACCATTTCACCCTTCTAATTTGGAATGGAAAATGATTATTCATATATATATATATATATATATATATATATATATATATATATATATATATATATATATATATATATATATATATATATATATATATATATATATATATATATATATATATATATATATAGAAAGAGAGAGAGAGGATGAGTTTCAAAAGAAATCTACAATTATCCACTTTCTAACCATACATTTTTCCTTTAATATTTTATTTTTTCGTTTTTTAATTCGGTTTTTTTTTTTTTTGCAATGTTTTATTTAACTTTTTTTTTTTTTCAAAATCACATTTGATTTTCAAAAAACTAAAATTTATAAATTTTAAAATTACACTTGAAAAATTTGTTTCTCGAAAATCACATGTGATTTTATAAACAAAATAGTTTGTAGGTTAAAAATCACATGTGGTTTGGTAAAAAATAATCAATAATTTTTTAAAATCAAACGTGATTTTACCCATAAAAGATTTGTAGATTGAAAATCAAATGTGATTTTTAAAAAATAAGGTTGAAAATCAAATGTGATTTTCGGAAGAAAAAAATAAAAATAAATAAAAAGTAAATAAAAAGGTAAAAGAAAAAACTAAAAAAAAAATTAGAAAAAAAGTAAAAAAAAAAAAAAGAGAAAATAGATATAAGGAAAAATGGATGGTTAGGAAAGAATCTAAGGATCACTAAAGATTACGAATTCCTTTTGAACCCCAATATATATATATATATATATATATATATATATATATATATATATATATATATATATATATATAGGGACTGATTCATGCGAGAACTCTTATTTCTGCGAGAACTGCGAGAACTCTTAAAAAAAATGTCAATTAACATGTAATTATGTCTATTGACATGTAAAAACTATTGAATGTTAAAAATCTAGTAAAAATATAAATGAAAAATTAAAAAAAATTGTATGAAATCACGCGTATTTAAAATTGTTCACATGTGAACGTTTTTTTTTTCAAAAAAGAGTTCATATATGAACGAAAATGTTTTACGTTATTTTATATGATTTTTTTTAGTTTTTTACGTTTATATTTACTTGATTATTAATCTCCAAACGAGTTTGCATGTGAATGAACAAAGTGAAACGTGATTTAACACTTTTTGTGAGAGTTCTCGCAGTTCTCGCAAAAAAAAAGAGTTCTCGCATGAACCATTCACTATATATATATATATATATATATATATATATATATATATATATATATATATATATATATATATATATATATATATATATATATATATATATATATATATATATATATATATATATATATATGTATGTATAACTGAAACTCTGTTAATTCGAACGAACAAGGGATAAATTTTAGGGGTGAGCATGGGTCAGTTTGGGTCGGTTCCGACCTCAACCCGAACCCAAACCGAAATTTCGGTTCCTGAAAGTTCCAAACCGTTTGGTTCGGTTTCTACATTGGTTCGGTTCCTCTCGGTTTCGGTTTGGTTTTTTATTTCGGTTTTTGGACATGGGCAAATTCATAGATATTTCAAGAAAAACTTGTGAAATAAATCTCAAATGGAAGCCTATGTTATGCAATAATTGGCGGATCAGTTCACAACTTATAACATGAAATTGTGCATATTACTAGAATATAATGATATGAGTCGGAAAACTTTAAACACAAAATTAAGAAGAAGAAAAAAAATACTATATGTGGCTTAGTAAATTATAGCCTACATGGCAACAAAAAAATAATCAAAATTGAAGAAATAAACCTATATGTTGCTGAGTAATGTGACTTATATGACACCAAAAGATTACATATTTATAAGTATGAGATTGACAATTTAGAAAAGAAAACTTTGAGTCTTCACTATTAGCATCGAGAGTTTGTGTGTTTAGGGAGTAATTAATTAGGATGATTTAAAATTTTAGACAAAGGAAAAAAATAAAAAAAATAAAACTTAAAATATCTACTAAAAGTGAACATATTAAAATTGACATACATATAATGGTTCGGTTCGGTTTTTTTTCGGTTTGGTTTTACCCTTCGACCCAAACCAAACCGTCTTTTTCTGTTTCTCAAAAATCGAAACCCAAACCATCGGTTTTTGTATTCGGACCGGTTTTATGGTTCGGTTTTTTCGGGTTTTCGGTTTTCGGTTCGATTTTTGCTCACCCCGAATAAATTTTGGAAAGTATCAACCAATTAGGAAAACATTTTGGCTTTTAAATTGTATGGACAAACCCTTCAAGTTTAGTTAACCTCAAAGATATTATATGTAATTTACTCGAAGTATTTGTATGATTGCATGTCGACTAAAATCTTTCAACTTTCTGGAATGTTTGCTTTAATTGATTTTTTGGGGTAAATAATTTAAAGACGTATAAAGGATAAGATTAAGGTGGGAATAAAACTTAATTAACAATGATAATGTTAGTCCACATCATAATTTCAACATTGTTTCATATTGACTATCGATAATTATAGTCTCAAAGACTACGGTTAAAACACGTAGACATACAAAAGTAATTGTCTTTCACGAATATATAAATTATTCTAAAAATACACAGATGATTATTTAGTAATGTATAATTAAATAAATCGTTAACTCATTTGACTATTGTTATCTATTTCCTTATATATTATATGTTTTTGCATTTGAAAAAGACAAAAAGTTATGTATTGGTTATGCTCTTGCAATTGGGTGGTTGCGATTTTCAAATAGGATGTCTAATTTCACGGGTGGTATGATCGTTTATTTATTTTTGCACTTGACTTTATGTTGAATGAAATATATTTGTGTAGAACTCTTTAAATAAAGTGTTATCTTTTGATGCAAGGTGTAAAACTCAATTAAAAAGGGAGCATGTGTGTTTAGTTTGTAAAAACTATTTACAACTTTAATTAGCTAATAACTTAATTGTATAAATATCTTGTTGAAATTAATTAAGATGCTTTGACTATCTGACTATTCAAACTGATGGTCACAAGCGTGTGGCGACCACTTAAACCTAATTAAGACTAACAAAAGTAGATAAGAAACATGTTTGCATGTTTTTCAACAAACTTTATTAATCAATTGTACTATTTTTATTATTATCATAGTGGTTCTTGTAGATCACAGACATATTTAATTTAATCACAATGCATGAGCAATACAATATCCATGTTTGGATTTATTTTCTTTTGACTATATTAAGTTTCGGTTTTCCGCTATTTAAAGTAGAGAAAATCACAAAAATAATAATCTAATAAGGTGATATATTCAAAATAATCACGGAATTTACCCCATAGTGCGAAAACAATTTTTTTGAAATGAGTTGTGTTTATTAAGTCAAGTGTCGTTTTGTCATGTCGTGTATATTAAGCCATGTTTTTGCACCTAGTCACGTTGATTTGTCATATCGTAAGAACATGTTTTTATTAAATAATTTATATTCGTGATAAAAAGATTGGACAAAATTTTACATGATTAGTTTTGAAATATCATCAAATGATAAGCTCAATCCAACATTGGTTGGTTTTTTCATCAAACTGAACCAAGCCGATATTTGTTCAAATCTTGATCCAACATATATGTTTCCAAAAGTTGAGGATTAAACCGGTTTGTTTTTTTTATCTTTTTATACTTGGTTGTTTCGTTCATATTAATTAAAATATTTTACTATTTAATTTGTATTTTAGCAACTATGGTAACCTGTTTGTAGTGAAATCTATACATTATGTATTAAAAGTCAGTGTGGACCACTAAATGTGTTTCAATATTAAATTTAAACATTTAGATTAAAATAATAATATTATATGATATCATTATTAATTATTTTCATTTTATCGTTTTTATTTTAAATCTAATGTTAACCCTTTAACCTTAATATAAAACTCCAATTCAAATAAATTTTGATTGACAATATTATTGTAAATCTTTAAATACATATTCAATATTTAAACTTTTTTGCATCAAAATTATTCATTAAAAATCAAATTTTTATACCTTTTAATATGAGACTAGGTGTTTAAAAAATTTAAATAAAAAATAAGCCTATCTTTAAATAAAGCATATAATTGCGAAGAACAAAAGAAACACATATAAATTTCAAACTTATTATAAAAAGACCGTTATATAATATATTTTTCAATTTCTAATTTACGTTCTATGTTTTTTTATATCTTTACATATACAATAACAAATAACTTTATTTATAAGTTATAGTTTACACACAAAAAATATATTATTTAATAACACACATTGTATACATATTTTAATTAAAGAAACATGCATATAAACGAATCGTCATAATATTTGACAATATATTTCATATTGTATTACATTGTTAATGATTTTCTTTATAGATAACGTTTTCTTTATTTATTATTTGTTATAATTATATTATATTAGATAGAATTCTCTACGTATACGAATTTAAAAGTGAACCTGAAAAACACTTACATATAAAAGAAACAATAGATATTTGACATCACAACTTATTTATTTTCTATTTGTTATAATTGAATTATATTTGATAGAGTTTTCTACGAATTTAAAAATGAACCTTAAAAAACACGTATATAAAAACAAGACAACAAATACTATTGCATCTAAACTCATATTATTTTCAATTTATTATAATTTAATTACAAAAGATTAATATTATTATTCATATATACGCGAAAAATAAATAAATTATATTTACAATAATTAAAAAACCCATTTATTTGTAAAATATTACTAAAAGTTTAAAAGTTATTAATAGTAGATTTGATGGATATCTTGTACAAGTGAGTTTAATAGTTTGAAATGATAAAAAGTCATAAAGAACATGGGATGAACCTTATTGAATATATTAAATATTGTTTTTAATTAGTGCTTGCCTGCTACTATGTTCAATATCTATCTTCACTTTTAGTGGTATTAATGACGTAACAGATCCGTGGTATCCTCGGCTATCAATAAATTTGTTTTGTTTAGTGTAAAAAAATTCGAATTTTTTTCTTTTTACTGTGATACTACTGATTTAAGTATAGGATATTAATAAATCCTTACAAATAGGGGAGTCTAGTGGAGTGGAAAGCTTCGAGTGTGTTTATCTCATTGTCTTAGGTTCAAATATCAGCAACAACATAATTTTTTTAGATTTTCTTTTTGTACCGGTCATTTTAAACCCTGGTTCCACCACTAACGAGGTCATTTTATATATGTTTGTGAATGTCAAAATCACTTAAACAGAGAGAGAAATTAACCTCATTCCGTTCATGCATAATTTCCATTAACAACGTTTCCAAAATTAACGATATCGACCTAATGATGTTTAACACGGCCTTGACTACCAACTACAACATACGGATCATATGCATGTTGTTCATATGACCATTTTATGATGTATTTAGTATCTGTTAAACGTACTTAGAACGTTTCTAAGTAAATAGATGGTGTTCATATAGAAGACCATTTGTTGATGTAGTGGTACATGAACTACTAGCCCCATTACTCAAATTAGCATTAGTAAATTACATTTTTATTAGATACGATTGTGATTTATGACCCTAACAAGTAAGTTTGAAAACAGCTGCCCGAATCTCATTAGTTACTACTAATTTAAAATTAACCTAATTAATAAAGAATGTAATGCTCTTGTAATGACGCATTTGGCTCTATGTTATACGTGGCCAAATGTCAACATCAACCATTATACACTTTGGATATGCTTTACATTGAACATGTCACTTAATTCCATAACAACTTGCTATTTCCCATTATACCCTTCAATTATTTAGAGCTAAAATGTACACGAGGAAGGGTAATTTAGTAAATATTGAGGGCTTAAGGTGGTGTTCGTGAGATAAACAAACTTTATATTGAAAGAGATATTGTTTTATTTGTGGTGGTATAAATAGTTGTCTAATTGAGATGATTAGAGACACAAAGATATTTAGAATTACCTTAATCATTTGATTAGGTAAGTAATAATGTATTGGGGAGCGATAAGTGAAGTCGAAGAGAGGTGGAGAAAAGGGCCATGGACGACTGAAGAAGATCGTTTGCTTGTTGAGCATGTCAACGTGCATGGCGAAGGTCGTTGGAATTCTGTTGCTACCCTTGCTGGTACTATTATGATTAAATGCTTAAAGCACGCACTTACGTCACTCTTAATGATATTCATAGTTGATATATTCATATGCTAATAACGTTTATTTGTTTAAGTACAACTATAGGCCTGAAAAGAAATGGGAAAAGTTGTAGACTAAGATGGGTGAATTATCTTAGGCCGGACCTTAAGAGAGGTCGGATTACCCCTCATGAAGAGACCGTCATTCTTGATCTACATGCTCGATGGGGAAACAGGTGCTTATTCTTTACCCTATAAAAAATAATTGCCATCTGTTTTCTTGTTATTTATGTCTTGTACAAATTTGTATTATATATGTGAGTATTGATTTGCTTATGCCAACGTCCTGTTTTAGATGGTCAACAATTGCAAGAAGCTTACCTGGAAGAACTGATAACGAAATCAAGAACTACTGGAGAACTCATTTTAAGAAAAAGAGTAAAGTGAGTTTGGACGAATCAACAAAGCTGAAAGCACGCCTATTAAAGAGGCAAAAGTTTCAACAAGAACAACGTCAACAACAACTCCAACAACTTCAAATGCAACAAAATGAAGCTGATATGAAAAAGATAATGTTGTTGCTTGAAGAAAATGAGAGTAAAGTGGGAAACATGCCTCCAAACATGCTCTGGAGACAACAAGACAAAGTTTATGAAGAACAAGAAAATATAAGTTATCCAATGATATTATTCAATAGTTGTTGTTATGGTTCATCTTATGTGCCGGATACCCCCATGAACGAAGACCTTGGTCTGTGGGATAGCTTGTGGAACTTGGCCGATGATGTTCATGGTCCTAACAATTTTGCCGCTAAAGCTAGCTAGCAATTAAGTGTTGGTGACTTTGTCTTAATTATTTAGTGTGTTGTGGCTAAACTGTCACATCTATGTAGTAGTTTATATTTTCATAATGATAAGCATAAATCAGAAATGAAAAGTATATGCATTTGAGAGTTTTTAACAGTAATTACCAGTTGTCAAGTAATTAAAAACGTCCGTGTAAGCCTATGCAAACCTTAAACAAACAAATTAGAAGGTTCGGATAACAAATTCGTTTTTAAAAAGATGTACTATTATATTATGTAGGTAGTATCTTGCAATATCATATAAAATTATGATATATATTCCGACCACCATAATTAGATAGCCTTGTTAACTGTTAAGTGCAATTTCATCTTTCATAAACATAAACATAACTTTGTTAGCGTTTCAAACTTGGGGTTATCGACAGTAGTAAAGATCAAATTTATTTAAGGATGTTTGAGTTGGGCCTAAGTACAATTGGGTTTGGGGCTCCAGATTCCACATAATCGATCTCTCTAAATTAAAGGAATTGCAAAACATTAATAGATGACACGTCTGTATACGTTAAAAGAGGATAAAATCGATGATTCTAGTAAAGTTAAGTTTATTCTTGTTGAAAAATAGCCACGTGTCCCCTATTTTTGACACGTAAAATGCCACCTGTACTATTCTTAAAAATATATAGCACACTTCACCACCTCAATTCTCCAAATACTTTACATATCACAATCTCTTATCAAATAAAAGCAAATAGTACGTTAAAGTTTCGTTTGGATAAAAAATGGCGGAAACAGGTGGACGAGGCATGGCGGCACCCTTACTGTTTTTGAACTTGGTCATGAATTTCATCTTATTAGGTTTTGCTAGTTGGTGTCTTAACAGGTTCATCAATGGCCAAACTAACCATCCTAGTACGTGAATTCTAGTCTTGTTCAAAACGTAACAGTTGTTTTGTAGAATGAATTGATTAATTTTTGTTGGTAGGTTTTGGAGGAAATGGAACGACGGAGTTCTTCTTAGAATTCGCAATCCTAGCTTCTGTTCTCAACATCGTCTCGAAATTCGCAGGCGGAAACCACCTTAGAGTATGGAGAAACGACAGCCTTGCGGCTGCTGGTTCTTCTTCTCTCGTTGCGTGGGCCGTCACCGCTCTTGCCTTTGGGTTGGCATGCAAGGAGATTAACGTTGGAGGACACCGAGGTTGGAGATTAAGGATTGTTGAGGCGTTTGCTATAATCTTGGGGGTTACGGAGCTTTTGTATGTCATGTTGGTGCATGCTGGCTTGTATAGTACCCGATACGGACCGGGTTATCGTGACACCGACTATGCACATCATCATCATCCGGAAGAAGGGATTAAAGGGACCAGAGTTTGAATATAACTACTTTCTAAACTGATGTGTGTTTGTTTAGGCCAAGATGATGCTTATATGTATGTTAAGGAAATCTATGTTAGTGGATGTTTTT